>JARBWK010000006.1:129936883-130162957 GCA_030556195.1 Anolis apletophallus | reverse complement strand
TGTCTAGATATATATATATATATATATATATATATATATGAGTATAGATATATAGGGCTTGCAAATATTATGAGGGAAATGCACTCTCAAATATATATCGACATGTCTAGATAGATATGAATATAGATATAAAGGGCTTGCAAATATTGCAGGAGGGAAATCCATACACACACATATAGAGAGAGATATGTCTAGATAGATAGATAGATAGATAGATAGATAGATAGAGATATATAGGGCTTGCAAATATTGTTGGAGGGAAATACACATATAGAGAGGATATGCAAACATTTCAGGGGGAAATGCATATGTGAAATTATTATATATAATTATAAATCTATATCTCACTCTGTATAATTATATAGGCATTGAATGTTTGCCTGATACTATGTTGGAAGCCGGCCTGAGACCCCATGCGGAGATAGGGCGGGATACAAATTAAGTTTTATTATTATTATTAAGTTATTGTTGATACCATATTGTTTTTGTTGACCCTAATTTTCCACTTACTGTTTTTCTTTAAAATATGGTAAATATTTAAAATACTGATGCTTCAATTAATGTAATTTTATGAGTAACGATTTTTATTTTGAAATTTACCAGTAGCTGCTGCATTTCCCACCCTTGGCTTATACTCGAGTCAATAAGTTTGTCCATTTTTTTGTGGTAAAATTAGATGCCTTGGCTTATATTTGGGTCGGCTTATACTTGAGTATATAGGGTATTTATTTATTGCCCTTTGAGATTGTCAATGGCTTGCAACAAATATGCTTCCCTCATCCACCTTCTTAGAAAGGAAAAAAAACTGTTGAAGAGTAGCATCAGAAAGCTAGTACTGCTAAATAATACCATTTTCCAACTTGGTCCTATGACAGGGAGTTGACAGATATCACCCTCATCCAAAATTTCATCCATTTACGTTACGTAGACCTGTCAGACAACCTGATCCGAGACCTGGCTCCATTGTCAAGTCTTAATCATTTGCTGTGGCTGAAAGTGGATAACAATAAACTAATCAGTGCTGCCATGGATGAGTTGTCGTATCTGCAGATTGCCAGCTTTGCTAACAACCAAATAAAAGCCACCGGTGGCATTAACCACCCACGCTTGGCCAGCCTCAACCTAAAAGGTTGGTTAACATCCCCTCAAGATTTCCTCTGAAAGTACTTTGTTCTGGGAAGGGAATCCTGGGTAGGATGATCTTGTAATCATTGCCTGTTCCTATGATATCCAGGTAATGAAATTGAGACTGTAGCAGGTCTGGATCCAGAAATATTGTCGAATCTGCACACACTAGAGTTGCGAGGCAACAACCTAAAATCTACAGTGGGACTTGACCTGCCCAAACTCAAAAGTCTGTACCTGGTAAGAGAAACTGCTCTCAAAAAGTCTTATGACTGTGGATCAATCTAGGCCTGGTGTTAATTATTTGGAATCAGTCCAGAAGCCTGGGTAACCTTGTCACTGTAGGACAGTGATTTTCAACCTTTTTTGAGCCGCGGCACATTTTTTACATTTACAAAATCCTGGGGCACACCACCAACCAAAATGACACTCTAACACAGTAATACATACAGTTAATATGTTTTTAAATGTATTTATACACTCACTTAGTGTGAAACCTGGGCCTGTTTCGATGAACACGAAATAGGTGACGTGAGAGTGCTAGGGTTCAATTTCTTAAAGGGACAGATGCGCCTTATAGTTTATATATGAATGAAGTTCGAAAATAATTTCCCACGGCACATCTGATGATCTCTCACGGCACACTAGTGTTCCGCGGCACACTGGTTGAAAATCACTGCTGTAGGACACAGAGAGGGTAAGTGAAACTCTTTCTATTCCTAAAGTCCATAGTACAGTAATATCATTAGTAACTCATTCAAAAAGACATAAAATTGATTGTGCAAGCTTTTGAAATAAGACACGTTTCCCCAGGCAAAGATGGTGAAAATCATACAAAAGGGAGGGAGAAAAGTGGTATCATACAGTCATGTAGTCGGCACCCTAGTTTGAGGTGTGACCAGATAACAAAGAAGGGTGTATTCATGTACAAGAATAGGACAGATAAGCATCTAGACATGCTGAATGCCAACTCACCCTTGCAAAACCTGGATTATAATTTAGTCAGTTTGTGTGCTAAGGATCTCTTAACAGAGTGTCTTCAGTATCTCAGCTAAGCTGCAATCCACAGGATTCGTTGGGAGAAGCCATGGCAGTTAAAGTAGTATGCAACCAATATAGCTTAGTGGAGATACGCCCCAAGTCTAATAACAGGTTTCCAGGATTCTTAGTTCTTACTTAAGTGCAACTGACTTCTACATTGTTGTCTTGTGCTCCCCCGACTTCTGTTTCTCAGTCTGCAACATCTCCCATCTTAGGCCCAAAACTCCATTACCCAGCTAGAAGGCCTGACAGAACTGGGGCAACTCACAACCTTGCATCTACGTGACAATCATCTTGAAACGCTGGATGGTTTCTCAGAGGACATGAAGTCTCTTCAGTATCTCAATCTACGGTGGGTTGGTCCCAGAATCTCCCTCAAAGGTGAGGGATCAGCAAAGGAAGAATGCCAAGCCTATGTTCTGCTGCCTTCATTGCAAATACCCTAGCACGTTGCTTTCAGGACTTGTAGTAAATGCCAGTGTAGCTACTGTTGGCCTGGTGAGTGTATCCAGGACAAGGGCAGAACGTGGGCACCCAAATAGTAATAGCAACATTAAATAAAAAATTATTGCTTTCACAGAATGTAATATTAAGCTGTAAACCAAAAAATAGAGAGTAGAATTTCTCCAACTGCGGCTTCTTGTTGACTTTGTGACTACAGTGCTAGCCGGCAATCATGGAGCGCTGAACTTTGCTTGTGTGGTGTGAGGCCGCTTCTACACTGCCACATAAAATTCAGATTGGCTGTTTTGAACTGAATTATATGACAGTGTTGACTCAGATAATCCAATTCAAAGCAGATAATCTGGATTCTTTGGCAGTGTAGAAGGGGCCAGAGAGAGAGAGAGAGAGAGAGAGCGCTGGAGATCTGTATGACAATGGATAGTAGGATGTCAAGCGTTTCTTACATTCTGAGCAATTGTAGTCTACTTGAGCACTCAAAGCTGAAATGTGAAAAGTGGTACATTCAAAACAAAGTATACTCTTGATGTTGCTGGATTGCAATTCCCAAAAATTCTTCACCACTGGCCAGGCCCGGATTAGCCTCTTCGGCCGCCCGAGGCCAAGACGCCCCGCGCCACCCCCCCAGGGCGTGGAAAGCCACACCCCCCAGGGTGCAGAAAGCCACGCCCCCAGGGCACTGCTGCAAATGTGCGGCAGCAGCCCTGGCCGTGCGGCTTCTGTCGCCTCCTCCCGTGACCGGAAGGAGGGGCCGAGGAGGTGGACGGGAAGCGCGGCACCGCCCCTCGGCTTCCGTCCACCTTGCGCCTTCCTTTCGGTCGCGGGAAGAGGAGGAGGAGGTGGACGGAAGCCGCGGCACTGCTCGTGGGGCTTCCATCCGCTGCCTCCTCCACCTCCTGCGACCGAAAGGAGGGGCGCGAGAGAGGGCGGACTTCCCTTCCTCCTCCTCGCACCTTCCTTTTGGTCGCGAGAGGAGGGGCGGCGGCGGACGGAAGCCCCATGAACAGTGCCACACGGCTTCCGTCCACCTCCTCCCGCGACCAAAGGAAGGCGCGAGGAGGAGGAAGGAAGTCCGCCCCTCCCGCCGCCTGGGCCACCCCTTGCAAAGGAAGGAGGCGGCCAGGAGGAGGAGGAGGAAGGGAAGCCCGCTGGCGGGCATGCGCGCATACATGCATGCCCGCCAGCAGGGCAGAGCTTCCTTCCTCCTCCTCCGCCTCCTTCCTTGCAAGGGGCGGCCCAGGCGAGGGAGGGCGCCATTCCTCCTCCCCCACCCTCTCGCAGCGCTCTCCCCGCCCTCTCCCGAGGTATGATGACTCTCTCGGGAGAGGAGGGGAAAGCGCTGCGAGGGGCTTTAAAAAAATGTTTTTGGGGGTCGAATCCGCTGCCCCCAAAACCTGCCGCCCGAGGCCATGGCCTAGTCTAGCCTTATGGGTAATCCGGGCCTGCCACTGGCTATGCTGCCTAGGCCTGATGGGAGTCGCATTTCAGCAACATCTTGAGATCTTGTCAACTCCCAAATTAAAGGTTTAGAGCACATATGTCAAACGCACCACAACATTTTATGTGACCCACAAGGCTTCCAAAACCAGGGCAACATAGCCACACTTATATAGTCTTACAAATAAAAATGGCCCTTTGATGGCACCCATAAGGCTGATGTGGCTGTTGAAAATATGTTTGACACCCTTGGTTTAGAGTAATAGATCATGAGGTTGCCTGTGCACCGCTGGGTGTTTCCTGTAATAATGAATTGTGGTAAAGTAAAGATAAAGGTTTAGGTTTCCCCTGACATTAAGTCTAGTCATGTCCAACTCTGCGGGGTGGTGCTCATCTCCATTTCTAAGCTGAAGAGCTGGTGTCCGTAAACGCTTCTGAGATCATGTGGCCTATTTGCCGGTTTGATCTACTCACATTTGCATGTCTTTGAACTGCTAGGTTGGCCGGAGCTGGGGCTAACAGCAGGAGCTCACCCTGTTTTGTGGATTGGAACCACTGACCTTTCAGTCAGCAAATTCTGCAGCTCAGTGGTTCAACCCACTGCAGACCCTTGAAATGTGATATTGCCTCTAAAAGAGCACTTTTGACACCCGATAGTCAGCCAGTTTATTGGTGGAAGATCTTTAGCAGGGCAGATCTACTGGGTTTTTAATGCCAATAGTTCATGGCCTTTCATATTATAATTCTTTTAATAATTTATTTTCTAAAAGGGGGGTGAAATAAAATGTTCACTTTCCCCATGATGCAGGGGGAATGCAATTAGTCAAATGCAAGAGCTGGCGAAGTTGCTGGTGCTGCCCATGTTACGAGCCTTGGTCCTGCTAGACAATCCTTGTTCTGAAGAAGGGGAATACCGGATAGAAGTTTTGGTCCAGCTGCCACGCCTGGAACGCCTTGATAAGGATTTCTTTGAGGAAGACGAACGGGCCGAAGCTGAAGATATACGTCAGCGGCGGAAGGAAGAAGAATTAGAGGAACTAGAGAGAGAAAGAGAGCAAGAAAAGGAACTAGAAGTGAGCCAAATAAGGGAATGTTGTGCGGGACAACAATAGTCCAATGATAGAGACCAGGCCACATTAATATTTGTGGCCTCTGTTTAATCACAGTGGTTTGGCTGTACCATCATTGGGGATCGGGGTAAATACCACAGAACCTCACCTAAAAAGAATCTGATGGGAAACATATGATTCATAAAAAATAAGTTTCATAGCACTTGGCAGGGTCACAAAGTAGGGCCATAGGCTTTCGTGGAATAGAGTCCACTTCCTCAGACACATCTGCGTCTGAAGAAATAGACTCTGATCAGTAATAGTTGATGTCATTCAAATGTGTTAAAACTGTTTTAAAAGCTGCAGCAAACGTATCAATACCTCTGTGGACATTTCCATAAGAAATGGAAGTCTAACAGGGGCTCAACTTTTGGGGACAAACTGGAGCAAGCTGCTGTCTTAACTTAGAGCAAAGAAATAAGAATATGAAGAATTGTGTTGAGACAGGGAGTAAGGGAAGGAATGTTACGCTGCAAAGTGTTTCTGATGTTTATATCCCTAGAGTAGAGATTGATTGATTTATCGTGTCAGAAACAAATTGAGAATACAGTTATAAACTATATATATAAAAAGAGAGCTGTCATCCTAAGTAGCCTATAGACAGCAAAACCACACAAGGCAGACACACAAAAACAGCCCACATATACACAAAACCCCACGAGGTATGTTTACCACGCATTTTTTTAAAAAAAATTAAACAACACGACCAAAAATACAAAAAAAAAAATACAACTCCCATGATCCCCCACACCACCCCCTCTGGCAGTTTAGAGTGTCGGAATGTTGGTGGTGCTGGCCAATTAGAGGCATTATGCAAATACTCCCTCAGTTAGAGTATGAAGAGGCTGGGAGCCACCCCCTTCTGGCAGTTTAGAGTGTTGGAATGTTGGTAAAAAAAAGGGAGGGAGGGAATGGAGGGAATGGAGGGAGGGAGACAAGGGGAGCAAGAACTGATACAGAAAGGGGAGGGATGGCAGGAGGGAAAGGAAAGAAGGAAGGGAGGGAGAAGAGGCAGGAGGACAGAGAGAAGAAAAAAGCTAAGGGATGAGGGGGAGAGGGAAGAAAGGAAGTATAAAAGGCAGGAAGGGATGTTACTGTTGGTCTTCGCCACATGCACACACGTATGTACATATAGGCATTCACACATGCACACATATATACATGCATTTAAATATACACATGCACACATCTGTACTTACACACATCTACACATATACACACATATACATATACAAAAACACACATACATAAGTACACACATACACACATATACACATATACATAAGTACACACATATACACACATATATGTACACATAGACACAAATCCATATATATACACATACTTACACACACAAAACACATATATATATAGACTGGGACACAAGAAAGAGAAAAAGCCACAGCAGCGCGTGGCCGGGTTCAGCTAGTGTATATTTAAAAACCACACACAAAGTTAAAAACTTGGCACTGTACTAAATTTCCTTTGACCAGAAGCTGGCCACTTAGAGTGTCTCTGCTGTCGCTGTGAGAAGGTCCTCCATTGTGCATGTGACAAGGCTTAGGTTGCACTGTAGTAGGTGGTCTGTGGTTTGCTCTTCTCCACACCAACATGTTGTGGATTCCCACTTTGTAGCTCCATTTCTTAAGGTTGGCTCTGCACCTCGTGGTGCCAGAGTGACGTCTGTTCTGTGCCTTCCAGGTCGCCCAGTCTTCTGTGTGCCCAGGAGGGAGTTTCTCATCTGGTATCAGCTAGTGGTTGAGATTCTGGGTTTTAGCCTGCCACTTTTGGACTCTCGCTTGCTGAGGTGTTCCTGCGAGTATCTCTGTAGCTTTTAGAAAGCTATTTAGTGATTCAAGACATTGGCATGCTGGCTGATATCCGAACAGAGGATGGGCCGGAGATGCCAATGCCTTGGTCCTTTCATCGCGAACTGCTACTTCACTACAGATAGTTCAATACTGGCTAAACCAGGGGTGCTCACACTTTTTCAGCATGCGAGCTACTTATAAAACAACCAAGTCAAAAAGATCTACCTACCCACTACAAAAATGTGAACCATATAATGCTTTGAACTGGGTTTTCTGAGTCCACACTGCCATATAATCTGATTCAAAGCAGATAACATGGGATTTTATTCAACTGTGTGGAAAGGACCTCAGATAACCCAGGGCTGGCAGCACTTGGGCGGCGTCGGGAGCCTGCGAGGTGGGACTGAGCCTTCCTCCCACCCTGCTTGCGATCTACCAGGATGCCCTATGCGATCTACCAGTAGATCGCGATCTACCTAATGAGCACCCCTGGGCTAAACAGTATCATTTCTCCAGTGGTGTGGGGTGTAGACATCCTGTGATAATGCAGCATGTCTCATTAAGAGCCACGTAGTAGAGAAGAAGAATGTATAATCCTCTATCTTGCATTGGACTACAACTCCGATAATCTTTCACCACCGGCTATGCTGGCTAGAACTGAAGTGGAATGCAACCCAGCAAGCTCTTATTCACCACCATTATAGGTTAGAGAATTATATGAAGTTCCAAGGATGCCTCTGGGAAAACAAAAGAAAATGCATTTTCAAGATCTCTGTAGCAGAAAAGAAATAGCAAAATAAAATCTCTTCGGTAATGGTGATGTCTTAACTGTGCAGCAAGAGGTTACTGTAGCAATTTTTTTAAAAGCAAATTAAACTCTTGGCATTAGTGAAACTTAAAACAAGCCAATTGGTAAATGTATAGTGAGAGGCAGCTGAAGTAAGAAAAGAGCTAGATAAACTGAAGTGTGAGGCAATATTTTGGGGACTCTTCTCATTTAGCAAAAAATGTTACGAGGATATGATAGACTTATTTTACTTACTTATTTATTCATTCATTCATTTATTTATTTATTTACAACATTTATATCCCACCCTTCTCACCCCGATAGAGGATGACACATTCTTCATCTCTACGTGGCTTACATGAGTGGCATTATTCCATGCCCGAACAACAACAATTAAACAACAATTTCAAACAACATTAAAACAGCATATGTAAACATTAGTTGACAATTGTACATAAGGCATGTACCAATTTAGAAGCAGGAACACAGGGTCGCATAATAATATTAATAGTAGGTGGAGTAAAAGACAAAAGGCTATTAATTAATAGTAAGTTGAATAAAAGACAGACAAAAGGGTGTCTATCTAAATAGGCCTTGAAATGTGATGAAATAAATTAACAGCAGATAGGTCTGCTACCAGGTATTAACTATGATGACTACATATAGAACTATAATACAAATGTGATACAGCTCTGAAGACAAGGTGCTGCCTGCATGACTATGGGTACCTGGAAAGAAAGAAATATACCTAATTCATCACCATCACTTATTTGTAGTGCCCCTTAATGCATTAGGTGAAGAACAGGAATGAAAAACACAACTCATTGGGTTCATAATGAAAAAGAGATTGACAAGCACAAAAGACAATGGGCAGTTGGAGAGAAAGGATAACCACCAAATGGCAATCTTGTGTGTCTGCTCTGAATCAAGTGAATTTACTCTTGAGTACGTGCATGTAGAATTGCATTCTTAATCCTCCACAATTCCTATCAGCCCTAGACAGCACAGTCGAAGATGGATGTTGTAGTCCAAAATATCAGGAAAATATTCAAATGTGCAAATAGTGCACAATTCTATGGAGTTGTCGAAGGTTTTCATGGCTGAAATCATGGGTTGCTGTGAGTTTTCCGGGCTGTATGTCCATGTTCCAGAAGCATTCTATCCTGACGTTTCACCCACATCTGTGGCAGACATACTCAGAGGTTGAGGCGTCTGTTGTAAACTGAGGATGTGGGTGAAACGTCGGGAAAGAATGCTTCTGGAACATGGCCATAAAGCTCAGAAAACTCACAGCAACCAAATTACATGGTTTTCTCCTACTCAAGTGGTGTTCATTTCAATGGCACTAGTGTAGGGGCATTTCCTTATGGACTGTATCTCTCTCTTCTTGCTCTCTGGGCCAGTGTTTCCCAACCAGTGTGCCAGGGCACACTAGTGTGCCGTGAGCGATCATCAGGTGTGCCGTGGGAAATTGGAACCTCCAAGGGTGGGGGAGAGTCTAGTGTGTTGAAGTATAAAAACTCTAAGAAACCTACCTCGATAAAGGCACAAAATTACAAACACTCCCCACCCATTGTCTACTTGGTCTCTCCCTCTCCATTCATTGGGAAGGCCTGCCTCCTTTTCCCCAAGTAGAGACCTCCTCTTGCCTCCTGGAGGTTCTGTGTGGGAAGTTTGGCCCAGTTCTATCATTGGTGGGGTTCGGAATGCCCTTTGATTGCAGGGGAACTATAAATCCCAGAAACTACAACTCCCAAATGTCAAGGTCTATTTCCCCTGAACTCCATCTGCGTTCATATTTGGGCATATTGAGTATTCATGCCAAGTTTTGTCCTGATCCAACATTGTTTGAATCCACAGTGCTCTCTGGATATAGGTGAACTACAACTCCAAAACTCAAGGTCAATGCCCACCAAACTCTTATAGCATTTTCTCTTGGTTATGGGAGTTCTGTGTGGGGAGTTTGTGTCTTTCTGCCATTCCTGCCAGAATATCTATGTTGTGTTCATCGAAACAGGCCCAGGTTTCACACTAAGTGAGTGTATAAATACATTTTAAAACGTATTAACTATATGTATTACTGTGTTCGAGTGTCATTTTGTGTCATTTTGGTTGGTGGTGTGCCCCAGGATTTTGTAAATGTAAAAAGTGTGCTGCGGCTCAAAAAAGGTTGGGAAACACTGCTCTGGGCTTTCAAGGTGGCTGGTAGGCATAATCAGATCACTCCTGATACAGCTTATGGATGTACAATGTGCCAAATCAGCTTGCGTGCTCCCACCTAAAATATCTGGACATCCCCTAAGCCCTGCTGTTCTCTTCCCATTCCCCTCCCATCTTCCAGGAACCAGAGGACCCTTCCCCAGAGGAGGAAATACCAGTGGAATGACATTGGTGGAGCTGGAGCTGCCTTCCAGAGGCTTCTTTGCTGTCTTGTGCAGCACTAGACAGCACTGTGCCGGTACCCAGACGTGTCAGAAGACTGCTGTGTTGCTGTTTCAGGAGAGCCAGAGTCCCCCTGCAGGGTGGTAAAGGGGGAGAGCTGTCTCTGCGCTTTCAATCAAGAGTTGTGATTTGAGGCATGTGAATTAAAAAAAACAACAAAAACCCTGTCTGATAAAGCCAAGCGAAGTGTTTTGCTTTTGGCCACCCATTCCTGCAGCATTATCCACCCCTCCCTCCTCCATCTCTCCATCCTCTACGTGCTGTTTGCAAAGCTCCCTCGAAATCCTGACTCATCACAGCTCTGGGTCACATGCTGCCATCAAGGCCCTATCAGGGGCAGCTCCATCCCATCACTGCTGCTGCTGCTCAGAGGACAGAGCAGCTCCCCTTCCAGTCCTGCCTCCTTGATCTTGCCACTCAGCTCCTCTTAAGTGGCGCTACCTTGGCCAGCCTTCCTACCACTGGACTAGGAAGGTAAGTGACTTCCTCCCTTTCCCTGCGCCTTTCACATTCATCTGCAAGAGGCATCACAAAAAAACCTACCAATTTTTTTTTCAACATGTCTCCCTATCCCCCTACTCTTTTCTTGCTTTTGCTGCTTGGTTTTTGACCTCTTGCCTTTTTGGACTGCTGAAAATGCCTCTTTCCATTTACTGGGATACAGATATCTAGCCAAGGTACTAGGAAAGTGAGCAGGGATGAAATTTAAGTTCTTTAACGAATGTGAGTCTATAGAGCAAAGGACTTTTGTAACTCCAACCTGGGCTCGCCCATCGCCTGCTACTTAGAAAAGCAGCTCTGCGATGTGGTAGTAGACCATGCCATTGTGTTGTTGTCTAAGGAGTAAAAGGTTTTATCAAATGCTTCCCTTTGGGCACAGAAAAGACAGCAGAGGGAAATGGGCAAGCTTTTACTACACTGTCTTAAGGACTGCTATGCCTTCCAGACAGGGCCGTAGCCAGGATTTTGATTCAAGGGGGCTGAGTTTGGTTGGGGGGGCTGAGACTGGGTGGAAGAGGGTCTACTCTAGCAAACCTTTTGTATTGTTATCCCAATAACCCCATTAATGTGGGATATAATGAGTATGGTGATCAGATCATGATATGAATAAACATAACAGTTTAAATAATGTACCAGTAAGGCCTTCTCGCGGACCACTCTGAGAATTTCGGGAGGGGGCTGAAGCTACATGCCTGCTTCCAGAGTAATGCCCTGGAACCATTTAGGATCCATGAGAAAACACAACATTGCCTTGACCCGAAGGAAGGCAGCACACCCTGGAATCCCTTCAACTGCAGTTTATGAAAAAAAAATCCACTTTTAACCAGCGTCCCATAACAGTTTTCAATATTCTTGATCCAAATCATTGCTTGTGGGGAGCTGTACCTCCCCACAACCACTCCCTCTCCATCCCTTATCCCTGCTTATCTGGCCCTGACCTCCTTTCAGGACAGGGCTACTGCTGTTGTCTTTGCTCCCCCCCCCTCCCCTGCTGGATGAAAACATCCCTTGAAAAGGGAAATGGGGACAGAGAAAGTAGAGATGCGGAATGTGAAAATGAAGACGAGAGGTTGTAGATGTCCTGCCTCCTCTGGAGTCTGAGCATTTTGGGGAGGTACGGATATTAGCAGAACAGGCAATGTGCCAAGAATTATTTCCTATTTTATCCAAACTAGAAAGCTGGCAGTCATGCTCATAAGTGGCTGGGGATTCTTTGGTCGAGATTGTTTACCAATTGCATGTAGCATACACGGACGAACATATGGCAGGACCCCATGGGTCCAACACTCCTGCTGAAGTCATTCTCATGGTGTTGCATCAGTCTGAGCACCCCACCATGAGTGTCTGAAATGTCTGACAGACTACCAGGCATTTCAACACATGGAACAGCTGTCCAGCCAGCCTTTATTTTTTATTTATTTATTATTTATTCAATTTTATATACCGCTCCTCCCCGCAGGCTCGGGGCGGTTTACAACAGTCAGTTGAAATACATGTAAAACACATAAAGTACATATAATCAATTAAAACATTTGTCAGATAGAACATGGTCAGAGTCGGAGCCGGAGGGCATTAGTTAAAGGCAAGCTTGAACAGAGTTGTTTTGCATGCCCTCTGGAAACGGGCTAGTTCCGTGATGGCGTGGACGTCGTCCGGCAACGCATTCCATAGCGTCGGGGCCACCGCGAAGAAGGCTCGCTGTCTAGTCACAGACAGATGACAGGAGTGGACTGATGGAACTGTCAGGAGATTTTGTTCTTCCGAACGTAGTGATCTCGGGGAAACATACGGGGTGAGATGGTCCCTCAGGTACGCTGGCCCTAGACCATAAGTCAATACCAGCACCTTGAATACAGTCCGGTACTCTATTGGCAGCCAGTGCAATTGCTTCAAGATAGGAGTGATATGTTCTCTCAGAGATGCTCCCACCAGCAATCAAGCGGCAGCATTTTGCACTAGCTTGAGCTTCCGGACTATAGACAAGGGAAGGCCAATGTAGAGGGTGTTACAGTAATCTAGCCACGAGATGACCGTCGCCTAGATAACCGTGGCCTTTGCAGCAGCTGGTGGGGGATGACAACCCAGAAAGTGTGGGAGACTGGGTAGGAGGCAGCTATCTATGTGTCTTTCCACACATCCCTATATCCCAGAATATCAAGGCAGAAAATCCCACATTATCTGAGTGTGGACTCAGATAACCCAGTTCAAAGCAGATATTGTGGGATTTTCTGCCTTGATATTCTTGGATATAGGGCTGTGTTGAAGGGCCCTATGTGTATTCCAGGAAACACTGGTGTTGATAAGCAAAATCGCCGAAGTGTGGCTACATTATGTTATCAGTCCCTAAAAGGAAAGGGACCCCAAGAACCTCAATGTTCTGCTGCTTGTGTGTTTACTTCTCTTGTCTGCTCCTTCACTTCTCCCTCCTCCTCCTGCTCCATCCCCTTCTCTCCCACTGTGGTGGAGCGGCCTTCTCCATTTCGCCCCTCCCTCTTGTATCCTGCCCTCTGCGTCACATATACAATGCAGGTGGAGGGATGTCTTTTCCTTCCAGAGCATAAGATCAACATAGCTTTGCCATTCTTGTATTAATTCTTCCTTCCAGATTATAGCTCTTGCAAGCCAATTGTGGCTTAGCATCAGTTAAGAAGGAGGCAGCTGATCACGAAGACAAGTCAGCTGGTGAGGGGAGCTGAATTATTCTGTATTGCCCTTTTTTCTGTCACTGTCCTCCTAGGTTTTTAATCAGAATACAGTTGCCAATTCCTCTTCAAGCCAAGTAGACAACAACAGCCAAATATTACAATAGTGAGTTGCTGCAATGAGTGGGCACCTTGCTCTTCCGAACAAACATTTCTGTTTCTGGGGCAACCATCCAGAGGCAATAAGGATCTGAAAGTGAGGGCTGTGAAACTTAGCCTTTTATCCCTGTTTGCTGCTTGGAAGAGATTCCACCTGAAAAAAAAGGTTCTTTGGTATCGTTGGAGGAAAAAGTAGTGTCAACATTTCGAAGTATAGTGTTCCCTCACTTACCGCGGGTGTTACGATCCAGGACCACCTGCGAAAAGTGAAAATCTGTGAAGTAGGGATGCTATATAGGGAAGCGGAAGGAAAGCGCCCACCTGACGTCACAGGCCATGGACCGGAGGTCAGGCCCACCCCCCTGCTGGAGAGACCGACGGGACCGCGCCCCTGGAACTGACCCCCCCGTGGGTTCGACCACAGAAGGGCGATCAAACTCAAGATCAGTGACGACCCCGAAGACGTTCTCATCTAGGACGCTTTGGAGCTCTCGCTACAAGCGCTCGATGCTCCATGGGTCTCACCGGTCTTCCACAACAGACAGGAAGGACACTGCGCTGACGGGCCGGGCCTCTCAGCGCAGACCCCCAGCTGGAAGTTGGCGGTCCCCACTTCCCACTGGCGCGGTGGCATCGATGTTCCTGCTGGGACATTCTTGCCTGCCCTCCTTTGATGGCAGAGTGGTGCCTTGATTGGCACCACTGTTGACACTACCCCACCCCCTCCTCTCTCCCTACCCTCTTGTTCTTCCCTGTGTATTATGTATTATGTGGTCTTGATGTGCCGCTGGGCACTCAAACTGTTGTAAACCGCTCCGAGCCTTTGGGGAGTGGCGGTATACAAGTTTGAGGTAATTAATAAATAATAAATAATAAATATATATGTATATCAAGTTCCAAGGGTGAGGCAGAAGCAAGGAGAGATTTAAAGGCACCATGCATCTTTTTTTTGGCTAGCTTATTTCTGCTTTGTTTTGCAATCTCTCTCCCGAGGGGGAGGGTAAGAACTCCTTGCACACTCCATCATTGCCAGAGGGCAGGATTAGAACGCTGCTCTGGGCAACAGCAACCATTCATAAACTGGGGGGCAAAAACCTGCGAAACAGTGAGTCCACGAAAAGAAAACACTGTATTTCGAAAAGATGGACCTATATTGTAATCGCTATATCTCTGCAACCATGGACTGCCCATGAATGAAACTCTTATCACACAAAGGGTGGGGCATAGAGTTTCAAATTACTGCTAGATGCCTCTGTCAGCACACAGACAGACCCCACTCACTCATTTGCAAGATGGATACCTCGCTACATAAGGCATTCTGTGTTCAACTAGCATCACAATGATGTCCATACAGCAAGTGGAGAACATATAAAATAGTGGTCTTCAAACTTATAAAGTGCAGGGCCAGTTCACGGTCCCTCAGACTTTGTGCAAGGGGGGGGGGGGAGATGACTCTGTGTGCATATGTCAGCTGTGCCACACCCACCTCTGCACACGCACACTTGCCACCATCACCACCATACACCTGCCGTCGACACACACTCACCCTCACTACCCACTCACGCATTCAATGCACTGTCACGACACACCCGCCACTGCCACTCACTCACCCTCACCACACATTCACACTTGCTGCTGCTGCTGCATATATGCGCTATGTGTGCACTGTGTTGTTCATAGCGGTACCAACGGGGTCCGAGGAAAATATCTTGGTGGGCCAGATTCGGCCCGCGGCTTTGCTTAGGAATCCATGATATAGAGCAGGGGTGCCCACACTTTTTCAGCCTGCGAGCTACTTTTAAGAAAACCAAGTCACAATGATCTACCGGTCGCCGCCGCGTACGCACGCTCCCAGCACCGCCTTCCTCCACCCGCGCGGCTTTGGAGAGTGCTTCAAGCATTGGCGCATGGGCACTGGGTGGAAACGGAGGCGAGAGACCTTTAGTTTGGCCAAGGGAGAAAGGCGGGCAGAGACAGAGCGCGGAGCCCTTGAGGTGCGGGCTGGGAAGGGCAGGGCAGTGACGGAGGAGGAGGCCGAAGCGGCCTCAGGGGGAAGAAGCAGGAGTTTGAGAGTCAGCCTTGACGGGGGGAAAGAGCCAGGCCCGGCCTGGCCTGGCCTCTGAGGGCCCGGCCTCCTGAGGGGTATTGTTATTGACAGTTGGCCAAGAAGGAAGAAGCCGCGCGGGTGGAGGAAGGTGGCGGCGGGAGAGCGTGCGGTGCTTCCAGAGGCCCTTCTCTCACCGCAGCTTCCGGACGAGAGGCAGGGCAGAGGCTCCGCGCACTCTCCCGCCGCCACCTTCCTCCGCCCGTGCGGCTTCTTCCTTCTTGGCCGGCTGTCAATCATGACACCCCTCAGGATATAGGGGTGTCATATATAGAGCATTTATAAAATGGCTAGTAAAACCTGGTAACTTAATAACTCATGAAACCATTTGTAACTTTTTGTTAAAGATAATTCCTTATTCCCCCTGCCACAAAGTGAAGTCCACAACATGCGATTGTGGAGAACAGCAAACCACAGACCATCTATTGCATTGCAGCCTGAGCCGTGCCATATTTATTTATTTATTATTCAATCTTATATTCCGCTCCTCCCTGCAGGCTCGGGGCGGATCACAACAAGAATAAAATGCACAAACATACCACAAAATTCAATAAAAACAGCAATACATAGCCAGTAATCACTGATCAACAGATCTTAGGTCTTAGTTCAGACACTAATAAGCCTCTTCATTCAGGTCAGCCAAACGCTGTTCTGAAGAGGGCAGTCTTACAGGCTCTTTGAAAAGGGCCGAGTTCATGAATTGCCCGGGCATGGCTAGGCAACGAATTCCAGGTCATGGGAGCCACACATGAGAAGGCCCGTTGTCTTGTAATGGACAGGTAGCAGGAGCGGGGTGATGGAACAACCAACAAGTTCTGCTCTTCCGAGCGCAGTGATCTTGGGGGAACATACGGGGTAAGGCGGTCCCTTAGGTACTCAGGCCCTAGACCATGCAGGGCCTTAAAGGTTAACACCAACACCTTGAAGGCAATCCGGTACTCAATGGGCAGCCAGTGCAGTTGCCGCAGGATGGGCGTAATATGCTCTCTCACTGGTGCTCCCACCAGCAAGCGGGCAGCAGCATTCTGCACCAGCTTGAGTTTCCGGACCGTCGACCAGGGAAGGCCCACGTAGAGGGCGTTACAGTAGTCCAGCCTCGAGATGACCGTCGCCTGGATCACCGTAGCCAGATCGTCCCTGGACAGGTAGGGTGCCAGTCGCCTAGCCTGGCGGGGATGGTAAAACGCCGTATTGCTGACCGTGGAGACCTGGGTCTCCATGGTCAGCAAAGGGTCCAATTGGACCCCTAAGCTCTTTATGAGGGATGACGGGCTAAGCTGCTCGCCATCCAGGGTAGGCAACCAGCACTCATCCAGCCCAGGGCGACCAGGCCACAAGATCTCCGTCTTCGACGGATTCACCTTCAGCCGGCTGGCACGCAGCCAACCAGTCACGGCTTCAAGGCATAGATGGAAACAATCGGGTACGGTATCCTGCCTGCCGTCCATTCTCAGCAGAAGCTGGGTGTCATCCGCATACTGATAACACTCCAGACCAAAGTCGCGAACCAGCTGTGCCAGGGGGCGCATGTAAATGTTAAATAATAAGGGCGAGAGGATAGCCCCCTGGGGAACCCCACAACTTAGTGGGAGTCTCCCGGAGACCTCCTCTCCCCTCTCCACACGTTGTCCCCGGTCCCGGAGGAAGGAGGCTACCCACTTAAGGGCAGTCCCCCTCACCCCGGTCACGGCTAAACGGTGGGCCAACAATGCATGGTCTACGGTATCAAACGCTGCTGTTAGGTCTAACAAAACAAGCAGGGCATAATGGAGGATCTTATAGTAACACCAGAGGCACTCCAAGTGGCCAGCTACTAATCAAAGGGCATTTAGTATAATGCCAAGGTTTTTTTAAAAAAAAATGTCATGTTTTTAAAGTACATTACAACTGTACCCTTGGTTCCCTTCTGATACAATAAATAAAAATATTCCCCTGAAGGAATTGTGTACTTCCAGGTACCTTGACTGCTCCAGAATCTGGGAAGAGGCACAGAGTTTATATTTCAGCGACATGATAGTCCTTAGTTGTAAAAGCATGCTTGAAAATTTGGTGGTAATGCCTGGTGGACCGTGGGTGGTAAAACTCCGCTGTAGAGGTTGGAGAATTGGCTGTCAGTGCCTAATATAGCTAGTTCCTCCTTCCAGTGATGAATGAAAACTAGGACCAAGTGTGCCAAATGGTGACATTGTAGAATAATGTATGTCAGCCAAGGACTGTGGCAATTGCTCAGTTTGCAGAACCGATGTAGATTACGGTTGGCAGGATTTCATTTACCTAAATGTACAAGTGTTTAAACACAGATCAAACATTGCTCCAGGTAAGGACACATTCAAGTACATTACTGTGCTCCTGTTGGAAAAAAAACATGTCTTCTTGATAGTACAGAGCAGGGTAAAAATACTCTTGGATATTCACCCTCGGGACCTGATTTAGAGACAGGAGGAGGCCGTATCCTCTCTGACGTCTTTCTCTTGTTTCTTACATCATATCTATGTTAAACTTTTAAACCTGTCTAAAAACTATAAATCCAGTAAAAGGAGCTAAACACCTCTGACAGAGAAGCCTCCTCTAATGTATCAAACAACAATTTCCACAATTCCTTTGGAGAATTAAGTAGGTGATGGCAATTTATTATTGGGCTTCCTATGGATGCCTTGGGCCCCCTGATGGTGCAGCAGGATAAACTACTGAGCTGCTAAACTTGCGGACCAAAAGGTTGGCAGTTCAAATCTGGGGAGTGGGGTGAGCTCCCACTGTTAGCCCCAGCTTCTGCCAACCTAGCTGTTTGTAAACATGCAAATGTGAATAGATCACATTTGCAGTCACGCTGGCCACATGGCTTTGGAGGTGTCTACGGACAACCCTGGCTCTTCAGCTTGGAAATGGAGATGAGCACCACCCCCAGTGTCAGACACGATTAGACTTAACTTCAGGGGAACCCTTTACCTATGGATGTCGTGCTGAGCATCAGAACTGCTGCAGTAGACAGGCCCTTCGTCTCACCTAACTGTTAAAAATGATATTGGCTCTAGAATGGATATAGCCATGTTGTCGTGGCAGTTTCCACAACACGAGAATGTTATTTCGTGTATCTCCTCTAGTTCGGGAGTGGATAAGAAACTGACTTTCTGTCATGACACCTCAATTGATCAGGCTGCATCATATGGGAAATCCATTCTTGAATCTCAGTAACTTTTCCCCCCGCAAGTGAGCACTAACAGTATTAACTTCTGGCTGCATGGTCTGTAAGCCACCTAAGCTAAAACCAGGGGTACAAGTATGGCTGTTGTCGAGGGACTTTGGGTTGCCAAACGCAAACCAGGATTACCCATAAGGCCAACCTAGGCCGTGGCCTAGGGGTGCAAGCCGGGGGGGGGGGGGTGCAGATCACGAACCAAAAAAATAAAAATAAAAATGTTGAAACAAATAAAAACGTAACGTGCATGGAGATGAGGAAGGAAGGATACTGGAGGTCCTCCTTTTTGGTGCCGTCCCTGCCCCTTCCTGAATACTGGCTCCTGCCTCTGCTATTGTTGCGCAAACGGCGTATGCGCAGGGGCTTTTGACACTGGCGTGGACGTTGACAGGAGGAACAATTAACTCCCTCGATGCCGACAGCATCCACTTGCTGGCTCTTTCAGTGCAAGTACAGGAAACTCCATTGCGCAGTCTGCGCATGTCCTAACACCATGAAAGCTGGTGTTCCTCCTCCTACACAAGGAGGAGACTCCTCCTTACTGGAGAGACAAGTGCAACTGCCGGCTAGGGCACATGCGCAAAGCCCAGTACAGGAGAGAAGCCCAACGTGACAAGCCCCGGTATCGGGGAGAAGCGCGGCATCGGTACAGCTGCTGACTACAACGCATGCACAATCCCCGATACGGGTAGGAGCCAAGTGCCTCAAGCCCCAGCATCAGAGAATGAGCAGATGAAAGGATGGGGGTTGCGGTAGAGGTTGGCTTAAAGGGAGCGTAATTCCAAAGTGTGGCCTAGGGCGCAAAAAGGTGTTAATCCGGGCCTGGCCAAACGACTGGTGGAATTTATTCAGGTTGGATGGTCAACTCTTTACAAGCCTTCCTCATGGGCAATACTAGGCTCACATAAAATGGCGGCACAAACACACACACCATCTAAGTCCGAGATACGGCGAGAGGACTAGTAAACAATGGAAGAACCCTCTGCCACCTCAGACGAAACAGAGGACAGGGGCCAGAGGAAATCCCAGCCCTGCTCTGCAACACCCAGAGGGTTCCGTCCCAGAACCTTCAGGAACACCAACCTCAGGCGCGGGTTCCCCCATTGATGAACCCCCACCCCAGGAGGCTTGATAATCTGACGCTGGCGAACCCGGAGCCACAGGCTTGCGACAATCGCTACCGTATGGATCTCGAGTCCCTGAGGACGTTCGATCTGTGGGACCCTACTAGGCTTCCCCCATTCGACGGTCGAGCCTGATAGCTGACCTTAGAAAGCTCCGACCCACATGGGCCGTTAGTTTTGTCATTCCCTGTCGATGTTGTTTGTCTTGTTGTATGCTCTGTATTTTTTATGTCAAACTGTAAACCGCTCCGAGCCCTCGGGGAGTGGCGGTATAGCAAGTTTGAACTATAAATAAATAAATAAATAAATAAGTATATAGTACCCAAACTGGCCAAGTTATTTTGGCACACAAAGCAGAACGTTGACAATTACATCTTTCTATCCATACCAGTAAAAAAACAAATTATATGATAAACAATTTGTTGCCTTTCTATTGCATCCAAACTTTACTACTTGAGGAATCCATTTACTTCACTAGGAGAGAAATAAAGTTGAAGATGGTGAAAGCCATCCTCTGCATGGCTATCAACCTCCTCCCAGTAGACTCAAATCAAGGGAAAGCTTCATGAGAACCACCACTCCTCTTGGCGTCCCCGCAGCAACAGCAAGAGTATCCCTCTGGGCAGCTAAACCAGCAAATCTTAACTGGATGGCCCCCCACGAGGGTCTTCCTCCAGGGGCAAACCAAGAATGGGCAACTTGAACAGACAAAGTCCTTGAACAGACTCATACATATAGTGGAGTGGAAACCAGATCATTTATTTATTTATTTATACAACCTGGCAAAATGGGACTAAAACACAAAATAAAACAAGCCACATTAAAATGGTTACATAGTCAATCCTCCACCTTGTGCAACTGCTCTCCGGGTGGAGCCCTGGTGCAGAACAGACAACTCCGCATCTGTCATGCTTGCCCACAATGTTTATATGTTTTTTAATGTATTTATAAACTCAGTGTGAAACCTGGGCCTGTTTCGATGAACACAACATAGATATCCTGGCAGGAATGGCAGAAAGACACAAACTACCCCCACAGAACTCCCATAACCAAGAGAAAATACTATAAGAGTTTGGTGGGCATTGACCTTGAGTTTTGGAGTTGTAGTTCACCTATATCCAGAGAGCACTGTGGACTCAAACAATGTTGGATCAGGACCAAACTTGGCATGAATACTCAATATGCCCAAATGTGAACACAGATGGAGTTTGGGGAAAATAGACCTTGACATTTGGGAGTTACCGTTTCTGGGATTTATTTAACACACAATCAGAGCATCCTGAACTCTTGCAACAATGGAATTGAACCAAACTTGACATATTGAACTCTCATTACCAACAGAAAGTACTGAAAGGGTTTGCTTGGGAATTGACCTTGAGTTTGGAAGTTGTAGTTCACCTACACCCAGAGAGCACTGTGGACTCAATGTTATGTTATGTTGTTGTTTGTTTTCTATCCAGAATCACAATGTTGGAAGGAATCTCACCACTTTAAGGTCCCTAAAACAGGCATGGGAAAACTTCGGCCCTCTGGGTGCTTTGGACTTCAACTCCACCATTCCTAACAGCCTGAGGCCCTTTCCTGCCTAAGTGGCTGAGGGGGGGGAAAGGAAAAGAGCCTGAGGCTGCTAGGAATGGTGGCAGTTGGAGTCCAAAACACCTGGAACGTCCAAGTTTGCCCATGCCAGCTTTCGACAGAGACCTCTTCCTCCCCCTTCCCCTTCGCGCCCTTTCTTCCCTCTCCTGCGAACACTCACTTTTTCTTCTACACTGCCACTTCTGCCGGCATTTTGATCCGAGGGGGCAGCGTGAGCGTGTTCAGGAGGGGAGGGGGGAGGGAGGAAAACGTGACCCGTGTGGGCACTACTGCGCAGACTCACCCCAGAGAGCAAGGCAAAGCGAGGCTGGGAAGAAGGGAGCCCAAGTGGAGAAGAAAAAGTGTTCAGCAAGAGGGGGAAGAAAGGGTATTGGAGGTTCGAATTTCCCACGGCACATCTGATGATCGCTCACGGCACACTAGTGTGCCACGGCACACTGGTTGGGAAACACTGGTTTAAGGGCTACAGACAATGTGGTCACTGTTGCCCATTTTTAGTCTAAAATTATTTAGCTGCTTGTGCTCCTTCTATAGTATCGGTTTTATACTTATTTATGCAATGCTTTTGACACTAAACAAAACCACACCTTCTACAGCATTAAATAAATAGACCCATTCGTACAGCATATTGCAGGCATTTCAAAAACTTCACATGATTCAAGAGGCCAATGGCATAACTTTATAGGGTAGGTCAAAATTATTTTCCCCACATCACAACCAGGGGAGATGGGTGACTTCATATCTAAGGTGGCAAAGTGACCTTGTTGATGTTGCTTTCATTAGTTCTAATCAGTCCCTTATTTCCCATCATTTTTAGTAGTAAATAAAGCATAGTTTGCATATAATGCTATTTTGACATTAAAAAAATAACTTCGCAATATGAAATATCTCCCCAAATCTACCCAGTAAAGGGTTAAACCCTTGTGCCGGCAGGACTGAAGACCAACAGTTGGAGGTTCGAATCCGGGGAGAGCACGGATGAGCTCCCTCTGTCAACTCCAGCTCCCCATGCAGGGACATGAGAGAAGCCTCCCACAAGGATGGTAAAACATCAAAACATCTGGGCATCCCCTGGGCAACATCTTTGCAGACGGCCAATTCTTTCACACCAGAAGCGACTTGCAGTTTCTCAAATCGCTCCTGACACAGAACCCCCCCCCCAGTAAAATCCCAGTGTACATGTGCACACCCACAAACGTACATATGCTTATTACTTATTACAGTGTTTTTCAACCTTTTTTGAGCCGCGGCCCATTTTTTACATTTACAAAATCCTGGGGAACACCACCAACCAAAATGACACAAAATGACACTCTAACACAGTAATACATATAGTTAATATGTTTTTTAATGTATTTATACACTCAGTGTGAAACCTGGGCCTGTTTCGATGAACACAACATATATATGACTTCCTCTCACATATTTATACATGGCTATCATGTCTTCTCTCAGCCGTCTCTTCTTCAGGCTAAACATGCCCAGATCTTCAAGCCGCTCCTCATAGAGCTTGTGCTCCAGACCTTTGTGAAATTTCACCCTGAGTGAAACTTGCTTCCAGTTAACTATGGATGTCATGAAGCTGTTATAAACAGTTCCTTTGGGAGGCAACTCTCGAAAAAAATCGAGTAAAATAGTAAAAAAAAAACATTTCCAAGCGGAGAGGGTCAATTTGTTTCTTGGAAACCTGTGAGGGGGCTGCTAGAAGGGGGGAGAGCGCCAATTTCCCACGGCACACCTGATGATTGCTCACTGGTTGGGAAACACTAACTTATTACACTAAAATGGCTAATGTATACATTAATTTTCGAAAATAATATCGTTAGTCACTGTCAATTTATTTCGAAGAAATACATAAATACCATTTATTCAGGCAGGCTTTTGAGTGGTGTTGGCATTTTTAACCATTTGTTTTTACTAGATACAGTTTTATTAATCTTCTTTGTGAACCGCCCCGAGCCTCCGGGAGTGGCGGTGTAGAAATCGAATAAATAAATAAATAAATATCTGTTTCAAGATCCAGTGGGCTGCCTTCTCCAGGTGGAAGGAGCATATATTTCCTCACCAGAATCATAACGGAGAGACAATCACTCTGCCCGGAGCTGTGCTGCCTCAGCAGTATCCCAATACTTTCCTTCGTGCCAGGGCTCCCAAGGGCTCAGCCTCAACATCTTTTTTTCCCCAGTGTCCTGGAACATGAGCAATGACACGAAGGAGACTCGGAATATATTTCCTTCGCCGCCGCATCTTGGGCAGCCTCCCCATCCCTCGTGAATGGGGAGAATGGGTCCCAGATGAGAGAATGCTATTTCCAGACAGACCACAGCCCCGCTATATCTTTGTATAGAGAGAAGATTATTTCTACTTTGGCCTGGCTGACTCATCTTTGTATGGCAGATGCAAGACAAATGTATAATCTTACAGCGTCGCCAAAGGCACACTGCAAAATTGCATCAACTGCCTGAAAAACCCAGAGATGCATCTGGAGAGCAGTACAGTATCAAGTCCACATGAGACTGCCCTCAATGCACTGCCTTAGGGTACATGTGCTGTGGCAGTGCATTGATATGGCAACAAAAACTTAATGGGCGCTCCTCCACCATCACATCTTCTATTTCTCTGGACCAATCTATACCATTCTGACAAGGTGGCAAGTATTTAGCCGGGCTTTAGCACAGCAGGTTAATCACCAGCTGCAGCTGTGGTAAATCTTGCCAACTGAAAGCTTGACCGTTCAAAGCCTGGGTCAGGGTGAGCTCCTGACCTTCAGCCCAGCTCTCTGTCCATGTAGCAGATTGAAAACAGAAATGTGAGTAGATAAATAGGTACCGTATTAAAGTGGGCCAGGGAGGTAGCACAGTGGTAACACAGCTGTGCCTGCAATCAGAAGCTTGCTAGTTCTAATCCCCAAGCTGGCTTGGACAACCAGCTATTTGAGCCTGTCCACTGCCCACCCAAGCAGTTCAACAGCCCAGCTGTGCCCGGCTGTGAATAAACAACAAGTGGGGACCACGGAAAAAGTGGGGAAGGACTTTTGCCCAGACTTTACAACGTCTGAAAAAAAGTTCGGCTGTCGGGAGAAGGGAGATGCGGAAGTGGTGAAACAAGAGGCTCCCGTCATGAGGATGGAACAACAGCACCCCCTTGTGACGTGAAGGCGCAATGACGCAAGGACATAACAACAATGATGTCGTAATGGAGCACTCACATCCTATGACGCACACCCTGTATGACGTAGCCAGGAAAAGAAGAAGTCCTTCTAAAAACTGCACTATACTGTCTATGTGTAAATTGTATGTCTTCCAACAGGGACTGTCTGTTGTATGTGTATTGTAATCCGCACTGAGTCCCCTTCGGGGTGAGAAGAGCGGAATAGAAATAAACAGTATTATTATTATTTTGGCATGGCAGTTATATTTTAAAAAGGAGGAAGTTTACAAACGAAAAGCTCTTCGGCAGGGAAGATGGAGCGACAGCAACCCCCGTGGCCAGAATAGAGCACAGCCTCCAAGATGCCGAAAGATGAAAAAGCCTATATATACCTCTATGTTGTCTGTCTTGTCACTGTATAATCGGCAATGAATGCTTGCCGTACATGTTGTCTGTGATCCACTCTGAGCCCCCTTTCCGGGTAAGAAGGGCAGAATATAAACACTGTAAATAAATAAATACATTTTGGAATTCTTGGAATTTAGCTCTTCCTCCACACCTTCCTAAATCCTGATGATCATAACACCTCCTGTTTGAGGTTGTGGGCCACATGCTGAGAACTGAGGAATGAGCAGCTATGGATATCAAAGCCAATTCTATGCTCCTTATTTTCCTCTGTGGCCTGTGTATCTCATACTCTGTTTGTTCTCCTCCAGAAAAGACCGGCATCACCATGTCGATGGAGAAGATTCATGCTCGTGAGATCCTCGACTCTCGTGGGAATCCCACTGTGGAGGTGGATTTGTACACAGGGAAAGGTATGGACTGATGTGGGAGAGAGAAGGGAAGGGGCCAGTGGATGCTTCACCTTTGCCCATTGCAGCACATGTACAAATTAGCTTTGTCTAAAGTAGTGGTTCCCAATCTGGGACCACTCTCCAACATTATCACCAAAAGGGTCAACTTTAGATTTGGTTTGGTTACTTGGGTTGCTGATTTAGAGAACCGCATTGGATAAGCTGTCCAATATCGCAAACACGGCAAGTATGGAAGCAAGGCAGCAAATAGTTAGGCTACCCCAGGCATTGGCAAACTTGGGCCCTCTAGGTCAGGGTGCCCACACTTTTTCAGCATGTGAGCTACCTTTAAGCAACCAAGTTGCAAAGATCTACCTTGGGTGCGAGCGCGCGCGCATGCACGCACACTCCCGCCGCCACTTTCCGTCTGCGCGGGGCTTCTTCGGCCAATGAGGCTTTAGTGCGCAAGCCCTGGCGCTCATCTCTTGACATGATGACGTGACCACCCATAGGTTGCTCCTGGGGGCGGGGAGGGGGAAAGACGAAGGCGCGCACAGGGATAGGATGCGAGGCTGCGGGAGGGAGTGTGTGTGTGTGTGTGTGTGAGAGAGAGAGAAGGCCTTGCCGGAGGAGGATGGCCCCGGTGGTGGGGCTGCAGCTGGCGAGCGCGCCCTCAACGCCGGTGAGTGAAGCCTGGACTTCATAAATAACTTCATAAATTACAGTTATGAAGTAGCAACGGAAATAAATTTATAGTTGGGGGACACCACAACCCCAGCTTCTGCCAACCTAGCAGTCTGAAAACATGCAACAGTGAGTACATTAATAGGTACTGCTTCTTCAGGAAGGTAATGGTGCTGGCCACATGACCTAGGAGACGTCTACAGACAACGCCGGCTCTTTGGCTTAGAAATGGAGATGAGCACCACCCCCAGAGTCAGACACGACTAGACTAAATGTCAAGGGGAAACCTTTACCTTTACTAATGAATAACCAGGTGAGACCTCTGTGCTGACTTTTCCCGTGACGTTTGTTCCTTCTCTTTTTCAGGGATGTTCCGGGCAGCGGTGCCCAGCGGTGCCTCCACTGGGATTTATGAGGCCCTGGAGTTACGTGACAACGATAAGTCCCGATTCCTTGGGAAAGGTAGGAGTGTTCCCCTCAGTGAACAAGTGATGAGGCTACCTAGCTCAGAGTGGAGGCGTTTCTGTGCATGCATATGCGCATACTATGGCCTGCTTTTGGATTGGCAGTGCCAGCCAGTGAATACCAGTGAAATCCCCCTGGCCCCAGTCTCAAACTCAAGTGGCAGGGAAGAGCTGGTGCCAGGCCCGGATTACCCATAAGGCCAACAAGGCCATGGCCTATGAGCGCAGGCCTAGGAGGGCGCCAAATCACGGACCAACCCCCCCCCCAAAACAACTCTTTCTCTTCTTCCTGCCTTAGGCTGCGGCACCTCCTTCCTTCCTTCCTTCTTTCCCTCGTCCCTCTCTTTCATTCCTTCCCCCTTCCACCACATCCAAGAGGGGGTGGGGGCCGCCGCAGGGGGGTGGGGAGGGCGTCCCGGTTGCCTAGGCGATGTCGGTTGCCATCATCACGACGTCCTGTGCGGCGCCTGCCCCTTTTCGGCGGCGCCGTCTGCGGCCAATGGCGCGCCTCTCCCGCAACCAACTTGAGGGCCAGGTGACGTCAGGCGCGGCAGCGGCGGCAAGGGCGAGAAGGAAGAGGCTGAGGGAAGCCGCGGCGCCTCTTCATGTGAGCGCTGCGGCCTCTGCCTCCTCCGCCATGTTCCTGGGTGCCGCAGCGGCCCCGGGGGCTTCCCTTCCCTCCTCCTCCTCGGAGAAGGAAGAGGAAGGAAGGGAAGCCCGCGGGCGGCCGCTGCAGCACCCAGGAACATGGCAGAGGAGGCAGAGAGGCCTTGGTGCCGCGGCTTCCCTCTGCCTCTTCCTCCTCGCCGCGCCTAAGGAAGGAGGGCGCGGCGAGGAGGAGGAAGAGGCGGAGGGGAGCTGCGGCCTCTCTGCCTCCTCTGCCATGTCCCTGGGTGCTGCAGCGGCTGCCCGCGGGCTTCCCTTCCTTCCTCTTCCTTCTCCGAGGAGGAGGAAGGAAGGGAAGCCCCTGGGGCCGCTGCCGCGCATGCGCGGAACCCAGGAACATGGGGAGGATGCCGCAGCGGGGCTTCCAAAGTGTGGCTTAGGGCGCCAAAAAGCAGTTAATCCGGGCCTGGCTGGTGCTCCCAGGCATCTTTCTTTTCTTCTTTTCTGTTGCTGTTTCTTTCTTCCTTTGGGTGACAGTCTCTGGTCTTTTTCCTTTCTGTAGGGGTGCTGCAGGCGGTGGAGCACATCAACAACACTATTGCTCCTGCTCTCGTGAGCTCTGTAAGGATCCTCCTTTATTCTTTGTTTTACATAGGCTCCCCATAGAGTCCTCCTTTATCTTTCCTCCTCTGTGCCTTCTTTTCGACCTGTTTTATATTCTCTATGCTCAGGAGTAGCATCTCTGGGCCCTTCCACACTCACAGCCCGATATCCCAGAATATCAAGGCAGAAAATTCCACAATATCTGCTTTGAACTGGGTTATCTGAGTCCACATAGGCCCGGATTACCCATAAGGCCACCCTAGCCCATGGCCTAGGGACGCAAGCCAAGGGGGGCGCAATTCACACAGACCCCCCAAAAGTGCTGCGAGGGGCGCCATTCCCTCCTCACCCCCCCCCTCGCCCTCCTCCCCCACCCCCTCTCATCCTCCTCCCCCGCCCCTCGCAGCGCTCTGCCCCCGCCCTCCCCCGAGAGAGAGAGTTGCGTTGCGGTTTTGTGAAAACCGCAATGCAACACCGTTTTGTTTCAACATTATTGTCAAGGAAGGAGGGCGCGAGGCGCGCTGCAAAGAGGAGGCGGCGGAGGAAGCCCCGCCCTCGGGGCCAATGCTGGCACCGGGGGCGGGGCTTCTCTTCTTTCCTCCTCGCCCTTGGCCCTCCTTCCTTGACTCAAGAAAGGAGGGCATACGGTGCTGCGAAGAGGAGGAGGCGGAGGGAAGCCCCCCCCCCCCCGAGGCCGATGCCGGCACCAGGGGCGGGGCTTCCCTTCCTTCCTCCTCCTCCTCACGCCCTCGGCCCTCCTTCCTTGACTCAAGAAAGGAGGGCGCGCAGCGCCGTGAGGAGGAGGAGGAGGTGGGGGGTATGTGTGCAGTAGAGGTTGGTTTGGGCGCGTAATTCCAAAGTGTGACCTAGGGTGTCAAAAGGGATTAATCCGGGCCTGAGTCCACACTGGGATTTTCTGCATTGATATTCTGGGATAGAGGGCTGTATGGAAGGGCCTAAGTCTTTGTGCTTATGCATGCAATACACAGGCGCATGCATGCATTATCCAAAGGAGGAGGGGTGTCTTTTCCGATGTAAGCCAAAGCTGTGCGCAGAGGGCAGCGTAATAAAGTGGAAATGCAATAAGTAGAGCAGGCAAAATGGATTTGTGGCAATTTCCTTAATGTTGTTTTGCCTAAGCGTCCTCCCTTGAAGTGGTGTTTCTTTCTGCAGGGCCTGTCGGTGGAGGAGCAGGAGAAGATAGACAACTTCATGCTGGAGCTGGATGGGACGGAGAATAAATGTAACCCTTTTCCTCTCATAAGAACATAGAAAGGCCTTGGGGTGGGAAGAGACAGAAAGGGTTTGGTTGGCAGAGCAAGAGAGTACTGCCTGAAAGAGGAGAGTCTCTAAGGCCCCTTCTACACTGCCATATAATCCAGATTTATTTATTTATCATGTAGTTCTGCATCTCATGGTGCCAGAGCGCAGTCTTTTCAGCGCCTTCCAAGTCGCCCAATCTTCTGTGTGCCCAGAGGGGAGTCTCTCATTCAGTATCAGTCACTGATTGAGGTTCTGGGTTTTTACCTCCCACTTTTGGACTCTCGCTTGCTGATATGTTCCTGCAAGCATCTCTCTCGATCTTAGGAAGCTGTTTCTTGATTTAAGCCAGGGCTGTCCAACTTCTACCGGGTCCAGGGCCGGAATAGAGGTCACTGATGACCTCGGGGCCGCTCGGCCCGCCCCAGGCCCCGCCCCAGCCCAGGCCCCGCCCTCTCCTAAAGCTGTCATTCTCCCTCCTCCTCCTCCTACTGTTTCCCGGGCGCCACGGCGCCAGGGAAAGAGGAGGAAGAGGAGGAGATTTCTCCCTCCTTCTCCTCCTCTTTCCCGGGCACCGTGGCTGTCCCGAGCGCCCGGGAAAGGCACGGCGCCTGGGAAAGAGGAGGGAGAGCAGAAAGCGGCGCCAAGGGCAGCGCGTCACAGGCCTGGCGTGACACGCTGCCCTTGGCGCCGCCTCCCTCCCTTTCGGCGCCCCCGCCCTTCCTAGGGCGGGAGCTGCGAAAAAGGGCAGAAAGACGGCGCCAAGGGCAGCGCGTCACAGGCCTGGCGTGATGCGCTGCCCTTGGCGCCGCCTCCTCCTCCGGCGGCCCCCGCTCTTCCTAGGGTGGGGAGCCGAAAAAGGGCAGAAGGCGGTGCCAAGGGCAGCGCGTCACAGGCCTGCCGTGACGCGCTGCCCTGGCGCCGCCTACTCCTCCTTTCGGCGCGGAAAGGGATGGAGGGGCGGTGCAGGGAGGAGGAGCTAGCTCTCTTCCTCCTCCCTGCCCCGCCTCCCCCTCCCCGGCTGCCATTAAAAAAAAATTAGAATTTTTTTATATTTAAAAATGGCGGCTGGGGGCATAGCTGGGGCCGTGCCCAACAGGCTGGGGGGCCGGATCCAGCCCCAGGGCCACCAGTTGGACAGCCCTGATTTAAGCCGTTGGCATGCTGGCTGATATCCAAACAGGAGCTGGGCTGGAGATGTCACTGCCTTGGTCCTTTCATTACAGGCTGCTACTTCCCGATGGATGTCAAGTGGTGCATTACCAGCTAAACAGTATAATTTCTCCAGTTGTGTGGGGTGTACTTATCCTGTAATAATGCAGAATGTCTCATTAAGAGCCACATCCACAGTTTTAATGTGGTGCGATGTATTCCATACTGGGCATATGCCGTCGCACCAGGCGCCTTTGAAAATAAACTGCGATGTGCTTCCTATAAGCCTGGTGGACTGCAGGATGCCTGCTTGAGAAGCTCAGGGTCCAGCAACCCAAAACCACTCCAGGTTAAAGTTGAAGAACAAATCGTTTATTCAGCTACAAAGTCTTTGAAGGACTTGGCACAAAGCTTAACGGTTGCAAAAATACAAAACGAGGGTAAGATGAAAATTCCCTGGGTTGCTGACTAAGACTGCAAAGTCTCCCTTTGCTCCCTCCAAATGGCAAGGAAATCCAAAGATATTCCTCACCCTGACCCTAGGTTACTAAATATAAGGAACTACGCCTTCCCTATCTATGCCTAGAGCCAGTTCGAATGTGAACCAGTGCTGGAATGGCAGTTAGATAACTACAATATACAACAATCACAGCAGGGTATCATTAGCCTATCTAACTCCAGCAGTCAAGCAATTTGTTGTTAATTCATTCATTCAGTACTTACGGTGGCCTATACACAGCTAGCCTGACTGGCCAAGCACATCTGAGCTCTTCTCCTGCCTGAGAAGGACTAAAGAGATCTCAAAATGGAGAACTCATCCCCAGGGGGAAAAAGGGGCAGGCCCCAAACCAAAGGGATACATTTTGCAAGGCTCCAGCAGCAAGCTTTGCAAAACTGGCTGCAAACCTGTAAATGATTAACTAACAGGGTGCCAGTGGGTCTATGGCAACCCCAAAGGAAAATGCAAAAGGAAGCTGCCATCCAGAACTGGGAGCAACACAAAACAGGTGTCTGGAAGACGGAACAGGGCATGCATTTTCAGCAGCAGAGTAGCGAAGCGCACGGGCAGATGTCTTCATTATATCTGGTTGTGATCCCAGGTTGTGCCCGTCAGCTTTCGTATGATATTATTTCTAGCACCCACTTTTTACTTGATATTTAACAGTGCTTCTTATAAGTCAGAGCATGGTCCAGGGTGATTCCCAGGCATTTTGATTGGCTGCAATACTCCAGTGAGATTCTTTCCCAGGCAGGGCCGTAGCCAGGATTTTGATTCCGGGGGGGCTGAGACTGGGTGGAAGAGGGTCTACCCTAGCAAACCTTTTGTATTGTTATCCCAATAACCCCATGAATGTGGGATATAATGAGCATGGTGATCAGATCATGATATGAATAAACATAACAGTTTAAATAATGTACCAGTAAGGCCTTTTCGCGGACCACCCTGAGAATTTCGGGGGCTGAAGCCCCTTAGACCCCGGCTACATGCCTGTTCCCAGGTAATCCTCAGAGCTTGAGATACATGTCTGTTCTTAAGATGAAAAGCACACGTCTGTGTTTTAGATGAATTAGGAACCAGCTGGTTTTCCCTGGAATAGGCAGTAAGAGCACCTAAAGCTTCAGAGAGCCTCTGTTCAACCATTTCAAAGCTCCCAGCTTGAGCAGTGATGGCATGCTCGTCAGCGTAGATGAAACTCTCTGTCCCTTCTGGCAGTGGCTGGTCATTTGTGTAAATGTTAAACATTAATGGAGCAAGCACCGTTCTTCTGTTTTCCACATTATCTGCTTTTAACTGGATTATATGAGTCTACACTGCCATATAATTCAGCTCAAAAGGAGATCATCTGATTTTATATGGCAGTGCACATGGGGCTGTAGACTCATGCCAGAGATATGCAAAGAATGCAATAATAAGAGATGCCACAATGCAAATAAAAATAAATGACTGGAAGTTAGTTTTAGGGGTTGGAATAAGCCTCTTGTGGTTTGCTATGCTATCACACAATGTGATCTTTACAGCTAACTTTGGAGCCAATGGTATCCTGGGTGTTTCCCTGGCTGTCTGCAAAGCGGCAGCTGCCGAGAAGGAGGTCCCTCTGTACCGACACATTGCTGACCTCGCTGGAAATTCGGATTTGATCCTGCCAGTCCCTGTAAGAACCTTCTCATTCCTAACTTCAGAAAGAGAACATAAGGGAGGTATAGGGACAATAGAGAAAGTCCTTTCCCTCAGTACTGAAATCTTTTATACACACAGACTGATTTTATATCCATATTTATTTATTAATTTATTATTTCAAACTTCTAAACCGCCACTCCCCAAAGGCTCGGAGCGGTTTACATTGTTTGATTAATAATAAAACACATACGGTACAGAATAGTGCAATACAAAGGGGGGGGGAGTGGGGATATCTACAGTTAAGACAGAAGGAGAGGGTTAGAGACAGAGGAAGGGCTAGCAGGGAGTCGAGTTGGAGATGGTATTAACTCGACTATCAAAAGGAGGAAGTTTTGGGGGATCCAGAAAGTCATAAAGAGTCCTTAGCCCAAAAGGGAGGTGGTCGTCCCTAGCCTTTGGGTCCATAGATTCTGGCACAGGTCTCTTGGTCGCCAGGATGTCCTTCCGGGGCTGGAAGCTCATTGCGGACTGTTCTCGGCGCCTATAGATGGTGTTCCAAAAGGTCCTGGTAGGGAACCTCTTGAGTGACCTGGCCTTGAAGGTCCTGGTCTTCTCCCATTCAGGGGATCTGGTTGCAGATCCAGTGATCCTTTGGGCTCTATGAGTCCTGTAGGACGCTCCATGGGTCGCCGGCCTGCTCCTAGACTGGCTGGGCTGGGAGGACTTCCGGTGCTCCTCAGTGGGGCCGGAAGTCCACTCTTGGCCGCAATTCTTACTCCGACGTCACCTCCGACGTCGTCTCCGCCTCCGCTGAGGACACCTCCCAGGCTTCCGGTCTTCAAGGGAAGACGACATCCGGCCAACCTCGGCATCCCCAAGGCCGTCCGCCAACTTCAGCTGTCCCCGGTCTATCAGCCCCCCCCCCGGCGACAGCGGTGGGGGGGGGCGCGGGACAGGACCTCCGTAATGTCCAGCAACAGCACCGAACCATGGGTGCGGGGGCAGTCGTGGTCATCCGTTGGCAAAAGGCCGGGTCTGTCTGGCATAGTCAGCTCCCTCGATTATTCCTCCAGTGGTGCCATCAGCAGTGGGCGGTCCAGGCTCCACTCCAGGCTCCGGGGACTCTGTGTTGAATCCATGATCCCCTTCTAAGAAGTCCCAGGACTGATCCCAGTCTAATTCAGGGACTGCGAGTGGGTCTCGCTGGAGATGTTCCGTAGTAGTGGGTCCAGGAATCATGTCAGGATCCTGAGGGGGTAGAATGCCCAGCTCCCTCAGAAGATCGCTGAAATTGGTAAAGAGTTCCACAAGCTTTTTGAATTCGTCCATGAGGGGTTCAATAAGTAGCCGGTCCGGTTGGCCAGGGGAAATGTCCGGTTCCCTTGGGGTTGCCGCCAGATGTGGACTCCCTCCTGCCGGACACTCTTCCTTTACGGGGGTCGACTTCAGTGAGTGCCTCCTGCCCCAAGATCTTAAAAACTTGGCTGAGGAGGCAGTCACTGGGCGAAGGACCCATCGCTCCTGCTGCCCATCGGCTCCCGGATCTGGTCTCGATTCATGTGCTGGTGCTGGCATCTCCATGCAGTAGGGGACTGGTCGACTTAGAGAAACTCTCCCCAGCCAGATTGAATCCCCGAGGGGTTGAGGATCTTCAACAACCACATCGTGAGGTTGGAGATCAGACTCAACACCTCCGTCGACCCGCTGGTGGGCGAAAGCGGTGTAGTCAGTGCAGTCAGGCATACTTAGCCGGAGCACACCCGGCGGGTGCTCAACAGCCGACGCCATCTTGTATTACAAATCCAAACCAAATTCAGCCCTGCTTTTCTATCACCGCTGTCAATCACAAAAACAAACAAACATGGCATTTTCATTCAGATGTTGGACTACATACAACTCCTGTATTCCTCATCATTAGACATCATGATCAGAGCTGATGGGAGTTGTGATGCAGAAACATCTGGAAGGCTGCCATTTCTTCTGTTTAGGCAGGATATTGGGCTTTGAATTTAGATACAAGGCGTGTGCATAAGATGTCCTTTAATCTTTTCCCAATCTCAGATCCACAGGTGCGGTTGGGTTGTAATTCTCATTAGCCCCAGTCCACATGACAGAAAACACTATGTCACAACATTTGGAAAATGCTCTGTTCCTGGTTTGAAAGTGTTATTTCCTGTTTAATTGTGTGGTGCTTACTTTGCAAGTAATTGTTATACTCCAAAAACTTGGCTGCCACAGACTGTGTTGAATTGGTTGAGACTCGAGATATTCATTAAAAAAATATAGCAAAAATGTGCTGCCGAATGTCCATGTTACAAAGAACAAAGTTCTAGTCCGAGAAAAGTAATCTGGTGGACAGTGACACATCAACGAGGCATCAATGAATGGCTGTATACATAGTGTATTGTATCATATCAAAATCACACATATCCTACAAGTATTCATGAGCAAGCTAACTGTAGTATCCACTAGGCATGAGAAAAAAGTTATGAAAATGAAATGATTCGTAAGAAATTGTAAGAAATGCTACTTTTGAGTATTTCCACCTGGAACGCCAACCAGGAAGTGGACTTTCTTTATAGAACTCGGGGCCAGCATTTTCTTAAGTGTCGTTATTAGGTCGTAAGGGGGCACCCTCCTTCTCTCACCACCTCCCGCCTCCCTTGCCAATAAGTATTATGGCAAGGCAAGCCCTAAACTTCGCTCCTTCTTTCTGGTTGGAAGCCGAAATGTAAACAGAGAGGATTACTCAGAAGTAAATCTGAAAGGAGGCACTTTGGATGAAGTGCCCTCCCTTTGGATTTACTTCTATGAGTAAAACCTCTCTGTTTACATTTTTCCAGGCTTCCTGCCCTCCTGCCTGCCAGGATCTAAAGCATCAAAGAGTATTGGGGTGAGAAACCAACCTAATGTATAATAGAATGAATGCTACTGTAAGTGCCTAATATTATAAGTAATCCAACTGGTCATACCTACATTCCATGCACATGCAATAATACAGCAGTAATAACAATAACAAGAGGTAAAATTCAAACCGAAGTATTCTGACTGGTCCTGCCTCATGCGGTGCAAATGGGCTCTCTCTATTAGCCCGGAAAAGCCAGCGTTTTCTGCTTGGGAGCACACACATACATCTTCTTGGGGGATTTGCTGCAGAATCCCGGGCTCATAGAGAAGATTCTGCAGCAAATCCCCCAAAGAATATGTATGTGTGTGCACCCAAGCAGAAAACGCTGGCTTTTCACAGAGAAGAGCCCGTTTGCACCGCATGAGGAGGGACAAGTCAGAATACTTCGGTTTGAATTTTACCTCTTCTTATACCCATTGTTATTACTGCTGTATTATTGCATGTGCATGGAATGTAGGTATATGACCAGCCTGGGCAAACTTGGGCCCTCGCTCCTCGGGATCGGGTGAGAGAGAGGCAGCGAGAGCGAGGGGGGCTCCTCCTCCTTTTCTTTTGCTGCTTCCAAGAATAGAATACCCCTCCCTCCCTCCTTCCCTCCCTCCTTCCTATTTGGAGAGTCCCATCTAGAATTCAGTTTGATTTATTCAGTTTTGGCCTACAACTCCCAGAAATCCCAGCCAATTTACCAGCTGTTAGATTTCTGGGAGTTGTAGGCCAAAACCATCTGAATGCGCATGCGCTGGCATACGAACTACTAACGAATTTCGTTAGTAATTAAGTTACATTTTAGAAATATTTGGAAATTTTTTTGTAAGTCTTCCTATTACTAATAAAAAAAAATCCCCCCCATTTGATTTTAGAATCGCCATTTTTGGGTTCTAAACCATGCCTAGTATCCACATATAAAGAGTAGGCTTCTATATAGATGCCCAATCTGGTATTCATTGTATACATCAAACAAGCAGCATCACGTACATCAAAAAGTACATCATATTGGGAAAAAGCCAATTGGAAAAATTCAATATGTATATATCAAAAGGGCAGGATCACAATATGACAAGGTCAAATGGGGTGGACCACATACATATATAAAGTGGTGTTTTTCCCAGGCTAAAACTTTGATCGGTTTGTGAGTGTTTCTGCCTTCCTATTAAGGAAAATCACCACTTTATATATATGTATGTGGCTCACCCCATTTGACCTTGTCATATTGTGATGCTGCATTTTTTGATATATGATATATGTGATGCTGCGTTTTTTGAACATATGTGATGCTGCTTATGTGATGCTGCTAGTTTGATATATACAATCAATACCAGATACTACAGTTAGCTTGCTCATGAATACTTGTAGGATATGTGTGATTTTGATATGATACAATACACTATGTATACAGCCATTCATTGATGCCTCGTTGATGTGTCACTGTCCACCAGATTACTTTTCTCGGACTAGAACTTTGTTCTTTGTATTGTTTTCCATAGCTCACTCCGTGTGTTGTCAGTTAGAATGTCCATGTTAATCATCCTTGGGATAGGGATAGGATGTGAGGCTGCGGGAGTGAGTGAGTGAGTGTGAGTGAGTGTGAGAGAGAAGGCCTCACCGGAGGAGGATGGCCCCCGCGGTGGGGCTGCAGCTGACGAGCACGCCCTCAACGCCGGTGAGTGAAGCCTGGACGGGGCCCCAGTGCCGCCGGGGGCCGAGGCGAGAGAGAGACAGGGCAGAGCGTGAGGCGGCGCCCCGTCCAGGCTTCACTCACCGGCGTCGAGGGCGCGCTCGTCAGCTGAAGCCCCACCGTAGGGACCATCCTCCTCCGGCGAGGGCTTCTCTCTCTCACACACACACACACTCCCTCCCGCAGCCTCGCATCCTATCCCTGCACGCACATTCGCCTTACTCCCGCCCCCCCCCCCCCCAGGAGCAACCAATGGGCGGTCACGTCACCACACCGTGTCAAGAGACGAGCGCCAGGGCCCGCCCACTAAAGCCTCATTGGCAGAAGAAGCCCCGGGCGGGCGGAAGGCGGCAGCAAAAGCGTGTGTGCGACGGCAAAAGCGCCTGCATCGCAGCAAGTGCGCACGCGCGGGGTGTGCACGCGTGCAGGGCAGAAGTGCCCCATCCTGCTGCGATCTACCTCAGATGGGCTCGGGATCAACTCGTCGATTGCGATCGACTTCCTGGGCAGCCCTGCTTTACAAAATGATCAGCAGCCTCCTAAATTCTGAGTTCCTTTGTGCAAGGAGCTATGACAGTTAAATGAATTTCAGAGTGTAAATTGATCATGTGGGTGTTCCCAGGGCAGTATTGCTGATTTCGCTTCTTGCTTCTTGTCTCACTGGACTCCTCCAGGCCTTCAATGTAATCAACGGGGGCTCCCATGCTGGGAACAAGCTGGCCATGCAGGAGTTTATGATCTTGCCAGTTGGCGCAGAGAGTTTCCGGGATGCCATGCGCATTGGTGCTGAGGTCTACCACAATCTCAAGAGCGTCATCAAGGACAAGTATGGAAAAGATGCCACCAATGTGGGAGATGAAGGAGGTTTTGCCCCGAACATCCTGGAGAACAGTGAAGGTGAAGAAAACATGGATAATTGTTTCCTTTCATCTCCAGAAACACTTCTGTGTAAAGCTTCTGTGTAACTTCGGTGAGAAGACGCTCTGTGAAAGCAAAGCTGTTTATTTACATGAGAAAGAAGCCCAGCATGGAAGCAAAGAAGGAAGTGTAAAGAACCTATATACCGTGTTTCCCCGATAGTAAGACACCCCCGATTGTAAGACATATCGGGGGTGTCAGGGGGGTCGGCTAATGTAAGCTGTACCCCGAAAGTAAGCCGTACCCCGAAGGTTCATGCGAAGGGAGGGAAAGAAGGAGCAAGACGCAAGGCAAAGCAGCGTCGCATCAGAGGCCTCTGGCCTCTGACGTCGCTCGCCCCCGCCTCTGCTTCTTCCCCCCTCCCTTAATGGACGAAGGGAGGGGAAAGAGGGAGCAAGAGGCGGGGCGGAGCGGCGCCACGTCAGAGGCCTGGCCTCGCGCCTGCCTTCGCTCCTTCTTTCCCCTCCCTTAATGGACGAAGGGAGGGGAAAGAAGCAGCACGAGGCGGAGCGAAGGGGCGTCGCATCAGAGGCCTGGCCTCTGGCGCGCGCCGCCCCGCGCTCTGCTCCTCCCCTCCCTTCGTCCACTCGAATGGACGAAGGGAGGGGGAAAGGAGAAGGAGCAAGAGGCGGGGCGAGAAGCGGCGCGTCAGAGGCCAGGCAAGAGGCGTGCCACGGTCCGCCCGTGTGGCCGGGCTGTGTGGCGGCGGCGGCCGGCAGCGGCGCGCCCCTCACAGGTACTACTGGGTGAAGAATTCTTTCGGGTATGTCCAATATAAGACGTACCCCGAAAGTAAGACGAGTGGGGCTTTGGGGGTAAAAGAAAGTAAGACATCGTCTTACTTTCGGGGAAACACGGTAGTTCCCCAGTGAAAAGTAACATTCTTTGGTAGAGCATTCCTAAAGCAAGGTTACTCCTGTTGGGTGAGTGGGCTTATTAACAAAAGACCCTCCCCATAAATGTACAGCAGAGTGACTTATCAGCAGCAGCGTGACCCAGCACCAGTAGTCCATAGTGATTAAAATAACAAAAACACACAAGACCAAAGTTATCTCTCTTCCATAGGAGGCTTTTCTATAGCAAAATAATTTTGTTGCCCTATTTACAAGAACAAAGTTTCCACAACACAAATAAAGTTCTTTTATTTGTTATTTATTTATTTGTTAGATTTATTGGCTGCCACTCCCAGCCAGCCGGGGCGGTTTACATCAAGCACCAGAATAAAACAACAAATCTACAACAGCAATAAAACCACAAGGATAAAACAATTCCTAAGAGATAACACAAGTCCTAGGGATACACTTCCTTCTTTGCTTCCATGCTGGCCTTCTTTCTCATGTAGATAAAAACAGCTGGGGGGCTGGGGGCTCAGGACCCCCATAAATTCTCAGGGTGGTCCATGAGAAGGCCTTACTGGTGCATTATTTAAACTGTTATGTTTATTCATATCATGATCTGATCACCATGCTCAGTATATCCCATATGCATGGGGATATTGGGATAATGATACAAAAGGTTTGCTAGGGTAGATCCTCTCTCAGTCAGACTCAGCCGCCTCCCCCAAAATTAAACTCAGCCCCCCCCCGAATCAAAATCCTGGCTACGGCCCTGAGCTTCACTTTCACAGAGCCTCTTCTCACACCGAAGTTACACAGGAGCTTCACACAGTAGCTTTTTACACAAGGTAGCTTTAACACACAAGGCCTACAACCTGGGGCTTCTTTCACAGAAGCTTGTCACACCAGACCTTCTCACACTAGACTTTCTTATAGGCTAAGGCCCACCTCACTTTGTGAGGCCTACCTCACACCAGGCCCGGATTAAGACTTTTGCCCCGGAGGGAGTGACGTTGCTCAGGCTGCACTCCTCCTCCCTCCCTCCTTCGGTGAGCACGGCGAGTTGTCCCAGCGGCAGCTGCTTGGCGCACTTCCACGCAGCGCCCCATTCACGCAGCGCAGATGCTGCTGCCTTTGGGACAACTCACCGTGGTCTCAGAAGGAGGGAGGAGGAGTGCAGCCCGAGCGACGTCACTCCCTCCGGGGGCCGGGCCCAAGTGATGTTGCTCAGGCCCCGCCCCCTGAGGGGAGTAACGTTGCTCGGGCCCCGCCCCCGGAGGGAGTGACGTCGCTCAGGCTGCACTCCTCCTCCCTCCCTCCTGAGGACACGCCGAGTTGTCCCACAGGCAGCGGCAGCTGCGCTGCATGAATGGGGCGCCGCGCAGCTGCCGCTGGGACAACTTGGCGTGAGTCATCGCCAATTTTTTTTGGCCTTGATCTGGCGCCCCCCCTTGGCTTACGCCCATAGGCCACGACCTTGCTGCCCTAAATCATAATCCGGGCCTGCCTCACACAGAGGCTTCTCTCACAGACTAAGGCCTACCTCACACTGTGAGGCCTTCTCACAGACTGAGACCTTTCTCTCACTGAGGTTTACCTCAGACTGACGACTATTAAGCTATAGGCACACTATATTGTAGCAGATAACCATACTCCCACAAGGCAGGCTGCTCGTGCAGACACAGTAGAAGGGAAGACAGACAACAGGATTTTCTCAGAAAGCTCAGTTTACTTTGTTACCACAGCTGCGGGTCCGTCCCGGCACAACATGGTGCTTCCAGGGGGCGGCCCCTCCCCTCTTGTAAGGCACATATTTATACAAGCATCAGGGTTCAACTTATGGTTGCCCAAAATCTTATTATTGGTTAAAAGTTATGTCGCAGCTAGAATTGCAGCCTATCATAATGTAACACGGACTGTCCACGCTTCATTGTTGGAGATACAGTGTTTCTTTATCTCTTTGCATTCCTGCACATGCTCAGTTTGACTCCCTTCTCTGTTCTGCTGTCTCTGGGCAGATTATTGCTAACTCTGCCTTCTTCTCTATGCTTATGCCTGGGTAGCATTTTCTCCTGACGTTTCTTCTGTAACTCAATGAGTCTCCTTCAATATAAAACTGCAGGTTTTGCTAAGTAATTGCATCCATGTAACTCTTTCAAAGCTTGACTCACATTTTTGTAATTAAAAATACTTAGTTGGTTTTTAATATTTCTGACAACTTCCACATTATCAAATGTTAGGACTGTAATAATAATAATAATAATAATAATTTATTTATTTATTTATACCCCGCCACCATCTCCCCAAGGGGACTCAGGCGGTTTACATGAGGCCAAGCCCAACAACACATCAGTAATCAACAAAGCGATATAGCAAATAAAGAACCAGTGCAATTAATATAACTCAAATATAAACAATAACACACAAAGATTAAAACCTTATGGCCGGGCCAGATGTAGTCTTCTTTGTTTGGTTAATTTTTTCACTCATTCATAGGCATCTATCTATCTATCTATCTATCTATCTATCTATCTATCTCTATATATCTATATCTAAGGTTGTGAACCTGAAATAAATGTTGGTATTCCCTAATAATCTCTCACGCCTTTAGAGTTAGAACAGCTTGTGATGATAACAGACTAAAGAATAAGCAAACAAATGTAAAAGATACAAAGAGGACGAAGCACAAAAAGATGCTGAGCCAAATCAAAGCTTGCTGAATGATGGGAATTGACCTTTCTCTTTTGCTGAAGGTTATTCCACACTAGCTTGGGGACCCGGCCCTGCCCAGGTTATTTGAGAAAGGCATTGTGTGCCAAGGTTGGTCCTTATCAGTTGTTTATTTGGCTTGTAGTGGTCTCAGGAAGTGAGTTAAGGTACTTCAAGTCCTATAATCCATGGTCCATCCTCCTCCAAATTGCACCAGGATGTAGAGTGGGTCATGGGGGTCCTGTGTGCCAAATTTGGTCTTGATCAGTCATTGGATGAGAGTCGCAGCAGTCTCGGGAAATGAGTAAAAGTACTTCAAGTCCCATCATCCATGGTCCACTGTCCTCCGAACTGCACCAGGATGTAGAGTGGGTCATGGGGGCTCTGTGTGCCAAGTTTGGTCTGCACTGGTCATTGGAAGAGGGTCGCAGTGGTTTCAGGAAGTGAGTGAAGGTACTGCAAGACCCATCATCTGTGGTCCGTCCCCTTTAGAACTGCAGCAGGATGTAGAGTGGGCCATGAGTACTCTGTGTGGCAAGTTTGGGCCTAGTCCATGATTTGTAGGGGCTGCAGTGGTCTGTGGGAAGTGAATCGGGTAAAGGTACTGCAAATCCCATCATTTGTGGCCCATCCTGCCCTAACCTGCACCAGGATGTAAAGTGGGTCATGGGGGATTTGTGTGCCAAGTTTGGTTCTGATCCGTCATTGGTGTGGGCCACAGTGCTGTAAGGAAGTGAGTTTAAGTACTGGAAATCCCATCATCCATGGTCCATCCTTCCTCAAACTGCACCAGGATGTAGAGTGGGTCTTGGGGGTTCTGTGTGCCAAGTTTGGTCTTGTTTTGTCACTGTTGGGGTTTCCAAAGTGTGTTGGAGTTAAACCCGCACCATGCCTGAGTGCCTCAGACCTTTTCCTTACCCCCTCTGCTATTTGAAAGTGTTGGAACATTCGTGGAGGCTGGGAGCCACCCCCCTCTGGCAGTTTAGTGTCTCGGAATGTTGGTGGTGCTGGCCAATCAGACTGTTATGCAAATGATCCTGCATTGGGAGCCAATCGAAACGCTGGCACATATTCCTCCACAAACACTGACTTTTATTATATCTATATAGATATATAGATATAGATAGATTGTGGGTACTGTTACCAAATCAGCCTTCCTTATTCCTCACGGGGACTCTCCATTCAAAGGACTACTACTTGAGATGTCGAGAGGACATTTTCGTTCTCAGGATTCCTTTTCTCTCCCATAGCATTGGAACTCCTGAAAGAAGCCATTGAGAAAGCTGGCTACACGGACAAGATTGTGATCGGCATGGATGTGGCTGCATCGGAATTCTACAGAGATGGCAAATACGACTTGGACTTCAAATCCCCTGACGACCCCAGCCGCTACATCTCTGCCGATGAGCTGGGCGACCTCTATCAGAGCTTTGTTCGGGACTATCCAGGTGAGCCAACCGGGTCCAAAATGACAGCAGTAGAGCAGATCATCCTAGAGTTTCTGCCATTCAAGTCCTAGAGCAAACCCATCACCTTCCTTCCTCCTTCCCTTCCTCTCTCTTCAGTGGTGTCAATTGAGGACCCTTTTGATCAAGATGACTGGGAGGCCTGGTCCAAGTTCACAGCAAACGTAGGGATTCAGATAGTAGGGGATGACCTGACAGTCACCAACCCTAAGCGCATTGAGCGAGCTGTTGAAGAGAAGGCCTGCAACTGCCTCCTGCTTAAGGTTAACCAGATTGGATCAGTCACTGAAGCCATTCAGGCGTAAGTTAATTCCAAATCTCCCTCATTTCCCAAGAGCCACTGGTCTTCCAGGAACCATACCCACTATATTTGTTCTATCTCCCCATAGCTGTAAATTGGCCCAGGAGAATGGCTGGGGTGTGATGGTGAGTCACCGATCAGGGGAGACTGAAGACACCTTCATTGCTGACCTGGTGGTTGGACTCTGTACTGGTCAGGTAGGTTCTACCTGGGAAGAAATCATGTCTACTACCCCCTCTTAGGAAGAATCAGACCTAGGCTCTAACACCATACATTGGAGGATGGCCACACTGCCTTGAACATTTCCACCTTATCCGATTTTGGGAGCTATGCAGGGTAAGGCTGGGTTAGTGGGTTAGCATGGGGACCACCACGGAATACTATGGATCTCCAGGAAGCACTAGGAATGAAACCTACCTGAAACCCTGTTGGTAGAGTTGACAGTACCGGGCCAGAGGAACCAAGGGTCTCACTGGGTTTGAGGCGTTTTCTGGGGTTCTGTGTTCATACAAAAATTGTGTGTGCTTCCATACAAACATTGAATTTACATGGTCTTTTTCAGATAAAGACTGGAGCGCCATGCAGGGCTGAACGACTTGCAAAATATAATCAGCTAATGAGGTAAGAATCGCAACAGGATTTAAAAAGTACTAGCTGTACCCGGCACGCGTTGCTGTGCCCTTTTTAGGAGATGCGAGAAAGTCCAATCATCCACGGTGTGCCCTCCTCTAAACTGCAGTTGGATGGAGTGTGGGTCATGGGGGCATGGTGTGCCAAGTTGGGTCTTTATTGGTCTTGGTTCTGGGCCACAGTGGTCTGTGGGGGAATGATGGGTTTTGAAGTACTACAAATCCCATTTTCCATGGTGGTACTTCAAGTCCCATCATGCATGGTCGGGGCTCTGTGTGCCAAGGTAGGTTACTGTAAATTCATGCCATACACAATGTCCCATGAGCTGAGGCCTAGTTAGGAACAGCAAGTTAATGAAGCCTTACTGTCAATTCAGGCCATACACAATGTCCAATGAGCTGAGGCCTAGTCGGGAGAATCAAGTTAATGAAGTCTTACTGTCAATTCAGAGCGTAAACAGGTTCCCAGTAAGTGAGGGCTAGTTAGGGAAATCAAGTTAATGAAGTCTTACTGTCAATTTAGAGCGTAAGCAGCTTCCCAGTAAGTGAGGGGCTAGTTAGGAAATCAAGTTAATGAAGCCTTACTGTCAATTTTGGGCGTGGTCTGTGATTTTTGGGGTGTAAATTTTGGTTGCAAGTGATTTGGGTGTTTGTGTTGGGGATTGGCTCAGGCCTTTTCCTTATTCTGTTTTGGCAGTTTTTATGGTTCGAATTTTCATGTTGGCTGGCCAGTGCAGCAGTTATGCAATCCGCCCTTATTGGCAGCCAATCATGTTGTTCAGAATGTAGAGGCTGGGTGAGTCTTTGGCTGCCCCGGAGGATGCTGGTAAATGTAGTTTTATTTTTACTCGTTGTTTTGGGGGGCCTTTTAGGTTTTGGGGGGGAGTTTCTTTGCTACAAACGTACCTTGTTTGAGGCCTATTTCTGTTGGCAAATATTGTGTTTCTGCGTTGTAAGGTTTCTTTGTTTGAGGTATACATCACATGACGTGAACCCATTTATATAATAGATTACCCTCTGCCATATGGCAATAGTTCAAAAAAGTTCAGAGTTTTCTTAAGTCTGTGGGACTTACACAGTTCTTCCAAAGAGAGAAGAGGGCAACCAATGTGCAGAAGGGGTGACTCTCTGGAGCAGGCCCGGATTACCCATGGCCTAGGGGTGCAAGCCAAGGGGGGCACAGTTCACACAGACCAAAAAAAATATGTTGAAACAAAACCGCAACGCGTGGCATGGATATGACTCTCTCTCTCTCTCTCTCTCTCTCTCTCTCTCTCTCTCAGGGGAGGGCGGGGGGAGAGTGCTGTGAGGTGGTGGGGAGGAGGAATGCCCCTCGCCATCGCCCCCACGCCCTTGTCAAGGAAGGAGGCGCGAGGAGGAGGAGGCAGAGGGAGGCCCCCGGGGCCGCTGCCGGGCATGCGCGGCACCCAGGAACATGGCGGAGGAGGCAGAGGCGCTCACGCCCTCCTGCTGCACAGGCCTGGCAGCAGCCCTGGGGGCGGGGCTTCCCTCCGCCACCTCCTCTTCGTGCCCTCCTTCCTTGAGTCAAGAAAGGGCGTGAGGAGGAGGAGACGGAGGGAAGCCCTGCTCCCAGGGCCGCTTCTTGGCATGCGCAGCAGGAGGGCGCGAGCGCCTCTGCCTCCTCCGCCATGTTCCTGGGTGCCGTGCATGCCCGGCAGCGGCCCCGGGGGCTTCCCTCCACCTCCTCCTCCTCGTGCCCTCCTTCCTTGACTCAAGGAAGGAGGGCGCGAAGAGGAGGAGAAGGAGGAGGAGGAGGAGGAGGTGGGGGTGCGGTAGAGGTTGGTTTGGGGGCGTAATTCCAAAGTGTGGTCTAGGGCAGTCTTTCTCAATCAGTGCGCCGTAGCACACTAGTGTGCCGTGACGGACCTCCTGCTGTGCCGCGAGAAAAGCTCTCTGCCCCCCTTCCTCCCCCCTCCTGCCGAACTCCTGCTGCTTGGGGAGGAGGAAGGGCCGGGCAGTGGCGAAGAAAAAGAAGAAGGGACCGGGTACCGCCTCCTTCGGCTGTTTCCCCAGCCAGCCTCCAATCCGCCATGACTCCCACCATGACTCTCGCCCCCGCTCACTGAAGCCGCGTGGAGGAGGAGCCCCGCCCACTGAAGTCCGTCCACCGCTCATGCTCCTCCTCTGTAGGAGAGCTGAAGCTGGGGGAGGGGCAGGGCATGGTGAGGCCTGTAGGAGAGTTGAAGCTGGGGGAAGGGCATGGCGCGGCCTGGCTCTGCCCCCTCACCCGGCTCGCACTCCCAGCAGCTGCTCCAGCCTTGAGGGGACAGTGCCAAGCCAGCATTATGCTGGCTCTGGCACCGCTGGCTTGGCACTGCCCTCAAGGCTGGAGCAGCTGCTGGGAGAGGTGAAGCCGGGGTAGGGGTGGGGCATGGTGCAGCCTGGCTCCGCCCCTCCCGGCTTCTCGCACTCCCAGCAGCTGCTCCCAGCAGGCCACCATCCCCAGCCGTTCTTTACTGTGTTAGAGTGTCATTTTGTGTCATTTTGGTTGGTGGTGTGCCCCCGGATTTTTTTTATGTTAAAAGTGTGCCACGGCTCAAAAAAGGTTGGGAAACACTGGTCTAGGGCGCCAAAAGGGGTTAATCCAGGCCTGCTTTGGAGCACCTTCTTATCTGCCACTGTGCTATTACCAAACCATGCACAAATGCAGTAGATTAGGACAGTCTCTATAGCACTGCGGTAGAAAATCACCAGGATTTTTTCATTCAGTTGTCGGTTCCTGAGAAGTCTCAGGTAGTACTCTCTCTGCTGGCTCTTTTAACCAAAGCTGTCGTGTGGGTGCCCCAGGCCAGATCCTCCTTAACAGTGACACCCAGGAACTTAAAACTGGCTACCCACTCCACTTGGTCTCCATTTATGACCAAGGGCTGGATTTTTGGTCTGTTCTTTCAATAGTCCACTATCATCTCCTTGGTCTAATTCAGTGGTTCTCAACCTGTGGATCCCCAGATGTTTCAGCCTTCAACTCCCAGAAATCCTAACAGCTGGTGAATTGGCTGGGATTTCTGGAAATTGTAAGCCAAAACCTGGGGACTCACAGGTTGAGAACCACTGGTCTAATTGATGTTATGAACCAGATTATTGTCCCTAAACCACGAGATGAGCCAATCCGCCTCATCCCGATAGGCCCTACCACTGTTGTATCATCCGCAAATTTGGTATTGATATTGTTATGATGGACAGGGGTGTAATTGTTATGAATAACTTTTCAATAACTTTATAGCACAGGTTCTTTTTTTGCAATTTTCCAATAAGATAAAGGCAGGGGCGGTCTAAGGTAATTCTAAGTTGTAAGCGAACACTATTTTGGCGCCCCAAAACATTATTCCCCCGCTCCTCCGGCTCCTTTCACTCGGCTCCCCTCTTCTCCGCCGCCCCTCTCGCCTTCCCTGACTTACCGGAGGTTTTGCAAGATACCCAGTGCCTACGGAGCTCAAGTGAACTCCGTAGGCACTGGGCATGCGCTGCCAGAATCTTACAAGACATGCGCAGTGCCTACGGACCTCAAGAGAGGTCCGTAGGCACTGCGCATGTGCGCGGAGATGTACGTGTGCATGCGCAGTGCCTACGGCGCTCTCTTGAGGTCCGTAGGCACTGCACATGTGCGCAGAAATCTCCACGCACATGCGCAGTGCCTACGGACCTCAAGAGAGGCCCGTAGGCACTGCGCATGCGCGCGAAACCGCGGAGCGCAGCGCAGCAGCAGGGCGGGCGCCGCTGCGGCGCCTCACGATGGCGCCCCACCCCGCAGCGTCCAAGATGGCGCTCTACGCGGTCGCGTAGGCCGCGTAATGCCAAAGACCACCCCTGGATAAAGGGTGTCAGATTACAGAACAACGCCATTCTTCTCGCCTCCTGGAGAAGAGCATCTCTAAGGCCAGACTCTGCTTCCTTGCAAATCTACCAACACATAGTTCCAAAACTCCTAAACTTGAAAACGCATCCTTTCCCTAAGCAAAATGTCAAGAATCAGATCTCTGTTTTCTATACACCATAACCTGCACAAAATCCAAAACTCCAAAATCACACTCTTTTCCATCCTGAGACATCTCGGCTTGATCTCAGTTTCCTAGCAGATGTTGACTCTTCTTGATTGTTGATAAGCCTTGTGTTGACTTCCTTCTTAACATAAGGATCTTGTAAACATTTCCTTGTCTCTGATTAATGTAAATATGTTTTCCCCAAAAAGCTCAACAGTTACAGTTCTTAGCAATGTCAGCAGTTCAGCAACATTTAATTACAATTTATCAAGCAGGTAGTTGTTCTCCAGGAATGGTGTCTCCAAAATTATTTTATTCATTCCTTTCATACAATTCCATTCAAACCATATATCATATTTATTCATGACACAATCATATGTGTATCTATATATTTTTCTTCTTCACGTCATGCAACAGAGCAAATAGACAGCAAAACTATACGCCGCAAAACCTCGAAACTCGGCAACACAATGAACCATACCACGAGGTACCTACAGAGCCAAAAAAATCGGCCCTAGATACCTCGCAACACCCCCAAACACCAGCCCCCAAAAACGGGCAACGGAACTCCCATCCCGGCCTCTCCGCTGGCAGCGCGAACGTTTAGAACGTTTGCGCATGGCAGCCAACACTCACCCTCGCCTCCTCAGGAACAGCGGCGGGGGCGCAGGCGAGGGAGGGGCCCGGGCAGAGAGGCGGAGCCGCCTCCCTTCCTCCTCCTCCGCTTCTCCTTCCGGAGCCCCATCGCCGCGATCCGGAATGGCGGGGGGGGGGCGCCGGGGAGGGAGGGGCCCGGGCAGGGAGGTAGAGTCGCCTCCCTTCCTCCTCCGCGGCGCCCCATCTCCGCGATCCGGAACGGTGGGGGGGGGCGCCGGGGAGGGAGGGAGGGGCCCGGGCAGGGAGGGAGGAAGAGAGAGAGAAAGAAAGAGAGAGAGAGAGAGACAGAGTGAGAGAGAAAGATAGAGAGAGAGAGATACACAGAGAGAGAGAGAGACAGAGTAAGAGATACAGAGAGAGAGAGACAGAGTGAGAGAGATAGAGAGAGATACAGAGAGAGATACAGAGAGAGAGACAGAGTGAGAGAGATAGAGAGAGAGACACAGACAGAGTGAGAGAGATAGAGATACAGAGAGAGACAGAGAGATAGAGATAGAGAGAGAGATACAGAGAGAGAGAGAGACAGAGTGAGAGAGATACAGAGAGAGACAGAGTGAGAGAGATAGAGAGAGAGATACAGAGAGACAGGGTGAGAGAGATACACACAGAGACAGAGTGAGAGAGATAGAGAAAGAGAGAAAGAGAGACAGAGAGAGACAGAGTGAGAGAGAGATATATAGAGAGAGAAATAGAGAGAGTGATAGAGAGAGAGATACAGAGAGAGAGACAGAGAGAGAGAGATAGAGAGACAGAGAGAGAGACAGAGTGAGAGAGATAGAGAGAAATAGAGAGAGAGAGAGACAGAGTGAGAAAGATAGAGAGAGAGAAATAGAGAGAGATACAGAGAGAGAGAGACAGAGTGAGGGAGATAGAGAGAGACAGAGAGAGAGATAGAGAGAGATAGAGAGAGAGATACAGAGAGAGAGAGAGACAGAGAGAGAGAGAGAGAGAGAGAGAGAGAGAGAGAGAGAGAGAGAGAGAGAGAGAGAGAGAGAGAGAGAGAGAGAGAGAGAGAGAGAGAGAGAGAGAGAGAGAGAGAGAGAGAGAGAGAGAGAGAGAGAGAGACAGAGAGAGACAGAGAGAGAGAGACAGAGAGACAGAGAGAGAGAGAGGGGGAGGGAGGGCGGAGGGAGGGAGGGAGGGAGGGAGATAGACATGGCACAGCAACGCGTGCACGGGTACAGCTAGTAAAGTATAAAGCAGAAGATTCACCACACAGCCCCGTGGCTTCCCGGTGGTAAGAGTGAGAGCTGAAGAGGTATGATTACCTAATCTAATCCTCTGGGAACGTCCAGACAAGAAGTCCATAATCCAGGAACGGATTGACTATGACAATCCAAGATCCATAAGTTTAGACACCAATCTATGTGGGAGGATTGTGTTAAATGCAGAACTAAAGTCTGCAAAAAGCATCCTCACATAGTTCCCCCGTCATTCCAGGTAGGTCAGACATGGATCTGACACTGGCAGTTATTTTTTCCCTTGCTATTCAGAGGAGGTCAACTTAGACTGTGCCCCATATGTGACTAGGATTTGTGATATCCACCAACGGTCTCTATTTCTGTCTTCCACAGGATTGAGGAGGAGCTTGGCGACGAAGCCCGTTTTGCTGGGCACAACTTCCGTAACCCAAGTGTCCTATAAGCACTGCCCTTTCCGCATTCTAGCTTGCCTGCCGATCCCCTGTGCACAGACTCTGGCAGAGTGCCCCTTAGGCCGTGCCCTCCATTTCTGCTGCTCCTCGCTTCCCTGCTCCCATGCAGCTACCGGGTCTCTGCTCCTCAGCCTCCCCCACTGGAATTACCTAAGATATGTTGAGAATGGCGCTTCCCTCTACCCTCCACGGTTGCAGTGCTACAAGCCAGCTTTTGCGTGTGTTGTGCAGTATCTGCTCTCTGGGCTTGCTTCAGTCATCAATGTATCCAAGTGTAAAATGGCATGAACACACTTGCCGGGGGAGGTGGCTTGTACCTGGGGACTGAAGGGCTGTCTTTAGACCAGAATGACAGTTATGTTCGCATATTGATGCAGGACTGTGTGTTTCCGTGTTGTTGTCACTGAAAAAAAATGTTAGGTGCTATAGTTTGCTCTTGGTTACGGGTTTGTGTTTAACTCTCTGTGCTGCATTCTGTCCATAGATGGTTGCTTTTTGTGTATATACATGTGTGTGAGTGTGCGTGTATGGGTGTCCAGGTATGGGTGTCCTTACCTGTCCCTGCCCAGTTTCAATTATTTTCAAAATCAATTATAGTGTGATGTGTGTGTGTGCGTGCATTGTAGTATCCGAGTCTGAGGTTAGGGTGCATTTGATCTGAACGTTGCATTGCATTGCTTTGTGTTTTTCTGAAACACAAGCGCAAAGTGTGCTGCTACAGACCCGCTGGGTCACTGGGGTATGTTTTGTGGAGTGTTGTGGGTCAGCACATTTGTGGGCACGTTGTTGCAGTCAGCAGCCTGCTCAGATCCCTCCTTCTCCCATTGCCCTTCTGGGTGTTTGGCCACCTGCCACTCTCCTCCTCATCGCCCCCTCGTCTCTCACATCACTTCTGCTTTGACCTCCAGATGTTTCACTCTCAATTCAGCAACAGTGACAAGTAATAGGAAAGAAAACAGCTCCCAAGACAATCTACCAACAGACAAACCCTCAATTAAATTTTGATTCTCACCTGAACTTCTTGCCTCCGTCTGCTTATCTCTCTGGGTTTTTGTTTTTGATGGCAAGGTGTGTTTTGAAGTGGGACATCCCAAACTTTTTGGCAGCACGGCCAGGCCCGGATCATCCATAAGGCCACCCTAGGCCGCGCCAGATCCGGACCCCCAATTTTTTTTAAAGGTCAATCTTTGGGCGCTTCTGCGCCTGCGCGCGGAGCGCCATAGGCCCCTAGGGCCTCTGACGTGGCTTCGCTCTGCCTCTTCGTCACTCGTGCCGGCCCCTCGCCTTCCTTCACTCAAGGAAGGAGCGGTGCCCAGCCTGGCACGAGAGACGAAGAGGGGGAGCGAAGCCGCGTCAGAGGCCCTAGGGGTGGGACTTCGCTCCGCCTCTTCGTCGCGTCAGGCGCCGCTCCTTCCCTGAGTGAGGGAAGGAGGGGCGCCCGACACGAGCAACGAAGAACCTCTCTCCTTCCTTCACTCAAGGACGGAGCGGCGCCCGGCCCGGCCCAGCGAAGAGGGGGAGCAAAGCCCGTCAGAGGCCCTAGGGGTGGGACTTCGCTCCGCCTCTTCGTCGCGTCAGGCGCGCTCCTTCCTTGAGTGAAGGAAGGAGGGGCGCCCGACACGAGCAACGAAGCACCTCTCTCCTTCCTTCACTCAAGGAAGGAGCGGCGCCCGGCCCGGCCCGAGCGACAAAGAGGCGGAGCAAAGCCCCGTCAGAGGCCCTAGGGGTGGGACTTTGCTCCGCCTCTTTGTCGCTTGCATTGGGCGTCGTTCCTTCCTTGAGTGAAGGATGGAGGGGCACCCGACACGAGCAACGAAGAGGCGGAGCGAAGTCCCGCCTCTAGGGCCTCTGACGTGGCTTCGCTCCGCCTCTTCCTCGCTTGCGCCGGCCTCTCTCCTTCCTTCACTCAAGGAAGGAGCGGCACCTGGCCCGGCCCGAGCGACGAAGAGGGGAAAGGCGCGTCAGAGGCCCTAGGGGCAGGACTCCGCTCTGCCTCTTCGTTGCTCGCGTCAGGTGCCACGCCTTCCTTGAGTGAGGAAGGAGGGGCGCCCGACACAAGCGACAGAGAGGCGGAGCGAAGTCCCACCCCTAGGGCCTCTGACGCGGCTCCGCTCCGGCTCTTCCTCGCTCGCACCGGCCCCTCTCCTTCCTTCACTCAAGGAAGGAGCGGCGGCCGGCGTGGCGATGAAGAGGCGGAGGGAAGCTTCCCGCCCCTAGGGCCTCTGACGTGCATGCGCAGCATCGGCCCCGGGGGCGTGGCTTCCAATGTGTGGCCTAGGGCGCCACAAAGAATCCTGGCCTGAGCACGGCTACTAAATGTTTGGATTCTGGGAGTAGCATTTCAAACTGAAGTTTCTATGGGTTGTTGTAGGTTTTTCAGGCTGTATGGCCATGTTCTAGAAGTATTTTCTCCTGACGTTTCGCCTGCATCTATAGCAAGTATCTTCAGAGGTTGTGACCTCTGAGGATGCCTGCCATAGATGCAGGCAAAACGTCAGGAGAAAATACTTCTAGAACATGGCCATGCAGCCCAAAAAACCTACAACAACCCAGTGATTCCAGCCATGGAAGCCTTCGACAATACATCGAAGTTTCTATGTTTTGAGGTGGAACCTATTGGTTCCTGATTGGGAGCGTGGGTTTGCTGTCAAATACCCTTGTTGTAATCTGAGACCTATTTTTTTCCCTTTGGTCTGCTGAGAGGGCTAGCACTACCAAGAGGAAAGTCCACATATCTGTGCTGCGGGGTTATCAGCCTTCCCACTGAAGGATGCAAATTGTGTCGTCCCCCCAGCACACCTCCAGTAGTTGAATAGTGTTTTCCACCACTAACTATGCTTTTTATCGTGTCATAAGTGATTTGAGGAACTGGAGTGAGAGAATTGGCCGTCTGCAAGGACGTTGCCCAGGAGACACCTGGATATTTTATCATCCTGTGGGAGGCTTCTCTCATGTCCCCACATGAGAAGCTGGGGCTGACAGATGGGAACTCATCCTGCTCCCTGGATTTGAACCAGCAACCTTTCGATCAGTAGTCCTGACAGCACAAGGGTTTAACAACCTGTGGGTCCCCAGGTGTTTTGGCCTACAACTCCCAGAAATCCCAGCCAGTTTACCAGCTGTTAGGATTTCTGGGAGTTGAAGGCCAAAACATCTGGCCTTACCATCCTTGTGGGAGGCTTTTCTGATGTCCCCGCATGGGGAGCTGGAGGTGGCAGAGGGAGCTCATCGACGCTCTCCCCAGATTCGAACCTCCAACCTGTTGGTCTTTAGTCCTGCTGTCACATTGTGCCACTGGGGGCTCCTAAGAACCAGGTAAGTGTATGACAAAAACCTGCAGTAATGCTAAAATAAAACAGCAGAGAAACAAGGAACAGGGAAAATAAAGCCAGAGGTGATCTTCATAGGGAAAAACCCAAGCCTCAACTAAAAATATTTGCAAAACCTGGTCTAGAACAGAGCTTAAACTTCTGCAATGATCCCTTTCTACCAGAGATATTTGTACATGATCACAGGTATATAAGTATGCGAAATAGGTATAATAATCAGATATTTACTTATAATAAATCAGCTTTTGCAGGGCTTGCTGATTTACCCTTTTATGAAGAACAGCTGAGGTATTTCCTGCAGAGTCCACTGCAAACACTACACTCTTGATGCTAACAGATTCATGTAAATGTCTAAAACATCCACTGGGTGGTGCTCGAAAACCTTTTTCTGTTGCCAAATATTTGCAAACCCCCACACCTTTTCTCTTATGGAACCCTATTTGGAGTCAGGACCCATAGCTTAAGAAGCAGTGGTCAGACTCTAGACCAGTGTTTCTCAACCTTTTTGGAGCCGCGGCACACTTTTTACATTTACAAAATCCTGGGGCACACCACCAACCAAAATGACACAAAATGACACTCTAACACAGTCATACATATAGTTAATATGTTTTAAATGTATTTATACACTCAGTGTGAAACCTGGGCCTGTTTCAATGAACACAACATAGATATCCTGGCAGGAATGGCAGAAAGACACACACTAACAAGAAGATCTTGCAATCGTAGAGCTGGAAGGGACCCCAAAAGCCATCCAGTCCAGCACTTCTGCTAGGAAGACACAATCAAAGCTCTCCTGACAGATGGCCACATGGCCTCTGCTTCATAATAATGATGCTACAATAATGACAATAATAACAATAATAATACAATGACAATAATAATAATACAATCCTAGAGCTGGAAGGGACCCCAAAGGACATGCAGTCTCTGCTTGACAATAATAATAATAATACAATCCCCAAATGGCATGATGCCCCCAACGGCCATCCAAAGGCGCGCTTTGTTCGGCTTTCCCTGGGTTCTTTAACCCAGTTTGGAAGGACTTTTCTATCCTCTGTGTGAGAAATGGGGAGAAAGCCTCGTTTCTTCACATTTCTCACATGGAGAAGATAAAAGCGCTTCCAAACTGGGTTAATCATCCAGGATGGAAGCACCTTTCTCTCCTCTGTGAGAGACGGGGTGGGGAGGCTTTCTCCCCCCCCCCCCTTCTGTCACGGAGGAGAGAAAAGCACTTCAAAATGGTTGTTTAACCCAGTTTGGAAGCACCGTTATCTCCTTCGTGAGAGAAGGGGGGGGGGAGGAGAGAAAAGCGCTTCCAAACTGGGTTAAACATCCAGTATGGAAGCACCTTTCCTCCGTGAGTGAGGCCCCGAGGATTTGCTCCTTTCCCCAGCTCTCACGCACAAGCGGAGTGAGAGCCTGGGGAACAGGCCCTGCCTGGGAGCCGTTCTCCCGGTTCGCGGCTCTGTCTGCCGGGCTCCTCGGAACCGCGAACCGGGAGAAAGACTTCCCGAGGTGCCCAGGTTCCCTCCTCCTCCGGAACTGATCCCACAGGATAGAGTCTTGTGGGCTCACTTCAGGAGGAGGAGGAGAGCGTTGCCCGGCCCCTCCCCTCATGAGCCTCCCCCGGCCTCTCTAGGTCCTAGAGAGAGTCGGGTTTCCAAACCGCTGATCCGCGATCATCTGGTCTGTCGCGGGAAAACCTCGGAGGGGGGAAGAGGTTTTCTCGCGGCACACCAGCTGATCGCTCACGGCACACTAGTGTGCCGGGGCACAGCGTTTGAGAAAGACTGCTCTAGACCAGTGTTTCCCAACCTTTTTGAGCCGCGGCACACTTTTTAACATTAAAAAATCTGGGGGACACCACCAACCAAAATGACACAAAATGACACTCTAACACAGTAAAGAACGGCTGGGGTTGGTGGCCTGCTGGGAACAGCTGCTGGGAGTGCCGAAGCCGGGAGGGGCGGAGCCAGGCTGCACCATGCCCCGCCCCCTACCCCCGGCTGAGCAGTGGACGGGCTTCAGTGGGTGGGGCTCCTCCTCCACGCGGCTTCAGCGAGCGAGGGGCAAGAGTCATGGTGGGAGTCATGGCGGATTGGAGGCTGGCTGGGGAAACGGCCGAAGGAAGCGGCGCCTTGGTCCCTTCTTCTTTTCCTTCACCACTGCCCGGCCCTTCCTCCTCCCCAAGCAGCAGGAGTTCGGCAGGAGGAGGAGGAAGGGGGCAGAGAGCTTTTCTCGCGGCACAGCAGGAGGTCCATCACGGCACACTAGTGTGCCACGGCACACTGGTTGAGAAAGACTGCTCTAGACAACAAAGAGCATAAGAGTACCATTGAGGAGCACAATGCGACTACTGTATACTTTTCCTTCACTTTCTACATTTTCATATAGTTCGCCACCAGGTACATCCACCAACACACAAGCAAACTTCATTGAAGTCAGAACTTCCCTGTGTACTCATGTATACAAGTATAGTGTACATAGGGTAGTTCTGACTTCAATGAACACCTTAAACACCTACCCACCAACTCTGGTGCAGGACACAAGATTCATTTGTATGCAAACTTACTAAGTCCTAGATTGTTTTTTTGGAAAATGGCATTCACCTCCATTGTGGGAATATCAGGAATCTCCCCAAGAAGAGTTAATAACTTGCTTGAGTCAACCTTCTCCTTAGTGGTAGATGTTCACTAGTTGTCATGCAAGGCAATTAGGTTTCTCGGGTGTTTAACTGATGTACCTAAATATCTCTTTGACCTGTTAGGGTCTAAAGCAGTGTTTCTCAACCTCGGGGTCGGGACCCCCGAGGGGGTCATGAGGGGGTGTCAGAGGGGTCGCCAAAGACCATCAGAAAGCATAGTGTTTTCTGTTGGTCTTAGGAGTTCTGTGTGGGAAGTTTGGCCCTCGTTGGTGGGATTCAGAATGCTCTTTGATTGTAGATGAACTATAAATCCCAGCAACTATAACTCCCAAATGTCAAGGTCTATTGTCTTCAAACTCCACCAGTGGGCATATGGGATATTCATGCCAAGTTTGGTCCAGATCCATCATTGTTTGAGTCCACAGTGCTCTCTGGATGGAGGTGAACTACAACTCCCAAACTCAAGGACAATGCCCACCAAACCCTTCCAGTATTTTCTGTTGGTCACGGGAGTTCTGTGTGCCAAGTTTGGTTCAATTCCATCGTTAGTGGAGTTCAGAACGCTCTTTGATTATAGATGAATCATAAATCCCAGCAACTACAAGTCCCAAATGACCAAAATCAATCCCGCCCAACCCACTATTAAAATTAGGGAGTATCAGTTATTTGTGCCAAATTTGGTGCAGATATTGACGTTACGATTCATAATAGTAGCAAAACTACGGTTATGGAGTAGCAACAAAATTAATGTTATGGTTGGGGGTCACCACAACATGAAGAACCATATTAAGGGGTCATGGCATTAGGAAGGTTGAGAAACACTGGTCTAAAGCATCGCTCTGATCTGTGAATCTAAAAGACTCTCTGTTTTAAAGACTTATAAGGCATACTTTTTCTACATTGAAAGTCTAATGGCATCTGCTTCTAATGGTGTCTGAAAGCATTCTGTTTCTAAAATGGAGTCTGAGTCCTGAACAATCCCAGATCTGATCACATGGTCTGAAGCCCCTCCCACAACATAGAGCTAAGGAAAATTGCATACCAATACACACATATACAATACAGTAAACAATCTGAATTATATACATAAATATCTAGTGGAAGCTTGAAGAAGGTTGCAATTTCCAACAGATTTTGCTCCTGTTCTTTTTAATTTTGCACTGTAATAAAATAAACCAACCCAGGGAGTTGGTATAAAAAGTATCTAATTGTATCAGGGGTTGACAGAATATTATGGGATAAGCAAAATATGCATGGACCTCCAAAATAAAATCAGAAGGAACAGGAACACAATCAGGAACTTTTTATGGTGCACCCCTAAAATATCTCCAAACCTTTGAAGATAGATACAAAATTCCTATTCTGCATGTAATAGAATAACCACCAAAGTGTAGTAGTTTGAGCGTTGGATTCAGACTCTACAGACCAGGTTCTGAATCCATGATCAGCTATGGAACTCCATTGGGCGATCTTGGTCAAGTCACTTTGAATCAGTCTCAGAGGAAGGCAAAGGCAAATCTTCGCCGAACAAATACCATATTTCTTCCATTGTAATTATTTCTTCCATTGTCTAATTGTACAACATTTGGGGGCCTTGCCATGAAGGCAGACCAGCTAGACCCACCAAAGAGGATCCATATTAACCCTGGTGAGAAAGGAAGCCCAATCTCAATTTTCCCTAGAATTTCCCAATAAAGAGCTCACCAAGTTGAAGGAGTACCACCGAGTTGTTTATACAGACCAGCTGGAAAGGATGACAGCCGCAATCATTCGCCATGCTGACATAAAGTTACATTGGAAAAACATGCCTTTTTATAAAGTTACAGATTTAAATTTCCCACTTTCCGTCCCCAGACTGGTTTCGCGTTGATTGGATGGAATCTTGCTGGCTAACTGCATCTTAGCCAATGGGGCTCAGTCCGCTTCCGGTTTCCAGCCAATGAGGGCGAAGAGTTGGGCGATGAGTAAAACAATGAAGGCAGAAAAACATTTTGATGAGATTAAATATGTAAATCAAGTCTCCAAGTGTTCAGCAAGAACCCTCCTGTTCTCAAGCTGAGCAATTCTATTGTCTTTTGGTTGATGATCCAAGTATCCTCATCTGTGTTTTTCTCTGTTTGATAGACACAGATTAATATATTGCTGCAGGGTCTCAGTTCTTTGGATGGTAAACAAATGAAGAAGCTGTAGCCATGTACCAGTTTCCGAGGCTGATAGAGGAGGCCGTTTATGAAATATAGAAATAGTTTTGCCTATTAATCAATGGCACAAAGGCAGGCTAAACTCAGAAACCTGTGTCTATTGATTAGCAGAAACCAGTTTTGGCCCAAGGGGGAGAGACCCTTTGGAAAGAGCTGGCTTTTGCCATTGTCATGCAAATAGGGCTACTGGATGGGTGATTGAATCACAAGCTTGCAGCTGGCAAGCCTCACCCAAGGAGCTGGCTATTTTTAAAATTACATAAATGGGGAAAACATGAGTGTAATGACTCCTCAATTCTCGGTAGGGATCACACTTAGACGTCGTTCTGGTCCAACACGATTTTATTGAAGGTACACCACCTGTAAAGCTAAAGCGCCGGCCCGCCACCCAAACACACCTTATATACCCCGGTAGCCCCTCCCCTACACAATGCAATGTCCAAGCAGGGTGTCATCATGCTCCGATGAATCAGCAATCCCAGTAGTCCATAGGGGCATGACCCCAGGGTCACATGAGTGACGTCACGAGTCCAAATGTCCAATGTCCATGCCAGGAGGAGTTACCTCACTTCCCTCTCTGGCACCTGGAAGTTACTCCACTCCCAGGCTGATTCAGCAATTCCAAGCACACATGGCCAAGGTCACTCCAGGAACTGGGCCAAAGGTCGCTGCAGCCTCATGACAGGTTGGGAACATGATCTCCCTCAAAGCTCAGGTTCCCCATACCTGACATAATGGTCTCCTCCACCTCGTCCTCCTCCCCCTGAGGGAAACAAAACATCACTCAATCCCGTGGAGGAAATGGGTTCACATATTTCTTTAGAAAACTGCAATGAAAAGTTGGGTGCACTTTCCCTAAACTCTTGGGCAACAGGAGGGTATATGATACTTTATTCACAACTCTGTCAACCTTAAAAGGCCCTATGAATTTCGGACTTAATTTTTTTGACTTGTATCCTAGCTTTAAATTCTCTGTGGACAGCCACACCAAATCCCCCTCTGCATACTCCCCTCCTTCTTGCCGCTTGTGATCTCCAAACAGCTTATAGGAGCGCTGTGCCTTTCTCAACGCCTCTGTAACTTCTTTCCACATTCCTTCAGCTCGCACTCTCCACTCCCCCTTGCTCTCTCCCCCTTCTATCTCCACCAACTGCGGCAAAGGGGCCACCTCTTGCCCATAAACAATCTCAAAAGGCGATTTCCCGGTAGAAGAATGGATAGAACTGTTGTAAGCTACCTCAGCATAAGGAAGGAGATCGGACCAATTATTTTGTTCCTGATTACTGAAAATCCTTAAATAGGTCCCCAAAGATTTCTGCACTCTCTCCGCAGTCCCATTACAGCAGGGATGATAACCAGACGTCAGTTTCCTTTGAGCCCCTAGCTCCTCCAAAAACCTGCCCCAAAACCTAGCCGTAAACTGGACACCTCTATCACTCAACACCTGTTCTGGGCAACCATGCAACCTATAAACATGCTGTACATACAACCTAGCCAATCGCTCCGCCGATGGCAACCCTCTCAACGGAATAAAATGAGCCTGTTTAGAAAACATATCTATAACAGTCCAAATATACCGATATCCTCTGCTTGACGGCAACTCCCCAACAAAATCGGTACTAACATGTGTCCACGGCCTTATTGGATCAGCAACCACTTGTATCAACCCCTGCGGTCGGGCAGCGGGAACCTTATTCCTAGCACACACTTCACAACTCGCTACATGGTGCCGGATTTCCACCTTCATACCTGGCCACCAGTACCTCTTTTTAATAGCCAACATGGTCTTGGTGACCCCCCAATGTCCAGCAGTCTTATAATCATGATGCATCTCCAACACCTTTCTCCTCAACTTCTGAGGCACATATACCTTACCTCCTACCATCCACAATCCTCCCAATTTCACACACTCTTTCTCATGTTCCATCAACCACAAGTCCCCTGCACATCCTTCTTGTAGTTCTAAACTCCACTCATCTACTACTTCCTCTTCCTTTTTTACTTCCAATCCCTTCTGAGACCGGGTCTGCACTGCACAACCCCACTGCTCTTTGGAAAAAACCTCTCCTTCTTTGTGCAGCCCACCTGTTCCTACACTAGGATATCTAGATAAAGCATCTGCCACTATATTTTCCTTCCCCTTGATATGCTGCAACTTGAAATTGAATCTATTGAAAAATTGCGACCATCTTACCAGCTTTGGGGACAACTTCTGAGGGTTACGTAAATAACCTAAATTCTGATGATCCGTCATAACCACAAATGGGAACGCTGCTCCTTCCAAAAACTGACGCCAGGTCACCAACGCGGTCTTCACTGCAAATGCCTCCTTCTCCCACACAGGCCATTTACGTTCATGCTCCCCAAACTTTTTTGAAAAATAAGCACAAGGTCGCAATTTCCCTTGACCATCTTCCTGCAGCAGTGCGCCCCCATAAGCCCAAGCGGAGGCGTCACATTGAACCACAAAAGGTCGATTCACATCCGGATGTAGCAACAAAGGGCCCTCAGTGAAAGCCCTCTTCAACCTAACAAACGCTTTCTGACAATCTTGAGTCCAGTCTAATACCGCACCTGGTGACTTGACCTTCCTGGACTCCCCTTTACCCTTCGTTCTCAACAGCTCAGTAAGCGGGAGGGTTATCACAGCAAACCCCGGAATAAAAGTTCGGTAAAAATTGGCTAGCCCTAGAAAAGCCTGCAACTGCCGGCGTGTGCGCGGAGCCTCCCAGCTCAACACGTCCTCCACCTTAGCCGGATCCATAGCCACCCCACTCTCACCAATCCTGTACCCTAAAAAATCAATCTGATTTTTACTAAACTCACATTTACTTAACTTTGCAAATAAACTCGCTTGCCTCAACCGTTCCAACACCTCGCGCACTAACTTTATATGCTCTTCTCGCGTACTGGTCGCTACCACAATGTCGTCTAAATAAACGAACACCCCCTTATACAAAAGGGGGTGTAACACCTCGTTGATTAACTGCATAAACAGGCCTGGAGACCCTGCTAAACCGAATGGCATTACAAGCCATTCGTATAATCCGAGAGGGCACGAACGCTGTCTTCCATTGGTCACTTTCTTTCACACGAATCATATGGAATGCGTCAATCAAATCCAGTTTTGTAAAAAACTTACAACCTCCCAACAGGCCCAACAGATCCTTAATCAACGGTAAGGGGTAGCAGTTTGTCGTACTAATGGCATTTAAACCCCTATAATCGATGCACAATCTCAGTCTCCCATCTTTCTTTTCCCTAAACAACACTGGTGCGGCCAAAGGGGATTCTGATCGTCTGATAAACCCTTTCTTCAAATAATCATCTATTTGTTCTCTTAATGCGACCTTTTCTTTGACTGTCATCGCATAGATTTTTGGCTTGGGTAAAACCGCCCCCCTCTTTCACTTCTATGCTGCATTGCACGTTCCTAACAGGTGGAAGCTTTTGGGCTAACTTAGGGTTAAACACGTCAGCGTAGTCCCAATATTCTTGGGGTATCCCCCTCACTTCTTTGCTGACACCCTTCTCAACATTAGGGGCACACTGAACCGTCCCCGCCTTCCAGTCAATCTTGGGGTTCACCTTTTCTAACCAGGGCATACCCAACACCACCTCATGCCCTTTTATGGGAGCCATAACAAAATTAATTTCTCCTTCCCATGGCCCCACTCGTCCAGTTAACCCCTTCGTCCCCACAGAGAAAGGACCCCCTTCAATCATTGTCCCATCTAACTGTTTGAAGGTGACTGGAGTTTCCAAGGGTTTTGTGTCCCCACCCAACTCTTCTACCAACTGTGGAGACATGATATTTTCTGAACATCCACAATCTACTAAGGCTTCCTTTTTTACAACAAGATCCCCCTTAACCAATCCCAACACACATTGAATATTATTTCTCACCCCAACTTTAGAGCTTTCAACATTGTCCATCACTGCAGCCTTAGCGGCAGCCACTCTCACTGCCGGCTTCTGGGGGCATTGATAAGCATAATGTCCGGACTGGTTACAAGCATAGCAGCGGACTCGACTCAATGGGGTTTTCCTGCTGCCACTGGGACGACTGTCGCCGACCCGCTTAGCTTCGCCACTCTTAGGTCTGCTTTCACTCCAGGCACGACCCATGCCTCGCGACCTCATTGGTTGGGTACGCCGCCTCTGCACCTGGGCCAAGATCCCTTCTACATTGCCAGCTAGTTGAATCCACCTGTCGATGTCCCCCGGGTCATCACGGTGAAGACACCACTCCAGGATCTCCTTGCGCAACCCATCCTTGAACAGCTCCAGCAGGGTAGCTTGCGACCACTCCGCCACTTTCCCGGCGAGACCCATAAATTCTTCGGCATATTCAGTTACCGATCTGGCACCCTGGGTCAAACACCTTAACGCCTCCTTCGCTTTGATCCTTTCCAAAGGATCTCGAAATCTGTTCTTGATAGCCAGCAAGAACCTCCTCACTGACCCCAGGCAGGGATCTCTTCGATCGTGGCACTGTACATACCACTCGGCAGCTCGACCTTTAAACACAGCCCCAATAGCTCTAACTTGGCTGCCTTCACTGGGGTACAAATGTCCATAATCTTCCATATGGTCTTGTACTGCTGCGATAAAGAACGCCACTTTGGATGCTTCTCCTTCAAATTCCACCCATAATGGCTCTTTTTTTCATCCGGCTTCCAAACTCTTGAGAAGTCATTCCCGGCCAGGCAAACTTCTCGGCCTAGTAATACCTCTTCCCAACCCTGTTGGTTGGGCTCTGGGACTCCTCTGGCAATCCTCTCCCATCATCCTCTCTCTCGACGGAGATCTAGGACACTCCGGATTGGACTCTCGATTACGGCTTTGATTCCTCACTCCCGAAGGAGATCTAGGACGCTCATTGAAAGCCCCGTCCATCCAGGAGTAATAGGTAAAGTCTCCACCTCCCGGGGCCTGCCACATCGACTCTCTCTGGTCCCTCTCATCCCATCTCTGGGTCATCCGGCTTACCAACTGCACCATTGCCTCCACTTTGCAGCTCAGCACTCCAATCTCAGATGGTGGCTCCGGTTCGGTGGTCTCACTACCACCTCCTGTTGCCAGGTTCAACAGCTCTCTCTGAGACCGCTTCTCACGATCTTCCTGGATCCCTTCCAGACGAGCGCCTTTGCACTCCACCGCCTGGTCTTCCACACGAGCCTCTCGGTACTCTGCCGCTCGGATAGCGCCCCTGCGCACTTCCGATTGCTGAGCCTCACTCCTCTCCTTAGCTCGACTCGCCATCATTTCATCCACTCGAGCCTGCCACAGCTGCTCTCCTTCACGGAGTCTCCTCTCCTGGGCTGCCCACTCTCGGGATGCATCTGGACTTCCCACCTGGTCAAGAGTGGTCCACTCCCACTCTTGAGTTCTCTGGATTTCTTCATTATCCTCCAAAATCCAGCTGTCCAGATACTTCTCCTCGTTCCACGCCAACCTCGCCATCGCTGGGATAGTCGGCCCGGGGCTTTAGCTTCTGTAATGACTCCTCAATTCTCGGTAGGGATCACACTTAGACGTCGTTCTGGTCCAACACGATTTTATTGAAGGTACACCACCTGTAAAGCTAAAGCGCCGGCCCGCCACCCAAACACACCTTATATACCCCGGTAGCCCCTCCCCTACACAATGCAATGTCCAAGCAGGGTGTCATCATGCTCCGATGAATCAGCAATCCCAGTAGTCCATAGGGGCATGACCCCAGGGTCACATGAGTGACGTCACGAGTCCAAATGTCCAATGTCCATGCCAGGAGGAGTTACCTCACTTCCCTCTCTGGCACCTGGAAGTTACTCCACTCCCAGGCTGATTCAGCAATTCCAAGCACACATGGCCAAGGTCACTCCAGGAACTGGGCCAAAGGTCGCTGCAGCCTCATGACAGGTTGGGAACATGATCTCCCTCAAAGCTCAGGTTCCCCATACCTGACAATGAGGGGAGATACATTGGGGTTTATGGGGAAAATATACCATCCTGATCACCCCTGCATACCCACCAAAAAGATACACAGTTTATTAGATTCATAAAAGATAGCCCAAGGGGGCCTGGAAAGAAAGGAAAAGGTCTTTGGGAATGAGTATAAGTCCATAAGAGTAATGCAAATGGAAAATAACTGGGTGTATTCATAAAGTGTGGGTTATAGGGGCATTGTCATGTGGGACCATGGGGCCATGGGAAGAGCCTTAGGTTCCCACGTGGGGGAGAGATAGGGGATTATGGGATCGCTTCCAGCCTGGTGTTCTTGGAAAAACTATGAATCCCTTGGTTTTAAACTATCTTCTACAGAGCCCGGGGAAGGGGGGGTCACCTCCGATATCAATTGATTAGAAGCTTTTAAACAGAGGCTGAATGGCCATCTGTCGGAGGTGTTTTGAATGCAATTTTCCTGCTTCTTGGCAGGGAGTTGGACTGGATGGCCCAACTCTATGATTCTATGATTTTCTGAAACCACACAACACCCCTTTCATTTTTGTTTCCAAGCAATCAGTGTAAAGCCCAGAGTGGCACAGTCCACAGTGTGGCATCTTTGTTGCTTATCTATATATATAAAATCCTTCATGTGGTGGTTCCTGTCTTATAGACAAAGAAACCACACAAGGCAGACACACAAAACCAGCCCACATACCCAAAAAACCCTACGAGGTATGCATACCACACACAAAAAATATCCAAAAAAGAACCAACGGCCACAAATTTTTAAAAAAACCATTATGGACTACAACTCCCATGATCCCACACACCACCTCCCTCTGGCAGTTTACAGTGTCGGAATGTTGGTGGAGCTGGCCAATTAGAGGCATTTATGCAAATACTCCCTCAGTTAGAATGTAGAAGCTGGGAGTCACACCCCTCCCCCCCCCCCGGCAGTTTAGAGAGTCGGAATGTTGGTGGTGCTGGCCACTCAGAGCCGTTATGCAAAACGGACAGGTAATAAAAGGCAATCCAAAAGGTAGCTGGTGAAGGGACTAGCAAAAGGAAGGGGAAAAAAGGTAGGGAGGGAATGGAGGAAGGGAGACAAGGGGAGCAAGAACTGAAACAGAAAGGGGAGGGATGGCAGGAAGGAGGGAAAGGGAAGAAGAAAGGGAAGGAGAAGAGGCAGGAGGACAGAGAGAAGAGAAAAGCTGAGGGATGAGGGGGAGAGGGAAGAAAGGAAGCATAAAAGGCAGGAAGGGATGTTACTGTTGGTCTTCGCCACATGAACACACATATGTACATATAGACATGTACATACTGTATGCACACATATATACATGCACTGAAATATACACATGCACACATACTGTACATACACACATCTGTACTTGCACACATATACACATATACACGCATATACATATACAAAAACACACATATACATAAGTACACACATATACACGCATATACATATACACATATACATAAGTACACACACATATACACACACACATATGTACGCATAGACACAAATCCATATATATACATACATACACACACAAATCACATGTATATATAGACTGGGAGACAGGAAAGAGAAAAAGCCACAGCAGTGCGTGGTCGGGTTCAGCTAGTTTGTGTATAAGATCCTGTGTTTCACATATATTCCGTATCCTGGGCTGCTACCGCGCATGGTCCCATATGGAGTCTTGACAGTTGCTCCTGACATCCTTGACATCAGTCCAGTGGGAAAGTCGGTTCGGCTCTCTGGACTCTGTGAAGACAATAGCAAGGAGCTTTCTGGGAGCTGTAGTTCAGAGACCTTTGTATAAAAACTCCATTTTATTTCCTTTTCTCAGACTCCTCTCTCCAAAATGCAATCTCTTGAACAGGTAAAGGGGTTGAGAGGGGAGCCGGTTTGCGGCCGCCCTTCGTGGTGTACCTTCCACTAGAGGGCAGAGGCACCTAAGGACAGGGCCCTGCGCATGGCACCAGAAAAAGGTGAAAGAGTTAACAATACAGTACATGGCTGGCTTTGGAATTTGCAAACCTGAGGGGGAAGTGGGGATGCTGCCCTACATGGAAGGCCGCCTGTTTGGGGCCTGTGGGGCAAACCTGAAGAGCGCCAGCAGAGAGGCTGATAATCATCAGCTTGGAAGAGACTGAGCTAGACTGAGGTACAAAGAAATACATGCCTCCCTCCCCATTGCTGTTGTGCCTATCACAACATTTGGTGCAGTTTTGAGAGCAATTGTTTTCCTAGCCTCGAAGATAATAGGGAGTGCAAAGCATGGAAGCCTAGGGAAAGACAACCATTTTAAACGGAATTTAAAAGGATTTCAAATATATTTCTTTTCCCACAATGAAAACGTATGCAAATATTGCTTTTTGTCTCACTTTCCACTCTGGTCAAACAGGTTTTGCAGGCTTTAAAGTATCAAGAACCTGCAAATCCTGTCTGATCGGGAAAAGATGATCAAAAGAGGGAGCGTTACTTTTTTCAAGCTGTCTTCAATTCCCTGAAAATATTATGTACTAACTTGGGTATCAGGCGTTGGTCGGGTTATTTGAAAACGTCAAGTTTTAATTGTACAAAATGCATAAGGTTGTGAGTGAACTACAACTCACATCATGCCTTGTTAACCCCGAAAAACTCCATCTGTACTTAAAAGTTTGTTATGTTGGTCAAGTTTGCTCTAGATCAGTGTTTCCCAACCAGTGTGCCGTGAGCGATCATCAGGTGTGCCGTGGGAAATTGGAACCTCCAATACCCTTTCTTCCCCCTCCTGCCAAACACTTTTTCTTCTCCACTCTCTTCTCTATTTTCCTCAAACTCCACCTGTGTTCACATTTGGGTATACTGAGTATTCATGCCAAGTTTGATCCTGTTCCAGCATTGTTTGAGTCCACAGTGCTCTCTGGATATAGGTGAACTACGACTCCAAAACCCAAGGTCAATGCCCACCAAACTCTTATTGTATTTTCTCTTGGTTATGGGAGTTCTGTATGGGAAGTTTGTGTCTTTCTGCCATTCCTGCCAGGATATCTATGTTGTGTTCATCGAAACAGGTCCAGGTTTCATACTGAGTGTATAAATACATTTAAAAACATATTAACTATATGTATTACTGTATTAGAGTGTCGTTTTGTGTCATTTTGGTTGGTGGTGTGCCCCAGGATTTTGTAAATGTAAAAAATGTACTGCGGCTCAAAAAAGGTTGAAAAACACTGCTCTAGATCAGGGCTGTCTAACAGGCGGCCCGCGGGCCGCACACAGCCCGCCAGCCCCTTGGTTCCGGCCCACCTACCCTCCTGCAAGAAATCTGCGCCCTCCCTGCCCCGCCGCCCCGCCCCTGCGACACCGCAGCTGCCCCCGCTGCCCGCACCGCCGTCGCGACGCCGCAGCCGGACCTGCTGCCCGCACACTGGCACTTTTCGCGCATGCGCAAAAGCTTCTACAGGCGCTATGGCACCTGTAGTAGCTTCTGCGCATGCGTGAAAATCTCCACGCATGCGTACTGGCTCCAAAGTGCGCCTCCCGCTTTGGAGCCAGTACGTATCTTGAAATTTTGCGCATGCGCACTGGGCTCCAGAGCGTGACTCGCGCTCGGGAGCCACCGGGGGAGCGCAATTTTTTTTGACCAAGGACTACTTTGACCAGGGACTACTTGACCAGGGACCACTTGACTAGGAACCACTTTGACGAAGGACTACTTTGACCAAGGACTACTTTGACCAGGGACCACTTGACCAGGCACCACTTGACTAGGGACCACTTTGACGAAGGACTACTTTGACCAGGGACTACTTGACCAGGGACCACTTGACTAGGGACCACTTTGACGAAGGACTACTTTGACCAGGGACTACTTGACCAGGGACCACTTGACTAGGGACCATTTTGACGAAGGACTACTTTGACCAGGGACCACTTGATCAGGGACCACTTGACCAGGGACCACTTTGACCAGGGACCACTTTGACCAGGGACTACTTGACCAGGGACCACTTGACTAGGGACCACTTTGACGAAGGACTACTTTGACCAGGGACCACTTGACCAGGGACGACTTGACTAGGGACCACTTTGACCAGGGACCACTTGACCAGGGACCACTTGACTAGGGACCACTTTGACCAAGGACCACTTTGACCAGGGACTACTTTGACCAGGGACCACTTGACCAGGGACCACTTGACTAGGGACCACTTTGACCAAGGACTACTTTGACCAGGGACTACTTGACCAGGGACCACTTGACTAGGGACCACTTTGACGAAGGACTACTTTGACCAAGGACTACTTTGACCAGGGACCACTTGACCAGGGACCACTTGACTAGGGACCACTTTGACCAAGGACTACTTTGACCAGGGACTACTTGACCAGGGACCACTTGACTAGGGACCACTTTGACGAAGGACTACTTTGACCAGGGACTATTTGACCAGGGACCACTTGACTAGGGACCACTTTGACAAAGGACTACTTTGACCAGGGACCACTTGACCAGGGACCACTTGACTAGGGACCACTTTGACCAAGGACTACTTTGACCAGGGGCCATTTGAACAGGGATCACTCTCCAACATTAGTACCCAAAGGGTTACGAATCAGTTTTTGGTCAGCTTTGGATTCGGTTTGGTTATTTGGGGGTGCTGATTCAGAAAAATGCATTGGATAGACCACATCAGCTCTAATTTTTGATACAGAATATATGCCATCCAGTAGTCACCATCTGCTCACCCACAGAAAATCATATTTAATAGTTTAGAGCTGATGTGGTAGTAGTACTCTTTTGTGGGTAGGCAGCCTCTCCCCTCCCGACATCCCTGTTGCCTCGGCACTAAAAGAAGGTTTTGCGAGACCAGTCACTTTAATTGCTGCGTGGTTTTGAGGCAACCGTGTAGTAATGGTGAGGCCATGGACCATATTTTTGTTCTTGTCGACCACTGGGAACCACTGTGCTAGAGCAATCTTCCTAGCGATGTACGGGCTATGCAAGACCTTCTCTCCTTCCGCAAGGCCTGCAAGACTCATCTTTTCTGGCTAGCCTTTGATTGCTAGGCCAGAATCTTTTTTAAGCTAGTTAAATATGTATGCTTTTACCTTTGTGTGTTTTACCTATTTATAAGCCGCTCCGAGCCCTCGGGGAGTGGCGGCTTACAAGTCCAAATAATAAATAAATAAACCTTTTTTTAACCAGAGACTGTTGTGATCCAGACCACCTTAAGAAGCCAGGGACCACTTTGACCAGGGGCCACCCTCCAACATTAGTACCAAAAAGGTACGAATCTGTTTTTGGTCAACTTTAGATTTGGTTTGGGGTGCTGATTCAGGAAATGGCATTTGATAGACCACATCAGCTCTAGTTTCTGGTACAGAACCTATGCCATGGTCAGCAACAGGGAAGGAGTGGCAGGCAGCACAAAAGGAGCGGAAATAAAATAAAGATGAAGGAGGTTCGCAGACCAGATTTTCGTCCTTGCGGCCCACTGGTGGTCCACAGCCCACAGATTAAGAACCACTGTGCTAGAGGAAGTGATGTCCAGAAGTAGAGATTTTTTAAAAAAAAAATTAAAATTAATGTGCTTGGCCGACTCACCGGCCGAGCGGGTTGTGGGGCGGGGTTGCCCTCGCTGCCATCTTGCGGAGATATGCAGGGGCTTCTCCTTCCCAGAAGCCCCTGGGGTGGCGGGAAAGTTTCCCGCCACCAAATGCCGGCCGGCCAATGATGGGGCTGGCCCCGCCCCGCCCCCTCTTTGCGCCGGCTGGCCTGCACTTCCGCCTGGGCAGCCTATTTAAGGCCGGCCAGGCTGCACGTGGGGCCAGCTCTGTTTTTTCTCCCACCCTCCCTACTTATTGCATTGCTTGTTGGTGTCCATTTTGTTCATTCTTCGTGTCATTATTGCATTGTGCATGGTTATGCGTCATTATGTTCTTTGTCACAACTCTGTGTTTGGCATGTGGCATGGCCCCTGGATCAGGCTGGCTTATCGCTTCTTGGTTGTAAGGGGGATAACGCGCAGCCCCCCTGGGGTGCCGAGTTTCCGTGGACAGGCATTGGACCGCTCGCACCCCAGGCTTGTATACGCCTTTGGACATTCGTGGGGGCTATACGACCCTGATCCAGGACCCATGCGTGGCCGCCAACCCTTTGTTCCTATTTTCAATAGATGAGTTGTGGCCATTTCCATCCAGCCACTTGTGTCTGTGTTATTGTCCTTGGCGCGAGGTGTGTCACCCTTGCACACGCAACATAGAAAGCCTACTTTTTTCACTTCCTTATAATAACAAAACCAATCAGCCAATTAAACTGGTTGGCAGTAGATTCAGGATATATTCAGACACATCAGAGTGAATTAAAACCAAAAAAAAACTATCAATGACCATTAATTATGCTACTTAAATCCTCCATGTTCTGAGATAGTGCACATCATCAGTATAAAGTGCCAAGGCAAACAGCAACATTTGCTCAATGGCTTTTGTGCCCTGCCCCAGTGCATACATTGTTGATATTTTTTAGTTGGAGGTGGATTAAATGCCATCTAAATATCTCTTTCAGAGGTTATCAGAAGTAAAGAAACAAATAATCTGAAATAGACGAAATAGTTCACAATAACAAACCTACAACTTTCCCCATTTTCATTATGTATAGGAGTTGCGGAGTTCCTTCATGCAAAATTTGGATTATCTTGATACAATGCATATACATGTGTGTGCATAACTGCAAAGGATTCAGAATGTTGGTGGATATAATATAGAATATGAATGTTAATAGGGCAATATCATTGTTGAAAAGAGTTGAGTGCACTAGCCTGTTCTTCTAGACGAGGAACTTACCGACAAAGCAGAACCACCCTATGCTGATGTATGTTGAATTATGGCGTAGCAAGGGACAATCTGTCTATGGACACAATAGCAAATAATAGGGCATTATACAACTATGCATTTCCACTATCTTAGCAACTCTATCTTAGTGATCCTGGACGAAAAACTAACGATGGAGGCCCAGATCCAGGCGGCAGCAAAAGGCGCCTTTTTCCATCTCCGTAGGGCCCGACGGCTGGCCCCCTACCTACCATCTGAGGCGCTGAGAACCGTGGTACATGCCACCGTTGTCTCGCCTTGATTACTGCAACGCCCTATATGTGGGCCTCCCCCTCTCTACAACCAAGAGGCTGAAACTCATCCACAACGCAGCGGCCAGACTCATCTCTGGGTCACCAGTGAGGGACCACATTTCTCCTATTTTAAAAGATCTCCACTGGCTGCCCCTAGAGTTCAGAGTGCTCCACAAACTTCTGGTGCTCACCTTTAAAGCTCGGCACAACATCGGGCCAGCCTACCTGAGTGACCGGCTGGCGGTCCAACGCAGCGTGAGGCCAGCACGTGCCATAAATGGCGATCGCATGACCATCCCTGGGGTGCGAGAGGCTCGGCTGATGGAAACCCAGCGGAGAGCCTTTTCCGTGGCGGCCCCCAGGATCTGGAACTCACTGCCACCTGCCCTCAGAGCCACTCTGACCCTAACTAGATTCCGGTCAGACTTAAAGACCTGGCTCTTCCGCCTAGCGTTTGGGGCCTGATCGGTACCTCTGAATGTCTGAGCCTTTCCTCAGACATGTATCTGTTTTAAATTGCTGTATATTGTTGTTTTAGGGTGTTAAATGATGTAAGTCGCCCGGAGCACCACGGGTGGAGGGCGACTCACAAATATTAAAGTATTATTATTATTATTATTATTATATCCCTGATATCTGTATATATTTCAGAGATCAATATTAATGTCAAAAATGCGTAGTATGATTTTGCATAGAATTTGTGCTACATCAGAACAGTAAAGACAAATATCACCTAAGTAAAAGAAATCTTAAATAACCTAAAAAGTATAAGATGTAAACACTAAACTAATATGGGAATCTGCTATTGCGACACATCCAATGAAGTTCACAATCCAGTCCTTAAACCTCTTTGCTTAGTCCTTTACCAGCATAACATCATTCACTACAGAAGTGGTGCAAGTTAAAATTCTCCCATTGAGCCTAACACAGCCGACTTTACTTCCCTATAGTGTTTATTCTGCCCAAGTAGTCCACTGGGTTGAATTGGCTTCAATACAAACATTATTTGTAGCAGCCAGATTTTTTTCTCACCGTCTCTATTATTGCAGGTAATTTTAGTGGCAGGACAGAATCTGGTTACTCTTTCCATCCACCTTTTATGTCGTTCACTACCATCAGGACAACACTGACATATGGTAATACTATGAATGACAGCCCACCGATAACACTGCCTTTCTCAAGTGGTGGGATTGTGTATTTCTGAAAGGCAAGAGGCTATGCTGGGGTCTCTCATGCCAGAAAGGTTTTTGTGCTACATCGCAGCAGCAACAGTGCTGGTGGTGCGTCCGTAGGTGACTGTGGAGCCCTATTCTTGACCTGCATGTTCTCCCGCAGTGAGGGAATTGGTTTCCAGACGGGAGGCGGTCCTGGGTCGGGGTTGGCTTGACGTTTCTCTTTCGCCCTCCGTTCGTGCCTCTTCAAATTCCACAGCACTGCTGGTCACAGCTGACCTCCAGCTAGAGCGCTCAAGGGCCAGGGATTCCCAGTTCTCTGTGTCTATGCCACCAATTTTAAAGTTGGCTTTGAGCCCATCTTTAAATTTCTTTTTCTGCCCACCAACATTCCATTTTCCGTTCTTGAGTTCGGAATAGAGCACCTGCTTTGGGAGACAGTGGTCGGGCATCCGGACAACGTGGCCAGTCCAGCGGAGCTGATGGCGGCGGACCATCGCTTCACTGCTGGTGGTTTTTGCTTTTTCCAGCACATTGACAGTTGTCTGCCTGTCATCCCAAGAGATTTGCAAGATTTTTCGGAGGTAACATTGATGGAATCGTTCCAGGAGTTGCATGTGACATCTGTAGATAGTCCAGGTTTCGCAAACGCAGAGCAGGGTTGGGAACACAATAACTTTATAAACAAGCATCTTGGTATCCCTACAGATGTCCCGGTCCTCAAACACTCTCTGCTTCATTCGGAAAAATGCTGCACTCGCAGAGCTCAGGCGGTGTTGAATTTCAGTGTCAATGTTGACTTTTGTGGAGAGGTGGCTGCCAAGATAGCGGAAATGGTCAACGTTTTCTAATGTTACACCATTAAGCTGTATTTCTGGCATTGGAGAGGGATTGGCTGGTGACTGCTGGAAGAGCACTTTGGTTTTCCCAATGTTCAATGACATACGTTATCCCTGTGTTAGAATTCTGGACCCTGACTGTGCTTCTGTAATCCTGTTTCGGACTCCGCTGTTCTAGTAACCCTGCCTTGGGCCTTGTTGTATTCTGAGGCCTTGAATCTGAATTTGGGACTAACTTCCTGGCTTTGACTTATGGACTTGGACTTCATTTGGCTTGACTTCAGAATTCTGACTTCGGTTCGGACTCTTGAATTCTGGAACATCTATCTATATATATAAAAATCTTCACGTTGTGCAACGGGAGACATAGACAACTAAACTATAAGCCCCAGAAGCACGAAACTTGGCAACACATGCCAACATACCACAAGGTACCTAGACGGCCAAAAAAACCAGCCCTAGGTACCTCGCTACACCCCCAAACACAAGAGCCCAAAACGGCCAACTAAACCTGCCAGCCCGGCCTCTTCGCTGCCAGCGCGCGTTTGGAACGTTGGCACATGGCAGCCAACACTCCCCCTCGCCTCCTCCTCCTCCGCCTCCTCCTTCCGCCTCCCTCTCGCCGCTCCGATCGGGAGGGGGGTGGGCCTAAGGAAGGGGGAAGCAGGCGCCTCCTTCCCCCTTCCTTAGGCCCACCCCCCCTCCGTCCCTGGCTCCCAGGGCGCCGCAGATCGCGATCTGGGCGGTGCCGCGGGAGCCGGAACGGAGGAGGCGGGCCTAAGGAAGGGGGAAGCATCCGCAGCGCCCCGGGAGCCAGGGAAGGAGGGGGGTGGGCCTAAGGAAGGGAAGCAGGCGCCTGCTTCCCCCTTCCTTAGGCCCGCCTCCTCCATCCAGGCTCCGCGGCGCCGCCCAGATCGCGATCCGCGGTGCCCTGGGAGCCAGGGACGGAGGGGTGGGCCTAAGGAAGGGAGAAGCAAGCACCTGCTTCTCCCTTCCTTAGGCCCGCCCCCTCCGTCCCGGCTCCCGGCGCCGCCCAGATCGTGATCCGCGGCGCCCTGGGAGCCAGGGACGGAGGGGGGTGGGCCTAAGGAAGGGAGAAGCAGGCGCCTACTTCCCCCTTCCTTAGGCCCGCCTCCTCCGCAGCGGCGGCACTGGCGGAAGAAGGTGCCCAGCGCCATCCTCTCCTCCTCCTCCATCCCTCACCAGCCGCCGCCTACTGAGAGGCCGCTGCCGCTCTTCCACACCCCCCTTTGGACGATTTGGGGCTGCCGGTGCTCCCTGGGCAGCCACTTCACACACCTCCCCTAAATCCTTCCTTCACCCCAGTCCCCTTCCAAAGGTCTGGCCAAACTTGGGCCTAACAAGGGTTTTTGGACTTCAACTCCCACAGGCCCACGTTTCCCCAGTTGTAGGAGTTCAAGTGAAAACCCCCTAAAAGGCCCAAGTTTGCCCAAGCGAAACTTGAGCCTCTTAGGGGTTTTGGACTTCTACTCCCACAATTCCCCACAAACCCAACCCCCTTCCAAAGGCCCCTTCAACTCCCACAGGCCAAAGTTTCCCAGTTGTGAAGTCCAAAAACCCCTGTGAGGCCTGTGGAAGGGGCCTGGGGCTGTGAGGAAATGTGGGAGTTGAGGTCTACAGTCCCAGAAAGGCCCAAGTTTGCCCAGGCCTTTGGAAGAAGATGAGGTCAGGGAAAAGTAAAGGTAGAAGGCATGAAGGATGGAAGAAAGCAAGGAAGGAGGGGAGGAAAAAGGAAGAATACCAGGAAAGAGGGAAGAGAAAAGGAAGGAAGGATAGAAGGAAGGAAGGATGGAAGGAAAGAAGACTATGCCACAGCATCTCCTAAATAGTGCACAGCAACGCGTGCCGGGTACAGCTAGTGTATTATAGGATCTCTTGGTATCTGAGTGCTGGACTGTAACTTTGATTATTGTTTTTTCTTGTTCCTGAAGTGGCCAAGTAGTACTTGGCTTATCTATGTTAACTGGACCCTTGACCTTGATTTGTGTTACCCTAGCCGTGTGCTGTAATTTTGTTTTGTTAGCTAGACCTTTGACTAAAGTTTATTGATTAGTCCACTGACCATATCAACTGTAAAAGACAAAAAACAAGAAAATACACAAATAGACACTAATCACTGTCCTAAAACTCCTGCAATAGTGAACATACATTAAAACACAATTAAAACTTGATTAAGTTAAAAGTTAAAGATAATTAAAAATATCATCATTAAAGTGACAAGGTAAAACTTCATACCACAGAAGTTAAGGACAAAGGTTAAAATAGACCAGTAATCCAATTCAGATATTTATTTATTTATTTATTTATTATTTGGTTTTATATTCCGCCCCTCCCTGCAGGCTCGGGGCGGGTTACAACATATAAAACGGGCAGCATGGAACAAACATGCCGCCCTACAATAAAACAGTTAAAACATTTTAAAGTTACATGTCATAAGGTAGTAAAGAGGGAAACACAGAGGTGCCTTGGGTCTGGGAATTGTGCTAGCATCGGCCGGTCAGGGGACCTAGCCGAAGGCTGATCTAAATAAAGCAGTTTTACAGGCCCTCCGGAAGGGAATCAGCTCTGAGATGGCTCGGACTTCCCCAGGGAGGGAGTTCCAGAGCTCTGGAGCTACCACTGAAAAGGCCCGTTGCCTAGTTGAAGACAGATGGCAGGAGCGGATAGATGGTATCAAAAGCAAATTCTGTTCTTCTGAGCGGAGTGGTCTCGGGGGAATATATGGGGCAAGGCGGTCCCTCAGATACGCAGGCCCTAGGCCGTGCAAGGCCTTAAAGGTCAACACCAACACCTTGAAGGCGATTCGGCACTCAATAGGAAGCCAGTGCAGTTGCCGAAGGATGGGAGTGATGTGCTCCCTCACTGGCGTTCCGGCCAGTAGGCGAGCAGCGGCATTCTGCACTAGCTTGAGTTTCCGGAGCGTCGCCAAGGGAAGGCCAACGTAGAGGGCGTTACAGTAATCCAGCCTCGAGATGACCGTCGCTTGGATCACCGTGGCCAGGTCGTCCCTGGACAGGTAGGGGGCCAGTCGCCTAGCCTGTCGTAGGTGAAAGAACGCCACCCTGCTGACCGAGGAGACCTGAGTCTCCATGGTCAGCAGGGGGTCGAGCTGAACACCTAGGCTCTTAACAAGGGGTGACGGGCTTAAAGGCTCGCCATCCAGGGTAGGCAACCGGCACTCATCCAGCCCAGGCCGACCAGGCCACAAGATCTCCGTCTTCGACAGATTCACCTTCAGCCGGCTAGCGCGCAGCCAACCAGTCACGGCTTCCAGGCATTGATGGAAACAATCAGGTACGGTATCCGGCCTGCCGTCCATTCTCAGCAAAAGCTGGGTGTCATCTGCATACTGATAACACTCCAGACCAAGGTCGCGAACCAGCTGGGCCAGGGGGCGCATATAAACGTTGAATAATAAGGGGGAGAGGATGGCCCCCTGGGGGACCCCACAATTAAGTGGTAGCCTCCCAGAGGCCTCCCCGCCCCCCTCCACACGTTGTCCCCGGCCCCGGAGGAAGGAGGCCACCCATTTAAGGGCAGTCCCCCTAACCCCAGGACCAGCTAAACGGTGGGTCAACAAGGTATGATCTACAGTGTCAAACGCTGCTGTCAGATCTAACAAGACAAGCAGGGCTGATCCGCCCTGATCAAGCTGGCGGCGAAGTTGGTCTGTAATGGCGACGAGCACGGTTTCCGTCCCATGCCCAATACGGAAGCCGGACTGGAAGGGATCAAATCCAGCTGTGTCTTCTAAGAACCCCTGCAGCTGATCCGCTGCTGCCCTCTCAATTACCTTGCCTACAGTTTACCCCAATTACTTCCAAATACGCAATTCTCAGCTTTGTAATGTAGAAAAAGGGCCGTTTGGTGTGTTATCTTAGCATTCTGGACAGCCATTAAAAATGTAGTTTTGATATGGGGACCCCAGTGAGTCTTCTGTGTAATGAATGGTCCTAGATATTGATTTCTTTCTTGTACAAAATACAACTAAACAGTGCATGTGTAATATCATCTACCTCTGTAGCCCCACAGATACAGAAAAGTTCGTTATATGGAACCTGGTTAAATCTTCCATGTTTAACCATTGTATGTTTAACCACTGTTCAAATCTGGTTCTAGTGGAATACCCTCCTGCAGGCCCATAGCCAGGATTTTGATTGGGGGGGGGGAGTTTGATTGGGTGGGGGAGGTAAGTCTGAGTGAGAGGTCTACCCTAGCAAACCTTTTGTATCGTTATCCTAATACCCCGATGCATATGGGATATATTGAGCATGGTGATCAGATCATGATATGAATAAACATAACAGTTTAAATAATGTACCAGTAAGGCCTTCTCGCGGACCACCCTGAGAATTTCGGGGGGGTGAAGCCCCCTCAACACCCCGGCTACATGCCTGCCCTCCTGAAATGTTTAGGCATTTCTGTCTTTAGGTATTCAGGTTTGAAAAGTGTGTTTGAAGCTTATTTCAGTGAGCCGGCTTTACTGAGAGTAGCAATGTGTTTCTGAGCCTCTATATCAGGGGTGCTCACACTTTTTCAGCATGCAAGCTACTTATAAAACAACCAAGTCAAAATGATCTACCTACCCACTACTCAGAGAGCCATAAAAGCAAAATATTTGGAAATTTATTTCAGTGAGAGCCATATAATATATTTTAAGACTCAATTCAACTAAATGTGAGTATAAGCCCCTGAATTTATTCATAATAATAATCATGATAATATTCATTCAGCCTCTGCTACTACTACTACTACTACTACTAATAATAGTAACAACAACAACAATAGGTTCCTAGAGTAGAAGGAGACCTCCAAGGCCCATCCAGTCCAACTTCTTTCTGCCATAAGGGAAAAACAATCAAAGCATTCCTCACAGATGGCCATTCAGCCTCTAATAATAATAATAATAATAATAACAACAACAACAACAACAACAACAATATGTTCCTAGAATAGGAGGAGACCTCCAAGGGCTATCCAGTCCAACCTCCTTCTGCACCTGGGCGGCGTCGGGAGCCTGCAGGGCGGGACTGAGCCTTCCTCCCACCCTGCCTGCGATCTACCAGGACGCCCTACACGATCTACCAGTAGATCGCGATCTACCTAATGAGCTCCCCTGCTCTAGATCCTGTATTCGCTGTGCCACTATTTTTGGATCTAGTTTGTCTAGGCAATTTGGATATAGAATTGGAAGTCCACAACTCCTAATGTATTTTGTCAGTTGAGCTAGCCAAGAGGACTGATGTTGATCTTTTTGTCTGCTCTAACGGGCACAGTTTTGGTAGTCTATCATTTGCCATGGCATTTAGTTTTATCCAATATTTATATGCCCTAATTTTGGATAAACCATCAACAGTATATACTCCCATTTCCGCTCTCACTACTACAGCTGGGGTCCTTTTATCCATTCCCAGTAGCTATACATTTGAAAGACTCAAGGCTTTAGTTTTCCATTCAAGTAAATATAGTCTTGGCTCTCCTTGTGTTTGGTTGAATCAGCATCAGTCCTTGTTACAGTGAGTGCCTCAGAACACAACAGAGACAATAGTTCTTCGACGTAGAGTATTTATGTCACAGCGGATAGGCAACAGAAATATAGAAGTTTAATTCCCCATCGGCCCAAAAACTCCAGTCTCTGTTCGAGTGAATAATGAAACTCTCATTCAATTCACAAGGTAAATATATAACTTTGTATTGAATTGTATTTAACAATAACTGGCAAAACATCGAAAAACAACAGCCATCACAGCTACCTTTCTAAACATCCTTTCCTCACAGATATTAAATCCCAACTGACAAATCCCAACTGTCACTTTGTAACTGACATTCCTCAAGGTTCCATTTAGCAGTCTTGAGACAGCGCCATCTGGTGTCAAACATGTCACACTGCAGGTCATCTCAAACTGCGAAAATATATCTTGTGCTGACTCATGAATTGCTATTCAAAATGCAATAATCTGACAATAGTAGTGGCACCATAACTAACACTTGATAGTGTTGCACAGAGGAAGGCCTTTTGAAGATCTTTTGCCATGAAAATCCTATGATGATACAAGATCTAGAGCAGTGGTTCTCAACCTTTCTAATGCCGTGACCCCTAAATAAGATTTCTCATGTTGTGGTGACCCCCAACCATATTTTTGTTGCTACTTCATAAATAATTTTGCTACACTTAGGAATTCTAATGCAAATATCTAATATGCAGGATGTATTTACATTGTTACAAATTGAACCTAATTAAAGCATAGTGATTAATCACAAAAACACGGTTTGGGGGAGTATGGACAATGGATGATGGGATTTGCAGTGTCTTCAACCAATTCAGCTGTGACTTCCACAGACCACCGAGATCCCCACAAATTACAGGCCTGGACCAAACTTGGCACACAGAACTCCCATGACCTACAGAAAATACTGAATTGAACAAGCTTGGCATACAGAAATCCCATAATCAACAGTGGAGAGTTTTGGGGTTATTTTCCTGGCATTTGGGAGTTGTTGGGATTAATAGTTCCCCTGCCATCAAAGAGCATTCTGAACTACAATAGAATTGAAACAAACTTGGCATACAGAACTCCTATGATCAACAGAAAATACTGGAGAGGCTTGGGGAAAACAGACCTTGGTATTTGAAAGTTACTGGGATGTATAGTTCTCCTGCCATTAAAGAGCATTCTGAACTCATGCAGCCATGGAATTGACTCAAACTTGGCATATAGAACTCCCATCCTCAACAGAAAATACTGGAGAGACTTGGGAGAAGCTGAGGAAATTGGGGAGGTAAAATAGAGCAGTTGGAAAAGATTGGAATGGGGAAAGGAAGACTGCATAATGAGCAAGAGGGGGGAGAGCCTGGAATGGTGAAAAGATTGAAGTGGCAAGGGGGCAAGTGGGATAGATTGAGGTGGTGGGAGGGGGTGTGGAAAAGTGGGAAAGACTGGGGTGAGAAACAAGATGAGAAAGTGTGAAACTAGTAGGGAAAGGGGCAAGACTGAAATAGAAACTGGGAAAGGCTGGAGTGGAAAGGAAGCTGGTTTTCTCTCTCCCTCAACCCGGTCAAAAGGGGGGGGGGGTGCTAGGAGGAGGAGCCCAAGCTCTTTCCTTCTTCACGTGAGTGCCCTCCTTTGCCTCTCTCAACCCTCCTCGGTTCCCCTTCATTATTTTCTCCCTCTTTCCACATCCAAACCTTTCTTTCTTCGCTGCCTGCCTGCCTTCCCTCCTTCCTCCCTTCGATTTGTGCCATTTAGTTTGAGGGTTTCAGAGGTGAAACTGACAAAGACATGCCTGCCACGGGTTGGCAGTCCTCTTTTTAGGGTCTGAGGCCAGGCAGCATGTTGGGGATAAACAGCCTTGTGTCCTTTTAATTCCCTGCGCACCCCTGCTTCCTCCTCCTCCCTGTGTGTGTTAAGAGAGAGAGAAAGCGAGGCAGTGTGTGTTTCCCTCTCCCTGCCTTTGGGTTCCTCTTTTCCTGGTCCCCTTCCTGGGGAAGAGAAGGGGGGGAGAGATAGATCCACTAGGGAAAAGGAGGCTCTCTTCTAGTTTTTTATACGTGGGTACTTCTGCTATGTTTTTGCAGAGAGAGATCTCTGGCTAAAACGCTGCAGCTCTGGGCTAGCGAGAAAAAGGAGGAGGAGGAGGGTGAAGCGAGAGTTTAGGCAGAGCTCGGAGGCGGTGGAGAGGGAGAAAGGCAGGGAGATGGGGGTCCCAGCAGAGCAGAGCAAAGAGGAGACGGCACTCAGAGTTGCTGCTGCTGCTGCTTCCCTCGCTTGGAGAGGCAGCGGAAGGTCAAATGGCGAGGCCGAGGCGGCTGTTTGCACACAAAAGCAACGCAAGGACAGCCTCGGCCCCCGTTTCCACACCTCCTGGGTTCTTTGCTAACTTTTGGAGCAGGGCTCGTTGAAGGATGGAACTGCTCGTGTGTCAAAGCCCTGGTTAGTTACCTGTGGTTCACTGGGGAAGGGAAGGAGGCTGAGGTAATAGCGCAGGACAGGAGGCAAGAACAGAGGGTGCGTCTTCTCCCCCTGCCTTTTTCTCCAAACCTCCTCCTCCTGACTACCCACAGATCGGTGGGAACAGCAGCAGAAGGAGCCTACCAGGAAGGCCATTTGGCCGGCTGCAGCGGAGTCGGCGGGGGTCGGCAGCCATTTTAGAGGGGGTGGGGCCAGCCAAGGGGGCTTCACGACCCCCCGAAAATGACCAAACGACCCCCCTGGGGGTCGCGACCCCCAGGTTGAGAACCACTGATCTAGAGCCAGATGATAAGATTGCAAGTTGGATGGCACTCAACAAGCTACTAGAAAAGAGCAGAGGATAACTAGGAATAGCTCTTTGGCTAATGGCACAAGAGAACTCAAGCCTAAAGGATATTCCTCTGTTGACATGCTTAGTGAAGAAAGAAGGTCTAAAGCTGCATAACACATATTATAGGACTTTTAAATGTGGGAAGCATGAATCAGGTAAAGCTAGACATAGGAAAACAAGAAACAGAATATATACAAAATTACAATACTTGGAATAAGTGAACTAACTTTGTCAGGAATGGAACATCTGGAGTCAGATAATTTTAAAGTGTTTTACTCAGGAAATAAAAGTCTAATTAAAATGGGGTACATTTATAGTGAGGAGAGAAATAGCAAAAGTAGTCAAAGGATATACTGCAAAGTCTGACTGATGTATGTCAATAAATCTTCAGGGAAAACCCAGAATTATAATTGTAACATGGGTTTATACACAAACTAAAGAGGCAGAAGAAGAAATTGAAAGACTGCTCTAATATGTTTAGTGAAGCTGTCACAATTTCCTTGGTGGCGCAACCCGGTGGTTAAACCACTGAGCTGTTGAACTTGCTGACTGAAAGGTAGGAAGTTCGAATCCGGGGAATGAGGTGAGCTCGCACTGTTAGGCCCAGCTTCTGCCAACCAAGCAGTTTGGAAACATGCAAATGTGAGTAAATCGACTTAGGAATGGAGATGAGCACCACCCTCCAGAGCAGGCCTGGATCATGGCCTTTTGGCGACCTAGGCCAAAGGCTCTGCCCCCGCCCTGGCTCCGCCCCTGCCCCACCCCCAGCTCCGCCCCCAGGTCCAGCCCCGCCTCCTGGCCGGAATGAAGAAGAGGAGGAAGGAAAGCCCCACCCCCGGAGTCGCGCATGCGTGGCAGTGGCCCCAAGGGCGGGGCCTCCCCACGGCTCCTCCCTCCTTCCTAAAGCCACCAAGCCGGCCTCAGAAGCGGTCGAAATCTCCCTTTTCAGGCCGGCATGACGGCTTTAGGAGGGAGGGAGGAGCCGTGGGAGCCCACGGCTCCTCCCTCCCTCCTAAAGCCGTCATGCCGGCCTGAAAAGGGAGATTTCGGCCGCTTGTGAGGCCAGCATGACGGCTCCCCGCGGCATCGGCTCCGGGGGTGGGGCTTTCCTTCCTCCTCCTCGCGCCGGCAAGGAGGCAGGGTGGAGCCGGGCGGGCGGAGCCGGGCCAGAACCTTTGGAGCCGAGGGGAGCAGAGCAAGGGGAAGCGGCAGGGCGGCCGTGGATGGCGTTTCCACCGCCGCGCGCATGCACACTATTTTTGAATTTTTTTGGGGGGGTCCGGACCTGCTGTTGCTTCATGGCTGCCGCCCTAGGCCATGGCCATGGGGAGCCCACGGCTCCTCCCTCCCTCCTAAAGCCGTCATGCCGGCCTGAAAAGGGAGATTTCGGCCGCTTGTGAGGCCAGCATGACGGCTCCCCGCGGCATCGGCTCCGGGGGTGGGGCTTTCCTTCCTCCTCCTCGCGCCGGCAAGGAGGCAGGGTGGAGCCGGGGCGGGGCGGAGCCGGGGCCGGGGACAGAACCTTTGGAGCCGAGGGGAGCAGAGCAAAGGGGAAGCGGCAGGGCGGCCGTGGATGGCGTTTCCACCGCCGCGCGCATGCACACTATTTTTGAATTTTGGGGGGGGGGTCCGGACCTGCTGTCTCTTCATGGCTGCCGCCCTAGGCCATGGCCTAGGGCAGTGTTTCCCAACCTTTTTTGAGCTGCAGCACACTTTTAAAATTAAAAAAATCCGGGGGCACACCACCAACCAAAATGACACAAAATGACACTCTAACACAGTAAAGAACGGCTGGGGGATGGTGGCCTGCTGGGAGCAGCTGCTGGGAGTGCCGAAGCTGAGGGAGGGGGAGGATCCAGGCCGTGCCATGTCCCGCCCCCTCCCCCCGGCTTCAGTTCTCCCACAGCTTCGCCAGCCTTGAGGGGCAGTGCCAAGCCAGCATTGTGCTGGCCCTGCCACAGCTGGCTTGGCACTGCCCCCTCAAGGCTGGCAAAGCTGTTTGAGCGCTGAAGCTGGAGGGGGGGCATGCTCTGCCCCCTCCCCCAGCTTCAGCTCTCCCACAGAGGAGGAGCATGAGCGGTGGACGGGCTTCAGTGGGCGGGGCTCCTCCGCGCGGCTTCAGCGAGCGAGGGGCGAGAGTCATGGCAGGAGTCATGGCGGATTGGAGGCTGGCTGGGGAAACGGCCGAAGGAGGCGGCGCCCCGGCCCCTTCTTCTTTTTCTTCGCCACCGCCCAGCCCTTCCTCCTCCTCCCCCAAGCAGCAGGAGTTCGGCAGGAGGAGAGGGGAAGGAAGGGGGGCAGAGAGCTTTTCTCGCGGCACACCTGATGATCGCTCACGGCACACTGGTTGAGAAACACTGACCTAGGGTGGAGAAACCTTTACCTTTACACAATTTCTAGAGGGTCTTCTAAAACTAACATTACATCGTCAGCAAAAACACTTAATTTTATTGAGTCTTTCAAAGTTAGACCTTTAATTCTTTCTTCCTGTGTTATCACCTGAGAAGAATTTCTAACATCAAAATAAATAGTGATGATGGAGAAAGTTGGCCAGCTTGCCTTGTCACAGAATTACAGAGCTGGAAGAGACGACACGGGTCATCCAGTCGTACCCCCTGCCATGCACCCCCAATAGATAGCCATCCAGCCTCTGTTTAAAAGCCTCCAAGGAAGGAGCTTCCACCACACTCCGAGGCAGAGAGTTCCACTGCTGAACAGCTCTCCATGTTCAGGTGGAATCTTCCTCCCTGTAATTTGAACCCACTGTTTGAAGTTCTAGTCTCCAGGGCAAATATCCTTTCAAATACTTAAACATGGCTATCATGTCTCCTTTCAACCTTCTCTTCTCAAGCTAAACATACCCAGCTTTTTTCTGTACTACACATATATTCGTTAATTCTCATTTTTTCAGAATCTTTAGTGGTTGATGTTTATAAACTTATACTTTACCCAAGTTATAAAAGTCTTTACAACAGTAACCTTAATCATGCTGGGTTCTCTTTCACCTGAGGAGTACCAAATGTGGCCTGTTCTTGAAAAATAAGTGGCTACAGACAGTACCAATTTGTGCTTGAGTAGAAGACCAGTAGATAATCCTTTCTAGATACTGCCTTCTAAAAGTGCTCCCTCCTGAACCCAATGTGTAGGCCGGCCTGTCTTAAAACAATGGCCATACTTGACTGCCCTCTTGTGGTTGACCCTGAGAGCTGCAGCATGAAGCTTATTGGCTGACAATGTGAGGTAGCATTTTTATTTGTATACTGCCTTCTTGTGGTTGAACCTGAGCAATACATACATTTTTATTTTTAGTTTGGGGGCTGTAGCTTCAAATTGGAGACTTATTTGAAACCCCACTAGTATTTTAAGTTGGATCATGAAGAGTATGTCTACCAAGGTTGGTCCAGATTCATCAAGCCTTGTAGGTGCCTTTGTGGAACAAACAAACAAACATACATATTTTTACTTTTCGATATAGATTTTGAGCTATACTTAGTTTTTATTTTTTTATTGTATTTCTATTTTCTATATCTTTCTTTTTTTGTTCTTTCTTATTTTCTGCAGTTCTTAGTATGCTTTCTTTAAAAACCTTTAATAAAAATTAGTTTTTAAATAAAGATAAAACCTTCCTTTTTTGTTGTTTAGCCTTGGCAATGCTGGAGATCTCTTAAGTGAGCACCACCTACCGGTTCTCTGTATTGTAGCTACTTAGGAGCCACGGGAGCTCAATGGATTAAACCCTTGTGCCAGCTGAACTGACCTAAAGGATGGCGGTTCAAATCCATAAGATGGGGTGAGATCCCATTTGTCAGCTCCAGCTTCCCATGTGGGAACTTAAGAGAAACCTCCCACAGAATGGTAACATATCCAGGTATCCCCTAGGCAACGTCTCTGTAAATGGTCAATTCTCTCACACCAGACGCGACTTGCAGTTTTTCAAGTCGCTTCTGATTAAAAAAAATATTTTCTTTGCACAATATCATCTTCTTCCTTCAAATTACTTCCTTGACTGCAGTATCTACTATAGCATATTCCCAGTTTTCAGATCAAATTATGTGTCCAGGAAAATTAAAAAATCTCACCTAGGTGGTATTCCCCATTGCTTTTGCAATAAATGTGCAGGATGCACTGGGCAAATGGACAAACATTGGATACCATCTGTGATATCCCTGATCACAAGAAACCCAAACTCTCTCCTTCTATCTCTTTTCCAAGTTTGTGAAGGTTTAATTAAATACTAACTTAAATACTAACTTAAAAAACATTATTACTATTGATTAAATGCTCAGTTTGGTGCTAGAGTATTCACTCAATTCTTTCTAGGGATACTCTATGGCAGACCTGGGCATCTTATGGCCCGCGGGGCGGATGCGGCCCGCTGGCCGATTCTGACCGGCCCGGGGAGAAGGGTGTCGGGGGGGGTGGGGCCATTTCTGCAAGAGGAAGCGCTGCCGCTGCCGCCAACCCATCACGGGCTGTGGGGCATATGTCGGCAGATAACCCACTGCTCCGAAGAACGATCGGAGGAGTGGCGGCTTTGGAGTGCCTGCCATCCCGGGAGGCAATCCGGGCCTGCAGCGGGAGCAGTCGGTGATCTGCGGTGGCTGATTGCCCTGGCGACCCGGAAGACTTGATCACCAACTGCTCCCGCTGCAGGCCCGGATCGCCTCCCGGGATGGCAGGCACTCCAAAGTCAGGATGGCAGGCACTCCATGGCAGGGCGATCAGACGATCAGGAACACCTCTGACGGAACGGCTGGGGGTGAGAGCGGGCGGAGGCCTACAGCCTCCGATCGTCTGCTGCTCTGCTGCGGCGGCGGCTGGGTCCGCTTTGTCATCCTCTGGGCTGGGTCCATGCCATCTTGGGATCCTTCCTCTCTTGAGGATGTCAGCCTTCATCTTGGTTCGCACCTTGTCTTCTTGGATTTCATTTTATTTTAGTGGTTTTTATTATTATTTTATAATAATTTTATAATAATATAATAAATAATATTATATTATAATTTCAATACATTATGTCTATATATATATATTATAATTATGATATTAATACTAATAATATATGAATATTTCTTGATATATTAATATGTTAATATTAATAATGTGAAATATATAGTAAATAAATAAATAATGTAGATTACAATGTAGTTCAGTCTTTAGGTGCGGCCCTCCATAATATTTTTCGGCTTTCGTGTGGCCCCTTGGAAAAAATAATTGCCTACCCCTGCTCTATGGTCTACATACAGCAAGGTGAAACACCTCTGCCCCTCCCTTGCTCAGACTATGGGCTGTTGGTGCCCAGTGAAGCACAGCCATGGATGAGCACTGGTTTTCCAACCAATTCACTATGTAAAGAAATTCGGGGAGGGGGGGGACCTGTTCCTGGTTTGAAAGTGTTATTTCCTGTTTAATTGTGCAGTACTTACTTTGAAAGTAGTTATACTCCAGAAACATCGTTTTTTGTGCTGCCACTAACTATGCTGAATTGGTTGAGACTCTGAGATATTACTCATTGAAAAACTATAGCAAAATGTGTTGCAGGATGTCCCACAAAAACTCAGGGTTTTTTTACCGTTTAATAAACTTTCCCATGTTTTTTAAAATGATAGAACCAATTAGGAAATAACTTTTATAACATGGGAACAAAAATCATGTTATGGTTTCCACCCGAAGGTATTTTCATCCACTCCGCATTTTAATTAGCTTCCTGCTAAAAATATTGTGGGTGAATTTATCAAATGTGCTATTGAAGTCAAGGTAAATGACATCCATATCATCCCCACCATCTTTTAAACTAGTGACCCAAATTAGTTTGGCAGGATTTGCTTTTCGCAAAGCAGGGCTGTTTCTTACTAATCACTGCCTTGCCGTCAAGTTTGAATGTTTTTGTCGGAACTAAGGTCAGGCTGACATGTCTGTAGCTCCCCAGATCTTCTTGCTCGCTGTTTTTAAATAGACTAGGGGCAGGGTTGCTGTGAGTTTTCCGGGCTGAATGGCCATGTTCCAGAAGCATTCTCTTGATGTTTTGCCCACATCTATGGCAGGTATCCTCAGAGGTTGTGAGTTCTGTTGGAAACTAGGCAAGTGGGGTTTATATATCTGTGGAAAGTCCAGGGTGGGAGGAAGAACTCTTGTCTGCTCGAGGCAAGTGTGAATGTTACAATTGGCCAGCTTGATTAGCATTGAATAGCCTTGCAGCTTCAAAGCCTGGCTGCTTCCTGCCTAGGATAATCCTTTGTTGGGAGGTGTTACTGGCCCTGATGGTTTCCTGTCTGGAATTCCAGTTTGAAGAGAAGGTGAATCAGAGAGTACACCTGTAAGCCCCCGTCCATACTATAAATATAATTCATCTGGCCTGGCCAATGTCCCTTGTTTAGCTCACTAAGTGATTGCTAACAAATTCCTTCTCCATGCTGGTTTGGAGGGAGTCCTGATTCCTCGCCAAGGCCTCTTCCTGCTAATGCCGCTGCATGGAAGCTCTCCGTTCTCATTTTTCCAGGCCCATGTGCTGTAATATGTCTTGCCTACAGACCTATGTACAGGAAGAACACAATAAGCTCTACACAAACATTTATTTGAACACTGCGTTTCGGGAAATGCTGTCGACGGGTAGTCTTTGAAAAAGGGCACTATTAAAAGGGAATATCCTTGTCATTTGTTTTCATTCTCATGTATTTTTGTATGGTGAATAAAAGTACATTACTTTACATGCTGTCTTTTTTTCCTTTAAAACCCTCAACTTATTCTGGCTTTGGATGTTGTGAGGACAGGATAGCCACATTTAAATCTTTGAAAGGTCATCAATGCTAATCAAGGTGGCCAATTGAAAATTTCACAACAGACAGAGAGTTTTTTTCTCTCACCCTGGACTTTCCACAGATATATAAACCCATTTTTCCTAGTTTCCAACAGACTTCACAACCTCTGAGGATGCCTGCCATAGATGCAGGTGAAACGTCAAGAGAGAATGGTTCTAGAACCAGGCCCGGATTACCCATAAGGCCAACAAGGGGCTATGAGCGCAGGCCTAGGAGGGCGCCAAATCACAGACCAAAAAAACCCCACCCCTTTCTCTTCTTCCTTTAGGCTGCGGCACCTCCTTCCTTCCTTCCCTCCCTCTCTTTCTTTCATTCCTTCCCCCACATCCAAGAGGGGGCGGGGGCCGCCGCAGCGGGGTGGGGGTGGGGAGGGCACCCCGGCGTCCTGCGCAGCGCCCGCTCCTTTTCGGCAGCCAATGGCGCTCCTCTCCCGCAACCAACCTGCGGGGCTGGGTGACGTCAGGCACAGCGGCGGTGAGGGCAAGGAGGAAGAGGCGGAGGGAAGCCGCGGCGCCTCTTCGCGAGTGCCGCGGCCTCTTGCCTCCTCTGCCATGTTCCTGGGTGCCGCAGCAGCCGCCCAGGGTCTTCCCTTCCTTCCTCTTCCTTCTCCGAGGAGGAAGGAAGGGAAGTCCCCGGGCAGCCGCTGCGGCACCCAGGAACATGGCGGAGGAGGCAGAGAGGCCACGGCGCTCGCGAAGAGAGGCTGCGGCACTCGTGAAGAGGCACCGCGGCTTCCTTCCGCCACTTCCTCCTCCTCGCCGCGCCTAAGGAAGGAGAGCGCGGCGAGGAGGAAGCCGCGGAGGGAAGCCACGGCGCCTCTTCACGAGCGCCGCATCCTCTCTGCCTCCTCCGCCATGTTCCTGGGTGCCGCAGCGGCCACCCGAAGGCTTGCCTTCCTTCCTCTTCCTTCTCCACATGCACGGAAGCTTCCAAAGTGTGGCCTAGGGCGCCACAAACAGTTAATCCGGGCCTGTCTAGAACATGGCCATATAGCCTGAAAAACACACAACAACCCTTTGAAAGGATGTCCCACTGAGGAAGGGGCAAGCTTGTTTTCTGCTGCTCAGGAGACTAAAGGACACAATGGATTCAAATTGGGGGGGGGGTGTTATCATAACCCTTGGAAAGGCATGACCTTGTTAGAAATCATAACCTTTAGTAAAATATGATCTTCCTGAGAAGAGTCAAAAACTCGCTTGAGTCAACCTTCTCCTTAGTGGTAAATATCCAGTAGTATTCATGTAAGGCAATTAGGTTTCTCAGCTGTTAGAATGAGATATCTCTTTGAACTGTTAGGATGAAAGATATGCCAATGCAAACCAAAAAAACCCATATATAGCGGAGTTTCAGAAACATTTACTCTCCCTTAAAACATCTTGGTTTTAAATCATGCTCTCAAGAGACCAAAAATAAAGTAGTCTTTGTTAAAATAACATAGATGGTTTTCTAACAAACCTCATGTATTCAGCATGCAGGTACATTGCATACCAATCCAGTTACAAATAGGATTTGAAGTATTTTCTCTGTGCAGATAACACAGGGCATCTTTCTTAAACTAAACAGTCCAAAGTCTAAAGGAGCGTTTCTCAACCTGGGGGTCGGGACCCGGAAAGGGGGGGGGGGTCACGAGGGATGTCAGAGGGGTCACCGAAGACCATTGGAAAACACAGTATTTTCTGTTGGTCATGGGGGTTCTGTGTGGGAAGTTTGGCCCAATTCTACCATTGTTGGTGGAGATCAGAATGCTCTTTGAAGGTGAATTATAAATCCCAGCAATGATTGTAGGGGAACTATAAATCCCAGCAACTATAACTCCCAAATGTCAAGCTCTATTTTCCCCAAACTCCACCAGTGTTCATATTTGGGCATATTAAGTATTTGTGACAATTTTAGTCACTGTTTGAGTCCACAGCACTCTGTGGATGTACAGTGTTCCCTCGCTACTTTGTGGTTCGCTTATTGTGGACTCGCTGTTTCGCAGATTAAAAAAAATTTTTTTAAAAATATATATCATGGTATTTTTGCTGTTTTGTGGGGTTTTGCCACCCTCAGTCCTCCCTCCCTCCAACCTTGAAGAGCCTTTCCTTCACTTTAAGTTTGTAAAGACTTAAAATAGTGTATAACTACTAAAATAATGTATAAATATTAAAATAAATAGAGCGTCCCTAAATCGCGGTTTTTCACTTATTGCAGGAGGTCCTGAAACGTAACCCCCGCAATAAGTGAGGGGACACTGTAGATCAGGGGTGCCCACACTTTTTCAGCATGCGAACTACTTATAATAAAACCAAGTCAGAAAGATCTAAACAGATAGAGATAAACAAGGAGGATGTTCTCATATGCCTTACTAAACTAAATGTCAACAAATCACCAGGTCCAGACGGCATCCACCCCAGAGTTCTTAAGGAACTCAAGTGTGAAATTGCTGAACTTCTAGCTAAGATATATAACCTTTCTCTAAGATCAGGCACTGTATCCGAGGACTGGAGGGAGGCAAATGTAACACCGATCTTCAAGAAAGGATCCAGAGGTGATCCAGGAAATTATAGACCAGTCAGTTTAACCTCAGTTCCAGGCAAAGTGATGGAAACCATTATTAAAGAAAAAATTACTAGGCACATAGAAGAGCAGGCATTGCTGAAGAAAAATCAACATGGTTTCTGCAAAGGCAAATCATGTCTTACTAACTTGTTAGAATTCTTTGAGGGTGTAAATAAACACATAGATAAAGGGGACCCAATTGATATTGTTTACCTTGACTTTCAAAGGCTTTTGACAAAGTCCCTCACCAAAGGCTCCTAAATAAGCTCTTCAGCCATGGAATCAGAGGACAGGTCTTGTCCTGGATTGGAACCTGGCTAAACTGTAGGAAACAAAGGGTGGTAATAAACGGACATTTCTCTGGGTGGAAAGAGGTGAGAAGTGGCGTACCCCAAGGTTCAGTTTTGGGTCCGTTACTTTTTAATTTATTCATTAATGATCTGGATGTAGGAGTGAATTCTGAGGTAGCAAAGTTTGCAGACGACACTAAATTGTTCAGGGTAGTTAAAAATGAAACTGATTGTAAAGAGCTCCAGAAAGATCTCTCGAAATTGAGTGAATGGGCAACAAAGTGGCAAATGCATTTTAACCTAAACAAGTGTAAAGTCATGCACATCGGGGCAAAGAACCCCAACTACACCTACAAATTGATGGGGTCAAAGCTTTCCGAGACAAACCAGGAAAGGGATCTTGGGGTCTTGGTGGACAGCTCAATGAAGATGTCAACCCAGTCGCAGCAGCAGTGAAAAAAGCAAATTCTATGCTAGGCATGATCAGAAAGGGAATCGAAAATAGGTCGGCAAATGTTGTAAGGCCACATTTGGAGTACTGTGTACAATTCTGGTCTCCGCACCTTAAGAAGGATATAACGGAACTGGAAAAGGTACAGAAAAGGGCAACAAGAATGATCCAAGGGCTCCCTTATGAAACCAGGTTGCAACGCCTTGGCCTTTTCAGCCTTGAAAGACGGCGTTTAAGAGGTGACTTGATCGAAGTGTATAAAATCATGCATGGGATAGAAAAGGTGAATAAAGAAAAAATATTTTCTTTGTCACAAAACACTAGGACTAGAGGGCACTCCCTGAAGCTCCAAGGTAGGAAAATTAGGACTAATAAAGTGAAATATTTCTCCACCCAGAGGGTCATTGGGTTATGGAACTCACTTCCAGAAGAGGTTGTGACAGCTGTCAGCCTGAACAACTTCAAGGCAGGATTAGACAGATTCATGGATACCAAGTGTATCGGTAGTTACTGAAAGGGACATTCAAGTGCCACCTCGAAGTTGGTTGAGGTAGGCAGGATTTCCTTGGGTACTGGTTGTGGGGGGTCGGGAGCAGGTCAGGGTTTTGCCCTCCCTTCTGCTCGAGATCCCCGTGTACAACTGGTGGGCCACTGTGTGACACAGAATGCTGGACTAGATGGGCTGAGGTCCGATTCAGCATGGCTCTTCTTATGTTCTTATCTACCTACCTCCTCAAGGCTGGAGAGGGGAGGGGAGGGGCAGGGCTTGGCGCAGCCTGGCTCTGCCCCCCTCTGGCTTCGGCACTACCAGCAGCTGCTCCAGCCTTGAGGAGAGCAGGGCCAAGCCAGCCTTGTGCTAGCTATGGCACCACTGGCTTGGCACTGCCATCCTCAAGCCTGGAGAAGCTGCTGGTAGAGTGGAAGCCAGAGGGGGGGCGGAGCCAGGCTGCACCAAGCCCCGCCCCCTCCCCTCTGGTTTTGGAGCTCCCAGTAGCTTCTCCAGGCTTGAGGATGGCAATGCCAAGCCAGTGGTGGCATAGCTAGCACACGGCTGGCTTGGCCCTGCCCTCCCCAAACCTGGAGCAGGTGCTGGGAATGCCAAGGCCGGGGGAGGGGCGAGGCTTGCCACAGCCTGGCTCCGCCCCTCTGAGAAGCACCCCATCCGGCTGCGATCGACCTAATTCGGTCCTGCGATCAACTGGTCGATCATGATCGATTTCCTGTGCAGCCCTGTGTAGATGAACTACAACTCCAAAGCTCAAAGCCCACCAGTATTTTCTGTTGGTCTTGGGAGTTCTGTGTGCCAAATTGGTTCAATTCCATCACTGGTGGAGTTCAGAATGCTCTTTGATCGTAGGTTAACTATCAATCCAAGCCCCTCGCAAATGACATCATCAACCCCCTCCCCTACACCCCTTGAGGGGCTCAGCCCCCCCCCCCCCAAATTCTCAGGGTGGTCCACGAGAAGGCCTTACTGGTACATTATTTAAACTGTTACGTGTATTCATATAATGATCTGATCACCATGCTCAATATATCCCATGTGCATGGGGGTATTGGGATAACTACACAAAAGGTTTGCTAGGGTAGATCCTCCGTCACTCAGACTCACCCCCCCCCCCCGGGGGCACTACACTGCCAGAATCCTGGGGCACGCCACCAACCAAAATGACACAAAATGGCACTCTAACACAGTAATGCATATAGTTAATATGTTTTTAAACGTATTTATACACTCAGTGTGAAACCTGGGCCTATTTCGATGAACACAACATAGATATCCTGGCAGGAATGGCAGAAAGACACACACGAAGGTCTTGCTCAATTTATAGTTAACACACAATCAAAGAGCGTCCTGTACTCTTGCAACACTGGAATTGAACCAAACTTGGCAGATTGAACTCTCATTACCAACAGAAAGTACTGAAAGGGTTTGCTTGGGAATTGACCTTGAGTTTGGAAGTTGTAGTTCACCTACACCCAGAGAGCACTGTGGACTCAAACAATGTTATGTTATGCTGTTGTTTGTTTTCTATCCAGAATCTCAATGTTGGAAGGAGGCTCACCACTTGAAGGTCCCTAAAACTGGCATGGGAAAACTTCGGCCCCCTGGGTGCTTTGGACTTCAACTCCCACCATTCCTAACAGCCTGAGGCCCTTTCCTGCTTAAGTGGCTGAGGGGAGAAAAGGGCCTGAGGCTGCTAGGAATGGGGGGAGTTATGGGTAATCCGGGCTTGACACTGAGTGTATAAATACATTAAAAACATATTAACTATATGTATTACTGTGTTAGAGTGTCATTTTGTGTCATTGTGGTTGATGGTGTGCCCCAGGATTTCGTAAATGTAAAAAATGTTCAAAAAAAGGTTGAAAAAGACTGATGTAGTTAAATGGAGCTAAAACTGCATTATATTTATGCCAGTGTCAATAGAGACCCCAGTGCAGAAGTCTGACTAAGTTCCCAATTGCAGAGGCCTAGCTCATTTCAAATGACCACGACAAGGGAGCCTTTCCCTCACAGCCCAAGCCCCGCCATCTTTCCCCTTGCTTGTCCATTTCCTTCCAGTCCTGCTCCCTCCCTTGCTGTTTCCCTGGCTTGTCCTCCCCGCTGTTTGTACAGAGTCTGATCCCGGCCCTTCCCCTTCCTCTCAACGGGCTTCCCAGGTACAGAGGCTCCGAGGGGTTGCGTTACATTCCCCTCCATCCATCCCTCCATCCCTCCTCGCTGAGGCTCAGGGCCCTTTCTTGGCCTCCGCACTACTCCTCTCCCTTTGTGCGGTTGCCTGGCAACAGGGAGGAAAAACGGGAGGGGGGAGGGGATGGCTCCTGGAGGGAAAGACGGAGAGAGAGAGAGAGAGGGAGCGAAGTGTGTGCGGTTCGTGTAATCCTTCAGGCAAGGCTCTGCATGTTGATGAGTCGCAGGCCGGCGAAAGCCAAGACCCGGCGTGGATTCCACGGATGGATTCCGGAGCAGAAGGAAAGCCGGAGCCGAGGATGCTGAAGGCAAGACGTCAGGCAGGCCAAGCATTGACGCCACGGCTCCAAGAGGAGGCGCTCTCTCCTATGAGAAACAAGGCCCCATCGACATAGGAGCCCCTCAACCCCGTGGCGCAATGGGTTAAACCCCTCCCTGTGCCGGCAGGACTGAAGACCCACACGTCGAAGGTTCGAATCCGGGGAGAGCGCGGATGAGCTCCCTCTGTCAGCTCCAGCTCCCCATGCGGGGACATGGGAGAAGCCTCCCACAAGGATGGTAAAAGTGAAGAGAGGGGCCAGGAAGGCAGTTCCATCTTGCCTCCTGCACTGTGTATAATATAATGTATATACAAATAATCTATATATATAAAGGAAGAGTCGTCATGGAAAGACCGTCCCAAACAGAGAAACCTTACAACGCAGAAACACCAAACTTGCCAACAGAAATAGGCCTCAAGCAAGGTATGTTTGTAGCAAAGAAACTTTCCCACCCAAAACCTAAAAGGCCCCCAAAACAACGAGTTTAAAAAAACTACATTTCCCAGCATCCTCCGGGGCTGCCAACGACTCTCCCAGCCTCTACATTCTGACAACATGATTGGCTGCCAATAAGGGCGGATTTGCATAACTCCTGTACTGGTCAGCCAACATGAACATTCCGACCCATAATAAACTGTCAGAGGAGGATAAAGCAAAGGGCTGAGACTTTCTCGCATCTCCTAAATAGGGCACAGCAACGCGTGCCGGGTACAGCTAGTATACATATAATATTAATAATATTATAATGTAATACAATATAATTATTATAATTATATATTTTATATCTATCTATGTATATAATAAAAGTCAGTGTGTGCGGAGGTGCGGAGGGCGGGACGTATGGAGGAATATGTGCCAGCATTTCGATTGGTTTCCACTGTGCGATTATTTGCATAAAGGACTCTGATTGGCCAGCCTCAGAACTCCAACACTCTAAGGCACCAAATTATTTGCATAAAGGACTCTGATTGGCCAGTCTCAGAACTCCGACACTCTAAGGCAGTGTTTCTCAACCAGTGTGCCGGGGCACACTAGTGTGCCATGAGCGATCATCAGGTATCTACATAGGAGCCCCTCAACCCCGTGGCGCAATGGGTTAAACCCCTCCCTGTGCCGGCAGGTCTGAAGACCCACACGTCGAAGGTTCGAATCCGGGGAGAGCGCGGATGAGCTCCCTCTGTCAGCTCCAGCTCCCCATGCGGGGACATGGGAGAAGCCTCCCACAAGGATGGTAAAAGTGAAGAGAGGGGCCAAGAAGGCAGTTCCATCTTGCCTCCTGCACTGTGTATAATATAATGTATATACAAATAATCTATATATATAAAGGAAGAGTCGTCATGGAAAGACCGTCCCAAACAGAGAAACCTTACAACGCAGAAACACCAAACTTGCCAACAGAAATAGGCCTCAAGCAAGGTATGTTTGTAGCAAAGAAACTTTCCCACCCAAAACCTAAAAGGCCCCCAAAACAACGAGTTTTAAAAAAACTACATTTCCCAGCATCCTCCGGGGCTGCCAACGACTCTCCCAGCCTCTACATTCTGACAACATGATTGGCTGCCAATAAGGGCGGATTGGCATAACTCCTGTACTGGCCAGCCAACATGAACATTCCGACCCATAATAAACTGTCAGAGGAGGATAAAGCAAAGGGCTGAGACTTTCTCGCATCTCCTAAATAGGGCACAGCAACGCGTGCCGGGTACAGCTAGTATACATATAATATTAATAATATTATAATGTAATACAATATAATTATTATAATTATATATTTTATATCTATCTATGTATATAATAAAAGTCAGTGTTTGCGGAGGTGCGGAGGGCGGGAGGTGCGGAGGAATATGTGCCAGCATTTCGATTGGTTTCCACTGTGGGATGATTTGCATAAAGAACTCCGATTGGCCAGCCTCAGAACTCCAACACTCTAAGGCACCAGATTATTTGCATAAAGGACTCTGATTGGCCAGTCTCAGAACTCCGACACTCTAAGGCACCAGACAGAGGGAATTGGTTGCCACTGAGAGACAATTTGCATAAAGGACTCTGATTGGCCAGCAAAACAGAATGCAACTGAATGCTTGAATTAGCCAATTGACAGGTTTTTTCCGTTGGAAATGGAATGTTCATTTTCTGGGAGGTGCCAAGGAATATGTGACAGCGTTTCGATAGGTTGCCACTATGGGAATATTTGCATAGAGGACTCTGATTGGCCAGCCTCAGAACTCCAACATTCTACGGCCCCAGACAGAGGGGATTGGTTGCCACTGAAATGGTATTTGCATAAAGGACTCCGATTGGCCATCCACATTCCAACATTCTAAGGTGATGCAGAGGAAAAAGGAAAGGCCTCAGGCAGTCAGACACTGCGGCTCACAGCAGTGACGGATCAGGACCAAACTTGCCACACAGGGGCCCAATGGTCCACTTCACAACACGACCCTCACCCAATGACCACTACTATAGAAACATGCTGGAAAATGTAGAAATCCCTAAAGAGGTAGCATTTTTTATTTGCAGTTTTTCACTTTGGTCTCTTTTATTTAAAGTGCCAGTCCTTCTAACTTCTTCAAGGTTCTGCTACAGCTTTTCACAGTTGAATGCCCTGTAGGCCTGTTAGTCTACGACCATCATCATCAGCCAAAGAGCTGCAGTGGCACAATGGGTTAAACCCTTATGCCTGCTGACCTGAATGTAAATGGTTTAAATTCGTAAGACAGGGTGAGCTCTTGTCTGTCAGCTCCAGCTTCCCTTGCAGGGACATGAGAGAAGCCTCCTACAGGTTGTTCTCCCCTGGGCAATGTCCTTGCAGATGGACAATTCTCTCACACCAGAAGCGACTTGCAGTTTCTCACTAAAAACAAATCACTAAAAAAAATCATCAGCCAAAATGCCAAAAGAGAGGTACAGTGTTCCCTCGCTACTTTGCGGTTCACTTATTGCAGACTCGCTGTTTCATGGATTTCAAAAAATATTAATTTCAAATATATATCATGGTATTTTTGCTGTTTTGTGGGGTTTTGCCGCCGCTGCCGCTTTCCAAGGCGCTTTCCCTCCTCAGTCTTCTCTCCCTCCAGCCTTGAAGGGCCTTTCCTTCACTTTATTTTAAGTTTATAAAGGCTTAAAATAGTGTATAACTACTAAAATAATGTATACATATTAAAATAGAGCATACCTACATCACGGTTTTTCACTTATCACGGGAGGTCCTGGAACCTAACCCCAGTAATTAGTGAGGGAACACTGTAGAGCAGTGTTTCCCAACCACTGTGCCGTATGCGATTATCAGGTGTGCCGTGGGTATTTGGAACCTCCAATACCCTTTCTTCCCCCTCCTGCCGAACACTTTTTCGTCTCCACTCGGGCTCCCTTCTTCCCAGCCTCACTCTGCTTGCTTTGCCTCGCTTTGCTCACGCTACCACTTCTGCGGGAGGGGGGAGGGAGGAAGACGTGACCCGTGAGGGCACTACTGTGCAGACTCGCCCCACGTCTTCCTCCCTCCCCTCCATAGTGCTCTCTGGATATAGGTGAACTATAACTCCAAAACTCAAGGTCAATGCCCACCAAACTCTTATAGTATTTTTTCTTGGTTATGGTAGTTCTGTGTGGGAAGTTTGATTCCATTCCATCATTGGTGGAGTTCAGAATGCTCTTTGATTGCGGGTGAACTATAACTCCCAGCTGTTGAGCAAGACCTTCGTGTGTGTCTTTCTGCCATTCCTGCCAGGATATCTATGTTGTGTTCATCGAAACAGGCCCAGGTTTCACACTGAGTGTATAAATACATTTAAAAACATATCAACTATATGTATTACTGTGTTAGAGTGTCATTTTGGTTGGTGGTGTGCCCCCGGATTTTGTAAATGTAAAAAATGTGCCGCGGCTCAAAAAAGGTTGGAAAACACTGCTATAGAGGCAGGCCATTTAGGCAGTCTTCAGTCTGCTACATGGGTAAAGACCAAGTGAAGGTATTATTTTCCGAGGCTGTTGTAAATCAGGCTGTGACCAGCAGCTATGCAATCTATGCCAACTGGGAGATGTGTGCTCTAAACTTCACTGGACCAAAACCCCCAGGAGTTTAAAAAACATTCTTTCTCTTTCTTACAATAACTTAAAGCAGTGTTTCCCAACACTACTGTTCTGTGACGGATCATCTGGTGTGCCGTGAAAAACGTCTCCCCCCCCTTTCTCCCCCTCCTGCTAAACTCCTGTTGCTTGGGGGAGGAGGAGGAAGGGCCGGGTGGCAGCAAAGAAAAAGAAGGGGCCGGGGCGCTGCCTCCTTCGGCCATTTCCCCAGCCAGCCTCCAATCGAGGGAGGGAGGAGGGAAGGGTGACGTCACTCGGGCTCCGCCCCCTTCCCAGCGGCAGAAGCTTGCTCGTGCCTGATTGAGTCATGGCGGGAGCCCCCGTCCCTGCTCTCCGCCATGACTCTCTGAGGTTGCACGGTGGATGGGCTTCAGTGGGCGGGGCTGAAACCCGTCCACCGCTCATGCTCCTCCTCCTCTTCCGCGCAACCTCAGCGAGTGAGGGGCGGGAGTCATGGCGAAGAGCGGCCCCTGTCCCTGGCGCCGCGCAGAAGAGGAGGATCATGAGCGGTGGAGGGGCTTCAGTGGGCGGGGCTGAAGCCCTTCCACTGCTCATGCTCCTCCTCCGCACAACCTCAGCGAGCGAGTCATGGTGGAGAGCAACCCCCAGCGCCGCTCTCCACCATGACTCCCGCCCCTCGCTCGCTGAGGCTGCGCGGAGGAGGAGGAGCATGAGCGGTGGACGGGCTTCAATGGGCGGGGCTGAAGCCCGTCCACCGCTCATGCTCCTCCTCCGCGCAGCCTCAGCAAGCGAAGGGTGGGAGTCATGTCGGAGAGCGGCGCTGGGGACGGGGAATTGCCGCCTTCTCCCTCTCCCCTGCCCCCCCTTTCGCCCATGAGCCGCTACCCGTGGCAATGGGAGCGGCTGAGGCTGGTGGCGGGACCCTGGGCCGGACCCTGGGCTTGGTGGCGGCCCTCGGCCTGCTCTACTGCCTGAGGGGCCCGCTTGCCAAGTTTGGTCCAGATCCATCATTGTTTGAGTCCACAGTGCTCTCTGGATGTAGGTGAACTACAACCAAGGTCAATTAACTATATGTATTACTGTGTCATTTTGTGTCCTTTTGGTTGGTGGTGTGCCCCCGGATTTTTTTTAATGTTAAAAGTGTGCCGCAGCTTAAAAAAGGTTGGGAAACACTGACCTAAAGAACATCAAACAGACATGTGGCATATTTGTCTATTAAATACATTGTATTCACACAAGCTCTTGTTAGGCCATTTTCTTAGCTGAATGAATGACAGCTACTGTATGATGGGTGCAGGATAGGGATGAATGCTCTGGGGCTGAAATGTTAAAAAGTATCTTCAGGCATTTTTCTTAGCAATTACACAATGATCTTTAAGGTGGGAAGGGCACCTTAACATAGACAAGGAAATTATTACATGTGTCATTCAACCCAGGAATTAACAGAGATGGTAGAGCCAGTGGGACCAGAAATGCAAAAAGCACAAGCGGAGAAAAAGGCTTCAGCAATGGTAATCAAACAAACGTGAGCTAGGTGATAACACAGACAACCTTACACAGATAAACTGGTGAACATACATGAATGTGGTGAGATAAGAAACATTTGTCTGTATTCAGCTCTCAACAATCGCTGGATCAAATCTTGTTCAGCTGTTCCCTTTGGGATCTGCCTTCTTTATGCTTCACCAGGAGAAGTTACACTTTACTTCCTATAGGCCTTCACTGCATCATTCCAGATAGGCACTTTTTTGCAATTGGGATAACCATTTGAGTCCTTGGCATTTTCTCTCCAGAAAGAACTAGTTTTTGGATTATTGTGGGGTTGGTTTTTTTTGTGAAGCATTCAGCTACCAGTGTTATATTAGCACAGTGTTATCTTCAAAATGACTTTTTTCGTTCGAATCAGTGTATTGCTTTTCATTGACAAGCATGTAGAATTGATTGAATGAGTTTCATAGATACCTGTTGACCATTAATTAATCTATTATATAAAGGAGGTCCTGTTGTCGAACGACTGACAGAGACAGAGAAACCTTCCAAGGCAGAGACACCAAACTTGCCAACACAAATAGGACTCAGGCAAGGAAGGTTTTTAGCAAAGAAACTTCCCCCCCAAAAAACCTAGAAGGCCCCCAAAAAAACGATACAAAAAAACCTACATTTCCCAGCATCCTCTGCGGCAGCCAGCGAAACCCATTGGCTAACATCAGTTACCATAGTAACGGTGGGCAAAGCCACTTAGAATGCTGAGTGATTTCAGTTGAGGGTTAAACTGCCACGGTCAAGATCTAGGAGGGAGACAAATAGGGCACCAGGGACACAGGCACCACTGACAAACACATACCCCCAGAATAACACAAAAGTAATACCTACACACAACACAATACGCACATAACACAACCTTGCGTCTACTGCTCAACCCATTTGTATGCCATTCCTTCCTTCCACACAGGCATAAGCTGACCCAAAAGACAAGCCATGCCTCCTAAAAAGAACAGCATCGGACGACACACTCGCAACGCTACATACATCACACAAAAAAGGGCAGAACAAACGCCAGAACAGAAAGACACTGCACTACACTAGCTTTTGCCATCACCATAAACAAGGCTCAAGGACAAACACTACAAATCTGTGGCATAGACCTTAACACAGAATGCTTCTCCCACGGACAACTCTACGTAGCGTGCTCCAGAGTTGGGAAACCACAGAACCTCTACATCAACATAGCAGACGGAAAGACAAAAAACATTGTATATCCACAAGCTCTGCAGAACGCCAGCAACACCACACACCGACAACTCCACAGGACTTCAACATCCCACCCACCAGAACAACCCACAACGACACAGCCATGAACCCACCAAGACCATAAGTAACATCAATTCCAACCCTTACATACTCAGACTTTCTCGCATCTCCTAAACAGGGCACAGCAACGCGTGCCGGGTACAGCTAGTATCCTATACTATTGTAAAAACTTGCAGTTTATTTTTTCCCTTTTTCCTCTTCTTTTTGTATCTTAGAGCGTGTGCATTTACTTATATGCTCAACCCAATGATTAGCAGAAGGAAAATCCCCAATCTGGAGAAGGGAAGACCCCTTTTGCTCAACGCTAGTCTGTTTTAGGCAGCTAAGGATAGATAGGGCGATTTAAAGGTTTCTCCTTCATGGAGCTGCCATAAGTTTAATTTGATGTAGCGGGAGCACCTGCTTGTCCAATTTTGATGGATCAATTTCAATTGGTGAAACCCGAGGATGTGGACAAGATACTTGGAGGAATGAGAGCGACCACATGCATCCTAGACCCTTGCCCATCCTGGCTTGTAAAGGAGGCCAGAGGGGGATTGGCTGAGTGGGTAAAGGTGGGGGTTAATGCCTCCCTCCGGGAAGGCAACATTCCAGCAAGCTTAAAACAAGCTATTATAAAACCACTGTTGAAGAAACCATCACTGGACCTACTCAATTCGTCAACTATCGGCCTGTTTCCAGTCTTCCCTTTTTGGGCAAAGTCCTGGAACATGTGGTGGCCTCACAACTCCAGGTATTCTTGGTAGACATGGATTATCTGGATAGTGAAGGCGCAGTCTGGTTTTAGGCATCTAGGGGCACATGGACTTGGGGAAAGACAGCCATTTTGCATGGGGGCGCGTTAGTGGATGATCTACGCCGGGAGCTGGTCAGGGGGAGTGTGTCCCTGTTGGTTCTGCTGGACATCTCAGCGGCCTTCAATACTGTTGACCACGGTATCCTTCTGGGACGCCTCGTGGAAATGGGCCTTGGAGGTACTGTCTTGCAGTGGCTCCAGTCCTTTCTGGAGGGCCGATCTCAGAAGGTGTTACTGGGAGATACCTGTTCAACCCCTCAACCATTGTCTTATGGGTTTCCTCAGGGTTCAATACTGTCTCCCATGTTGTTTAACATCTACATAAAGCCGCTGGGGGAGGTCATCTGGAGTTTCGGGGTGCGGTGTTATCTGTACGCAGATGACGTCACTCCTTTCCACCTACTACTAAGGATGCTGTTTTGGTCCTGAACCGGTGCTTGGCCGCTGTGTCAGATTGGATGAAGGCAAATGAATTGAGATTGAATCCAGACAAGACAGAGACACTCCTGGTCAGTCGAAAGGCCTAACAGGGCATAGGCTTACAGCCTGTGTTGGACGGGGTTACACTCCCCCTGAAGACGCAGGTTCGCAGTCTGGGTGTGATCCTGGACTCATCGCTGAGCCTGGAACCCCAGGTTTCGATGGTGACCAGGGGAGCATTCGCACAACTAAAACTTGTGTGCCAGCTGCGCCCGTACCTTGGGAAGTCTGACTTGGCCACGGTAGTCCATGCTCTGGTTACATCCCGTATAGATTACTGCAATACTCTCTACGTGGGGCTGCCTTTGAAGACTGCTCAGAAGCTTCAATTGGTTCAACGGACAGCAGCCAGGTTGATAACAGGAACGGCACTCAGGGAGCGTACAACTCCCCTGTTGTGCCAGCTCCACTGAACTCTAAACGGTTCTGGTCCAACTTACTTGTCCGAACGCATCTCTCCCTATGAACCATCAAGATGCTTAAGATCATCCGGAGAGGCCCTGTAACAATGTAACAGCTATATATTTGGATACCTTCAAGCAAATTTATATGTCATATACCAAGAGTGAAAGGGCAGAAATCATTTTCTGCTTGGGTTCATTTCATGTCAGTAGGGTTGGTTTGAGTCCCCAGAACAAAAGAAACAAGGCTGAGCCCTTACATGCTGCATAATGCAAAAGCCTTAAAGAGGAACCTTTGCCTAAGGGCCCATCCACACAGCTCTATATCCCAGAATATCAAGGCAGAAAATCCCACAATATCTGCTTTGAACTGGGTTATCTTGAGTCCACACTCAGATAAGGATTTTCTGCCTTGATATTCTGGAATATAAGGCTGTGGGGAAGGGTCCTTTGAGAGCATCTAGTCCAAATCTCTGAAAAAAGAAGTGCAATTTAGGCTGCAATTGCACTAAAGAGAGGCAGTGGAGCCACCCCCAGTAAGGACAGTCCCCACGTTATAAACATCTGATTTACAAATGACAGGGCCCTTCCACACAGAATATCAAGGCAGAATAACCCACAATATCTGCTTTGAACTGGGTTATCTAAGTCAACACTGCCATATATCCCAGTTAAAAGCTGATAATGTGGGATTTTATTCAGTGTGGAAGGGGCCTCATGGCTAAGAACGGGGGTGGGGGTAATTTGTATTCCAACTTGCATACAAATTCAACTTAAAAACAAACCTAAATAATAATAATAATAATAATGTTTTAATTTGCATCCCGCTTTTCTCTCTAACGGGACCAAAAGCAGGTCATAACACAATACAGTACAAATCAAAGCACATTTAACATAAAACACAAGATAAAAAAACGCACCAATCATAATAACATCCAGGAATAAGATATAACCTATCTTGTTCATAACTTGGGTGCTGCTTGTACTGGTACCGCAAATGTTAGACCTGTTTCTGGGTTTATTTGACCTGCTGATTCCAAAAATGGAGGCTGTTTTCCCCTATCCACTCTAGTTTTTGAGATGCTACCTACCAGTGGCCACCTGCTTTCCATAGAAATCCAGGATAGCCATATCTAAGAAACTAGAGCAAAAGCAGCCTATCCAATGCAATTTTCTGAATCAGAGCTACAAATAAGAACAGGCCAAAAATCGAAAACACCCAAGATTTTTTTTGTCGGGTTGGGTGACACCTGTGGAGAGGAAAGAGGTTCTGTCTCCATGGGTTCAGGTGATATCAGGGCTGAGTTAGAGAGACCAGGAGACTTGTGCCCCTTCTCCACTGCTGTCCTTTTCGCCTTATTTCATACAAGAGAAAAGTGTGTTTTGTCCTGAAGGAAACTGTTAAGCCCCACTGAAGGCGCTGTCAAGTGCAGCCACTTTCCTACCCAGTGCTCTATTCCTTGACTTGAGGTTAGAAGAAGATCAAGGGGGCAAACATTTGTGGGGGGAGAGCCTATACCCAGGCAGCACACAGCCCGAGCCCGGAAGGTGGGTCTGCAGTACATTCAATGCCGAATGCTCTCTGCTTCCCTGGCCCCATTTACACTGCCATGTAATGCAGTTTGAACTGTGTTATATAGTTAACTAGCTTGGGGACCCGGCGGTGCCCGGGTTATTTGAGAAAGGCATTGTGTGCCAAGGTTGGTCTTTGGTACTTCAAGTCTCATCATCCACGGTCCACCCTCCTCCAAACTGCAGTAGAAGATAGTGTGGGTCATGGGGGCTCTGTGTGTCACGTTTGGTCTTGATCATTCATTGGATGAGGGTTTCAGCAGTCTCGAAAGGTGAGTGAAGGTACTTCAACTCCCATCATCTGTGGTCCATCCTCCTTGAAGCAGCACCAGGGTGTAGAGTGGGTCAAGGGGGCTCTGTGTGCTAATTTTGGTCTGTATTGGTCATTGGATGAGGGTCATGTTGTTTTCAGGAAGTGAGTGAAGGTACTGCAAGCCCCATTATCCATGGTCCAACCTCCCTCAAACTGCACCAGGATGTAGAGTGCATCTTGGGGAATCTGTGTGGCAAGTTTGGTCTTGTTCTGTCATTGTTGGGGGCCTAGTCAGGAAAATCAAGTTGAGGAAGCCTTACTGTCAATTCAGGCCCTAAGCAGTATCACATGACCTGAGGCGTAGTCAGAAAAATCAAGTTAAGGAACCTTTGCTGTCAATTTTGGGCCTGGTTTGTGATTTATAGGGGCTACAGTGTTGTTTGAGAAGTGAATCAGGTGAAGGTACTGCAAATCCCATCGTTCGTGGCCCATCCTGCCCTAAACCACACCAGGTTGTGAAGTGGGCCATTGGGCCCCTGTGTGCCAAGTTTGGTCCTGATCCGTTATTGCTGTGGGCCGCAGTGACTGACTGCCTGAGGCCTTTCCTTTTCCCTCTGCGTCACCTCTTAGAATGTTGGAATGTAGATGGCCAATCAGAGTCCTTTATGCAAATACTTCCTCCATGGCAACCAATCCCCTCTGTCTGGTGCCTTAGAATGTTGGAGTTCTGAGGCTGGCCAATCAGAGTCCTTTATGCAAATACTCCCTCCGTGGGAACCAATCCCCTCTGGTGCCTTAGAATGTTGGACTTCTGAGGCTGGCCATTCAGTGTCCTTTATGCAAATTATCCCACAGTGGCAACCAATCGAAATGCTGGCACATATTCCTCCCTCCACACCACCGCCCGCAAACACTGACTTTTATTATATGCATAGATAGATAGATGTCGACTCATATAATGCAGAATGAACTACACTGAACTGGATTATGAGTCTACACTGCTGTTTAATCCAGTTCAATCTGCATTATAATGAATTAATGTTATTATGGTCTCAGACCAGGAGTCTGAAACGTTAAACCATTGAAATCAGAAGTCTAAAACATTAAGAGCAGAAAGTCCCAAGATATACATAAATAAATAATAATAAAACTTTATTTATACCCCGCCACCATCTCCTGGAAGGGGACTCAGGGCCTTGCAGCTTCAAAGCCTGGCTGGTTGCTGCCTGGGGGAACCCTTTGTTGGGATTCTGCACAAAAAAATTGCCACTATGAAAGCGAACCATGGTTCCTTATTCTCTATTAGATATTATAAATACAGATCTATAGATAGGGCACCTGCCACCATCCATCCTCCCTGGGAAGGCCTCACTCGCTCACTGCCTCCCTCTCTTCCTTCCCTCGCTTTTGGGCTGCGGAATCCAGTTCCTGCGAGAGGACGATCCATGCCGCCTCTTCCTTCCTTCCTTTCTCCTCACACAGCAGAGCCCGCTGCTCCCGAGTCTTGCCTTGTTGCCAGAAAAAAAAAGGGGGAGCTCCAGGCATCTCCCTCCTTTGTACAGGGAGGGAGGGGAGAAATGGCAGGGAAAGCGGGGGAGAGGGCGGGCGCGCGCACAGGGAGGAGGATGGATGGCCCTGGCGCGCGCCAGGCCTTGACAGGAGCCTCTGAGGGAGGGGGGGAGGGATGGAGGAGGGTGGCCAAGGCGCGCGCCCCGGCCTTGTCAGGAACCTGAGAGGGAGTAGGAGGAGGATGGCCCTGGTGTCGCGCGCCAGGCCTGCTTAGGAGCATCTGAGGGAGCAGGGGAGGCAGTTGGGAGCAGGAGAATGGCCAGGGCGCGCGCCCGGCCTTGTCAGGAGGAGCGTCTCTGAGAAAGCGAGAGAGAGAGGGAAGAAGAGGAGAAGGGTGGCCCTGGCGCGCGCCCGGCCTTGACAGCGTCTGAGGGGAGGGGGAGGCAGTTGGAAGGAGCAGGAGGATGGGCCAATAATAATAATAATAATGCCCGCCTCCATCTCCCCGAAGGGACTCGGGGCGGCCTACATGGGGCGCGCGCCCGGCCTTGTCAGGAGCATCTCTTGAGAAAGTGAGGGGGATAAAGAGTATGGCTAAGGCGCGCGCTCCAGCCTTGTCAGTAGCCTCTGAGGGAGCGAAAGGGAGGCTGGCCATGGCGCGCGCCCGGCCTTGTCAGGAACCTCAGAGGGAGGGAGGGAGGATGGCCGAGGCGCGCGCCCGGCCTTGTCAGGAACATGTGAGGGGAGCGAGAGAGGGAGTAGGATGGCCCTGGCGCGCGCCAGGCCTGGTTAGGAGCATCTGAAAGAGCGGGGAGGCAGTTAGGAGCAGGGGAATGGCCAAGGCGCGCGCCCGGCCTTGTCAGGAGCCTCTGAGGGGAGGGGGAGGCAGCAGGAGGGTGGCCAAGGCGCGCGCCCGGCCTTGTCAGGAACATGTTGAGGGAGCGAGAGAGAGAATAGGAGTAGGATGGCCTTGGCGCGCGCCAGGCCTGGTTAGGAGCATCTGAAAGAGCGGGGAGGCAGTTGAGAGCAGGAGAATGGCCACGGCGCGCGCCCGGCCTTGTCTGGTGCCTCTGAGGGGAGGGGGAGGCAGCAGGAGGGTGGCCAAGGCGCGCGCCCGGCCTTGTTAGGAACATCTGAAGAGGGAGAGGAGGAGGCAGTTGAGGCAGGGAGAATGGCCAAGGCGCGCGCCCGGCCTTGTCAGGAGCATCTGAGGGAGGAGAGAGGGAATAGGAGGGATGGCCAAGGCGCGCGCCCGGCCTTGTCAGGAGCATCCGAAGGGAGGGGGAGAGGCAGCGGGGAGAGGATGGGAAGGCGCGCCCGGCCTTGCCAGGAGCCTCTGAGAGATGGAGGGAAGGGCAGTTGAAGGGAGGATGGCCGAGGCGCGCGCCCGGTCTTGTCAGGAGCCTCTGAGATGGAGGGAAGGGCAGTTGGAGAGATGATGGCCGAGGCGCGCGCCCGGCCTTGTCAGGAGCCTCTGAGAGGGAGGGAAGGGCGGTTGAAGAGAGGATGGGCAAGGCGCGCGCCCGGCCTTGTTAGGAACATGGTTGGGGAGAGGGAGGCAGCAGGATGGGCAAGGCGCGCGCCCGGCCTTGTCAGGAGCGCGCGCTCTCAGAGACAGCCAGGCACTGGCAGTTATACAGAGGCCCGCTCTCTCGCGCCCATTTGGGAAGCCTCCCCTCCTGAGACATTTATATGAGGGGACCTTTTCAAGCACGTATATCCCTCCCCACCACCACCACCTCAACTACTGGATTTGAGCCCCAGTAGTGGTTGTGGGGGGGAACCGCTTTCCAAGTGACACGCCCCCCAGCCACTGAGGCTGCGCGCGGGATCCCTTTCGCGTGCCTGCCTGCCTGCAGGGATCTTTCTGGTCCTTCGTTAGAGGCGTAGAAGGACCCTCATCTTGCCCCCCCCTTCCTCTTCTCTCCTAAACGAATGCTCCTGGATTCAGAAATAACACCCTCTCTGTGTGTGCCTCGAGGCAGCCCCTCCCCTCCGTGTCGCGAGCGGAGGGGCGGAGCCTTCGACGCGTTCCTGAGGAGGAAGGGGGGGGGGGAGAGAAAGAGGGCGACGTCGCCGCCTCCGCTGCTGCTGCTGCCAAGGCGAGGGAGGGAGAGAGAGAGGGAGGCTGGCGCGCGCTGGGCACCTCGGGAAAAGGAGGGAGAGTGGACTCGGCGTCGGGCGCGCGGGCGTCGGAGGTGCCTGGGACCCGGAGGGAGTGAGGGAAAGGCGGGCGGGCGCCGCCGCCGACAGACGACGCTGGGACTGAGAGAGCCCCGCTTTCTCCTCGCCGCCGCCCTGCCTTACCCCGGAGTGGAGAGAGAAGGACGGACCCCCATCACTATCGGTGAGTCTTGCGCCCTTCCCCTCTCCTGGATCGGGCCTACGCCTGGCCCTCGCTCTTCCTTCAGAGTGAGTGTGTGTGTGAGTGAGTGAGTGTAGGGGGATGAGTGCCGCCCCCGCTTTTGGAGAGGCGCCCCCTGCTTCCGCCCAGCGCGCGCCCATCTCTCTCTCTCTCTCTCAATGGCCGTCAGCACCACACACAAACACAGCAGCCCTCCATCCTTCTCTCGGCCTCCGGGCATCACACTCCCCGCGGCAGGCAGGCCGGGCAAACGAGTGCCTTGCAGTCCCGCCAGGCCCCGCCGCCCCCGGAAGTGCTTTCCTGTTGGAGGGAGAGGAGGGCTGCTTCTCGCCTCTCTCCAAAAGCCGCAAGGGAGCTAGACCTGGACTGGGTAGTTGTAGGTTTTTCCGGCTATATGGCCATGTTCTCTAGAACAGGCATGGGCAAACTTGGGCCCTCCGGGTGATTTGGACTTCAACTCCCACAATTCCTAACAGCCTTCTGGCTGTTAGGAATTGTGGGAGTTGAAGTCCAAAACACCCGGAGGGCCCAAGTTTGCCCATTCTCCCCTGACGTTTCGCCTGCATCTGTGGCAAGCATCCTCAGAGGTTGTGAGGTCTGTTGGAAACTAGGAAAATATGGTTTATGTATCTGTGACAATACATAGAGCTGGATTGCCTCTCCCAATAGCCTGTAACAAGAATCTAATGCAGAGTAGAAAGTACAACAACACACTAGGACATTCAGTAGTATATAATGGTATATAATTTATATTTAAGGAATTAAAGGCTGGTATACAACCGTCAAATGAATCTATATCATATTACTGATAAACGCATACAATATATGGGTGAATCCCCAGCACGTCAATATCAAAAGAAATATACAGCGGTGCACCTGAGCAGTAATATAAAAGGAAAGTAAATACAGACCGGAGGGTTGGATATAAATTCATTTGACGGTTATATACCAGCCTTTAATTCCTTTAATATAAATTATATACCTTTATACTGGTTCAACTACTGAATGTCCTAGTGTGTTAATGTAGTCTTCCAATAGCCTGCCTCACCGTGCAGCCACTTAGGTGATGAGTACCTGCGGAGCCCAGTTGTCCTCTGCAGTGGGGGGCCTCGGTCTGCTGGGACACTCGTGTCAGGGCCCTTCCACACAGCCATAAAACCCAGACTATCGAGGCAGAAAATCCCATATCATCTGCTTTGAACTGGGTGGGGGCTCTTCCACACAGCCCTATATCCCAGAATATCAAGACAGAAAATCCCACATTATCTGCTTTGAACTGGGTTATCTGAGTCCACCCTGCCATATAGCCCCGTTCAAAGCAGATAGTGTGGGATTTTCTGCCTTGATATTCTAGGACAGGGGTGCTCATTAGGTAGATCGCGATCTACTGGTAGATCGCGTAGGGCGTCCTGGTAGATCGCAGGCAGGGTGGGAGGAAGGCTCAGTCCCGCCCCGCAGGCTCCCTACGTCACTAAGGTGCAGAAGGAGGTTGGACTGGATGGCCCTTGGAGGTCTCCTCCTATTCTAGGAACCCATTGTTGTTGTTGTTATTATTATTATTATTATTATCAGAGGCTGAATGGTCATCTGTGAGGAATGATTTGATTGTGTTTTTCCCTTATGGCAGAAGGAGGTTGGACTGGATGGCCCTTAGAGGTCTCCTCCTATTCTAGGAACCCATTGTTGTTGTTATTATTATTATTATTATTATCAGAGGCTGAATGGTCATCTGTGAGGAATGATTTGATTGTGTTTTTCCCTTATGGCAGAAGGAGGTTGGACTGGATGGCCCTTGGAGGTCTCCTCCTATTCTAGGAACCCATTGTTGTTGTTATTATTATTATTATTATTATCAGAGGCTGAATGGTCATCTGTGAGGAATGCTTTGATTGTGTTTTTCCCTTATGGCAGAAGGAGGTTGGACTGGATGGCCCTTGGAGGTCTCCTTCTACTCTAGGAACCTATTGTTGTTATTATTATTATTAGTAGTAGTAGTAGTAGTAGCAGCAGAGGCTGAATGAATATTATCATCATTATTATTATGAATAAATTCAGGGGCTTATTATACTCACATTTAGTTGAATTCAGTCTTAAAATATATTATATGGCTCTCACTGAAATACATTTCCAAATATTTTGCTTTTATGGCTCTCTGAGTAATGGGTAGGCAGATCATTTTGACTTGGTTGTTTTATAAGTAGCTCGCATGCTGAAAAAGTGTGAGCACCCCTGTTCTAGGATATAGGGCTCTGTGGAAGGGCCCTGGGATATATGGCAGCGTGGACTCAGATAACCCAGTTCAAAGCTGATATTGTGGGATTTTCTGCCTTAATATCTCAGGATATATGGTTGTGTGGAAGGGCCCTGACTCCACACTGTCTTACGGTCACTGTCTGAAGGTATCTCCTGCTATGAACCATCACAAAGTCTAAGATTGATGGGAGAGGCCCTGCTCTTGCTTCCACCATCCTCGCAAGCGCGACTGGTGGAGACAGGGCCTTCTCAGTGGTGACCCCTCACCTGTGGAACTCTACCCAGTGACATTAGATTGGCCCCCTCCCTCTTTTAGAATGAAACTTAAAAACTTGGCAATGTGACTAAGCGTTCGAACAGTAGAGGCAGCAATTTAGAATGAGACCCAATTTGTGTGAATGACAATGGACTGACCTGGACTATGATTTCAAACCTGCATGATTTAAACAATGTTTTAGTAATTTTTAAAGCATTAACTGATTGTTTTAGTTGCTTTTATCATTTATTACTGTTGTTGGCATTGAATGAATGCCTGTTGTGAAGCTGTCCTGAGTCCTCCTCCGGGGGTGAGAAGGACAGGATACAAATATGCGAAATGAGTAAATAAATAAATATATTGCAGTCCAAAGCAGATAATCTGGGATTTTATTCTGCTGTGTGGAATGGGCACCAAAGTCCACCCACCAGTGTCATTCTATGCTGGACTGTACCTCCTTCCTTCCTTGTCATTACACCTCATGGCTAGAGCTGATGAGAGTTTATTTATTTATCTATTTGCTTCATTCATATACCACTTTTCTCACTCCAGGGGGGACTCAAAGCAGTTTCCAAACATATTCACGTCAAAATTCAATGCCTCACAAACATATGAAAACCTAACATAAAACAACACTAACATAAAACTCAAATAAATCATAAAACGTAAAAACATTTAAACATTAAAACATGGAGTTAAAAACGCATTAATATAAACATTAAAATCACATGATCCAAAAGCATAGTCCAGGCTGTTCCTAATATCAAGTAACAATTGCACATATCCCTTTTTGTTCCTTGTATTGCTTACTGTCCAAATGCTTGGTTCCACAGCCATGTTTTGCCTTTTTTCTGGAGATCAAGAGGGAGGGCACTGATCTAATTTTGTTGTGGAGGGAGTTCCATAGAGGAGGGGCCACCACTGAGAAGGCCCTGTCTCGTCCCCACCAGTCGCACCTGTGAAGGAGGCAGGTCTGAAAGCAGGGCCTCCCTGTGAGTTGTGATACAGCGACACCAAAGAAGTCTGCAATGTGTTCTGTTCAGTCAGGATGGTGGGGTTTGAATTCAGATAGAATAGACCCTTTGAAGACAACCAGGCTGATGTGGCCCTCAATGAAAATGAGTTTCATATTGCCGCACTAGACTACTGCAATGCTCTCTACGTGGGGTTGCCTTTGAAGACTGTTCGGAAGCTTCAAATTGTCCATCGGGCAGCAGCCAGGTTGCTAACAGGAACAGTGCTCAGGGAGCATACAACTCCTCTGTTGCGCCAGCTCCACTGGCTGCCAATCTGCTACTGAGCACAATTCAAAGTGCTGACTTTAGCCTATAAAACCCTAAACAGTTCTGGCCCTGCCTATCTGTCCGAACGTATCTCTCCTTACGAACCATCTAGAAATTTAAGATCTTTTGGGGAGGCCCTGCTCTTGGTCCTGCCATCTTTACAGGTGCGGCTGGCGGGGATGAGAGACAGGGCCTTCTCAGTGGTGGCCCCTCGGCTGTGGAATGCCCTCTCCAGGGACATTAGATCGCCCCCACCCTCTTAACGTTTCGTAAAAGAGTTAAAACCTGGTTATTTGATAAAGCTTTTCCAAATGTAGTGTAACTCATAAACTCTGATCTTGGGATGGCTGGACAACGTGACTGGACAATGATTTGATAATGAAATGTGGAAGATTTATTGTTTTATTATGTTTTATTGATGTTATTATATAATGAATTTTATCTATGTTTAAATGTTTTAACTAATTTTATATTGTTATGGGTATCGAATTGAGCCGCTCTGTAAACCGCCATGAATCACCCTCGCGCTGAGAATGGCGGTATAGAAATGTAGTAAATAAAATAAATAAATTAACATTAAGTGAGGGCTTGATTAAACAGGTTGTCTTTTAACTGCGACATGTGCTTTACCTGCAAGTCCAGAGAAGCAGATGCCTTCTTGAATTCTGTGATTGTGCTTGGCGAGTTTACAGAAAACCTAGACCCATAGTTGGGAGGGAAAGGCCATATCTACCCACACTCCAAAAAAATACACCCCACCCCCCACAAAGTGTATGTGGGCCTCTCTAGGTCTTCTGGTGCAATTCTACTATATGTTTTTAGCCCAAGAATAGCCAAAATATAGAGTTTGCTGTTATTCACAGTATCTGGTATCCGTTGTGTGTCGTTGAACCACAGATACGGTGGTTGTACTATATACTGTGCAGGCTGTGATTTCCACACAGTACATAGATGCGACACTTCCATCATCCTGCGGATTCATGGAAGAAGCACTTCTACAAAACCGCAAAGGACCCCCCCCCCCCCAAGAAGATTCATGTAGCCCCAGAAATCCCTTCCGTTCCAGTGCCTTGAGTGCTTTCCTATTCCATGTGAAACAAGAACAGTCTTGGCAACCCTAGCTGCAGGAAGTATATCACACTTTCTGTTTGTGTGTTCATCCGTATAACAGGGAGAATTCTCTGCATACAGCTTTTTTTCCTCTGCATTTCGAAATGTGCATGCTTCCTGGAATGCTGCTGTTTCTTTTTGCTGTATTCCTTATCTCCTGGTGTTGCTTGTCTGTTTTCATACAAAAAACTTTAAAGTCATGGCATCATCTTTAGGGAATATTGCATGGAAAGCTCTCTTCAAGTGATGGTGCAACTAATGCAAGACAATCATGGATGATTTTTAGCCCTTTCAATGGAATCAGACAGGACTTGTCCCTGGAATAGAGACTTTCACTGGGAGATTGGGAAGGAATCCCAGGTGCTGTGGGACTATATTTCAAGGGAAAGAACTGGCAAAACCATCTCTGATTATTCCTTGTCTAAGAAAACCCTTTGAAATTCATGGGTTTGTCATAAGTTGGCAGACAAATTGAAGGCACAGATAGAGATGGACCTATCAGTGATCCAGAAGACTTGGTTCCTCTATCCCCAGGAAGAGGGCAGTATTACTTGATTCAGGATTTAGTTCCGTCAGAAATTCCTTTGCTCATTGAACAGAATGAGAACTGCCTGACACCTTTTTGTTTTGACAGGGGCTTATGTGGGAGACTTCTCTCTGTATTATGACCTATGTTAATAAGTGAAAGGAAGGCTTCCTTTAGAACTTCACATGTTGTGCATCAACATTTTTTTACTGGTCTAGGTGGGTGATGTTTTGACTTCCTTAGGTTATCTGAACCATGAAATGCCTTACAAAATGTTGGGATTGCCTTTTTCTAAGTATCATCAGAACAAGAACAAATTGTACCTTACTGGCATCAACTATTTGGACTTGAGTTGTAAACATTTAGAATGGTCAGGAGGAAAGGTATTGATAGAGAACAGCACAAGAAGTGAGGTGCTTCAGCTAGTACAATTATGCAGTTTGTGACATGCCAAAACAAACATAGTAGATCTGCCACTCATACAATAAGCTCGTAAGCTTCTGGTTTTCCAGATGGATGTGGACTATTCTAAACAGAGAGCATTGTCAAGCATTTGCTGGGAGGGCTTTAACCTAGGAGAGGTTGAGTTACCATTAAACTGTAAAAACAACAAAACACTTCATTTCCTATGAGTAGATCAAAAATGAAGAGAACAGAATTTTAAGCTTGTAGTTTGTCAGCTATCTGGACATGGTTCCTGAATAAGACAAAATACCTACAAAATTTCTTCAGCTAAGGAGCTACTTCCTTGTCCCTTACCCCTGGATACTTTCTGTGGCTCAGTTGGTCTGACAAGGCTGTCATCCTCCTAAGGATGACCTATAATTCATACACATGCATACACAAATGAGATAATAATAAAAATAAATAATAGTAATAAAACTTTATTTCTAACCCGCATCCATCTCTCTGGAGGCGACTTGGAGCGGCTTACAGGGGCCGTGCCCGAACAACACATCATAAAATATCAACAACATAGAAGAACAATAAACATAATAAAAACAATAAACACAATAAAATACATTGTGAAAACACAACAATACAGGTGAATCTGAAAACAAAACCGACAGATGACCATACATATGCGTACATACACACGCACCTTCATTTCTGGCAAACTTTGGTTTTCTCCAGCCCTAGTTTGCCCCATTGTATTAATGTTATGCAAGGATTTTTTTCTAGAGCTTAATTAATTTTGCTAAAAAAAGTTTACAAAAAGATCCCCCCGGGCCCCGGGCGCATTCTCTCTAGAAAAAGAAAATAACTTTGCTCAATTTTCTCTAAATATTCATCTTTTATAGTGGCTCTATTTCTTCCTCAGAATGTTTTAGAGCAGAGTTTCCCAAACGTCTGTTATGACACATTAGTGTGTCGGCTGCAGTGTGTAGGTGTGTTGCATGAACGAGAAATAATACAATTTTGGAAATGTATGTTATTATCTTATAAATCATATATATATATATATATATATATATATATATATATATATATATAAATGAAAAATGTTGTGTTTGTAAGTGTTGCATTTCTTATAAATGATGTATGTCTAAAAAAACTATATCAAAACCAGCATGTCTAAAAACATTTGAAAATTTGGAAGCTCTGTCCAAGGGCAACATTAGCAAAGAGCAAGAAAATAAAAGATTGGAAAACAGTTGTTACATGTAATTGTGACCTTGAATTCTTTTTTGAATCTCTCTTTCCTTTAGAGAAGTTTGGTTATATAGTCCTCCATATCATCTTCCACAAATGCTGTGGGGTATTTGAAAAACACTTTGCTCATGGCTCCTCAACAACAGCAGACATACTTTCAGACTAGCTTGGTTATTACAGATTGAGTATATTTTATGTGTAATTCAAAAATATGAAATACTCCAAAATTGTCCACATGAGTGGCTGAGATAGTGACACCTTTGCTTTCAGTGTACAGTAATGCTGCTTCATGCACAAAAGTATTAAACATACTGTGTATAAAAATTACCCATGGACTGTGTGTGCAAGGTGTATATGAAGTACAAATGAATGTTTGTGTTTAGATTTTGGTTTCATCTCCAAGAGATCTCATTATGTATATGCAAGTACTCCCAAAAAATTTTTTAATCCAAAACATGGAATGCTTTTGATGCAAGCATTTCAGACAAGGCATAGTCCATGTGTAATGGGACACAGCATAGTTTTAAAAAGAAGTTTTTACAGTTTCAAAGTGTACATGCATACACATTAATTACTGCAACTTGCTGCAGTTCTTAAAAAGGCAATTCTTAATGTTCCCATTTATCAGATATGCTTTGGATTAGTTTTAGTTGCTTAAAAAGATCTAAGTCTTACACCGGTTCTCAACTTGCGGGTCCCCAGCTGTTTTGGCCTTCAACTCACAGAAATCCTAATAGCTGGTAAACTGGCTGAGATTTCTGGGAGTTGTAGGCCAAAACACCTGGGAACCCACAGGTGACCCTAACCACTGACTAAGCAAAGATGACTAAACCAGGACTGTGGTACTTCGGTCATATCATGAGAAGAAATGACTCCCTAGAAGAAGAAGAAACCACAATAATGTTTGGCAAGATAGAAGGTTGTAGGAAAAGACCTTATTACAGATGGAAGAGATACAAGACCTATGCAGAGTGGTTAAGAATAGGGTGAACTGGAGATCTTGTTCATAGGGTTGCCATATGTCAGAGCCAACTTGACAACACTTGACAATAGTAATGCTACAGGGTGCTGATCTATGGGGCAAAACAGACTCTCCTGCTGTCTACTATTTTGTTCCTTCCTCACTCTTAACAGAACATGAGATGAAACGAGCCAGCCCTTGAAGTTGGGTGACATTTTTCCTCTGCCATTAAATGAGACCACATCCGCTCAGGATGTACAGAGGAATGCATTGTTTCAGGCAAAAAGGAGAAAAATGCTTCAGAGCAGATGGATCTTCTTGTGTTTGGTGTACTAATTCTTAGTCGCTATATTACATTATGATTTCAGATGCGGTCTGATTGGTTCCATCACACTGTAATACTTCTGATTCTTTTTGGGAAATGAAGTCCCACAAAAAAAGTTTTAGGAGATCTTTCTTGTGACAAGTTCATGGTAGTATCATTGTAGAATGGCTATTTTATATTTTTAAAATGTGTTAGGTCTTCTGCCCTGTTACTTCATTAGCCAGTGGTATGTGTTGGTTTTGTTTTTTTAAAAAAAATTACATCTATTAATCTGGATAAGAAAGAGACTGGTTAAAAGGCAGATCATGAAATGAGGAATCAATTTGTGTTGGATAAAGTTATATTTATTTATTTATTTACTTTATTTATATTCTGCTCTTCTCACCCCGAAGGGGACTCAGAGCGGATTACAGTACACATACTTTGCAGACAATCCCTGCAGTTCAACATATGACATATACACATGTGACATTTATCACAATACATAACATGTATCCGCTTAAAGATACCAGGTTTTTCTTTTCCAGGGGTTGTCATATTATTGTTTGTTACCTCGACTCCCTACAGGTTGAAAGGTGGGATAAAAATAAAGTATATGAATTCATAGATATCTTGGTTTTGGTGGAGGACAAGACTGCTTTTGCACATATAATAGTAGTGATTCAAGTGCACCAATTCCTGGAGATGTTAACTATGGCAATAGTGGCACATGCCTTAGTTATGTCCTGTTTTGGGATACTGTATTATGTACTATGGGCCACTGTACTGTGTTTGAGCATGTGACTCCTTTATTGTACTAGCTTCATTGGGTACAGATCAGGTTTTTGGCACAATTCAAAAAGCTTTCTGAGAATTGGATGAATGTATTTGAAGAGAGACCATTCTTCCTTAAGAGTTTGGCTGAACATTATGTTTTTGAAGATCTCTCTGTTCCACCATTATTTGATGACGATTGAAGAGAGACGTTTCTAGGTGCTTCTCCCAAGTGAAATGCTATGAGTATCTATTCAGAGGTGACTTCCAGTAAGTTTCATGGAGCTTATTCTCAACTAGTGGACCACGAAATACATCTCAAGATTAAATTTTAGGGGAAAGAATTATGATTGTTTTCTGTTTAAACTGTCTCTGGAGTTTTCCCTTCTAGACACTTAGAAAGATTTATGATTTTGAGCTCCATTTGGTAGGAATTTCTCCTGTATAAAGAGAATGGGCATCTCTGGGCACATCTACACTGGCCATTTAAGTCAGTGTGGGATTGAATCAGTTTACAGGCATCTACAAAAAGCATGCAGGCAGATCCGATGTAAACCAGGGAAAGCCGTTTAATGTGGCTGCATCCTGAATTTAAAAAGAGTAGAAAAGTCTGAATCCTGCATTGGATTGTGCTCCTTGTTTTTTTCAAATAACAATTGCATGGTTTCCATAGGGAACAATAATAAAAATGAAATACAGTTTGAATTAATAATACAGTTTTTTTAAATTTTGGACGGTTAATGTCTAGAAAATCAATAAACATTGTGAAATTCTGGGGCCATATCTGCAGACCAATTAATTCAGTTTCAAACTGTTATTGAAGAAAGTGGTTTCACTGTGCAAATAATTTCATAGGGAATCCTGGGACCAGTTTGAAGCCTATTTGTTGATTACACAAACCATTGAGCACCAATATGCATTAAGGGCTTTTTTCATGTTCTTTGTGGAAGTTTGTTGTTGCTGAGGTTTAAAAGTGTGTTAAATGGTCAGTGTAGAAGGTCATTAACAACTCTCTGGTGATATCTCTCTTATGAAGCTGGTTGGAATTTTTCTTATATGTTAGAAAAAGAAGAGGTGGTTCTACACCAGGGGTGCTCATTAGGTTGCTCGCGAGCTACTAGTAGATCTTCGGCCCTTTTCCAGGTGATTTTTGGGCCTCACCAGCCGGAAGGGGCACTCCTGCCATGCGCGCGCACACCCTTCGTGCATGCGCACTCCTGCTGCTGGCTTCCGCTCTCACTGTGCTTCTTTTATCTGCGGGGCACTGCAGGAAGAAGGAAGCACAAGGCGGGGCCTCTGGAGGGAGCGCCCTGCCTCTCTCGTCCAGAAGCAGCTGTGCAGCCTCCGTTGCCAGCGAGACAGGCAGGGCGGAGCGCTCCCTCTGGATGCCCTGCCTCGTGCTTTCTCCTTCCTGCAATGCCCTGCAGGCGGAAAACAGCAGCAGGAGCACATGTGGTGGCGGGAGCGCGCGGGAGCGCATGGCAGCGGGGGCAGGTAGATCTTTTGGACTTGGTTGCTTTAAGAGTAGCTCGCATGCTGAAAAAGTGTGAGCACCCCTGTTCTACACATACACTATTGTGCAGTTTGAATTAAAACAATCGGGTTACGCTGCCCCAGTGCCTACACAATCCGTCCAGGAACCGATTCGGGGCTGGGGTGGTGACACAGTATCCACTGATTGCGCATCACAACTGAATCCAGAAACCACAATATCCACAGCTCGACAGTTTCCGGAAAATGCAGTGTTTTTAAAACTAGTTCACTGATAATGTGCTGATGAGCATATCCATATCCATTCAGGGTCACCCCAATTTTGAACCTTACATGGGATATACTCTGTTTGGATTCAGCACATTATCCGGCTTATACTGGACTTTCTGGTGTTTTTTGTTGTTTTTTTAATGTCTTTTTCTTGATCAAAAACACTTATTTGGGGTGCATGTTTTGTGGAGGCCCTGCCTTCCAGACAGCTTCAAATTGCATTATATGGTGTGTAGAACTGTCCTAAGAGACAGGGAGAAATACTGCCTTCTCCAAAAGTCATAGGATAATTAAATAAGCCTGGATGGAAACATGAGCATTTCATATTCTGGTTTGTGCTCCAAATGTGTTTGTGATAAAGAGTTGTATTAATTAAGTAGAACCATGGGACTGCATTAAGGCAACGTTTAGTAGGCTTTTAAACTCCCAGTTTCTCTGTTTTAGGTTATTGTCAATATTGTTGTTATGCTATCAAAGGAAATGGCACAATTCCTAATTCTACCTTGACCCTGACTATAGGAGTTTAAAATAAACATTTGGGCAGTTAATAAGAGAACAAGGGGGAGAAAAGCCAGAATTAATTTGACTAGAAACAGAGCCCTTCTACACAGTCCTAAATCCTGAAAGGAGCCAGCATTAAAAATTTGAACTGCATTATATAGTCAGTATAGACACATACAATGCAGATTGAACTATATTAGACTTGATTCTATGAGTTTATACTGTCATATACTCCAGTTCAATGCAGTTAATCTGCATTCTGAAGCTATCTGATATGGCAGATTAGATCCAATTAGTGTTTCACCTGGAAAAGAAGCAAAGCCATTCTGGATACGATTTCCAGAGATGAAAAATGGCAAGAGCTAAACAGCAGATAATAATTTTTTATTATTTTTATTTACTTTATTTCTATCCCATCTTTCTCCATATGGAGACTTAGAGCGGTTCCCAATTACATGACACAATCCAATAAAATTGAAAACGACTAATACAAAAATGAAAACAATAAAAATGAAATATTGTGTCACGTATATAAGTTAAAAATACAGTCAAGAGACAATAAAATACTTGTACAATTAAAAATGCATTTAAAACTAAATATCTCCAACTCTCCCACAACCTCCCCATCAGTGGGCTCCTCATCCTCCCCCAAATGCCTGGTGGCACGGGAATGCATTTACTGTGGAAGGCAAGCAGAGATGGGGCCATCCTGGTCCTTTCTGGAAGGGAGTTCCAGAGTCTAGGAGCAGTCACTGAAAAGGCCCTCCTCCATGTTCCCACCAAACACATTTGTGGGTAGTGAAACACAGAGAAGGCCCTATCCATAGGATTGTAGATTTCTGACAGGTTCATAGAGCTGTTGCATCAGAGGAGTTGTATGCAGTCTGGCTGCTGCTCTTTGGACTAAGTGAAGTTTCTGAGCACTTTCCAAAGGCAGCCCCATGTAAAACACATTATACTAGTTATAACCAAGGCATGTGCCACTGTGGCCAGATCCGACTTCTCCAAGAATGGGCATAGTTGGCACAGTAGCTTTAACTGTGCAAAAACACTCCTCATCACTACTGGGCCTGCAGTATCAGGGCCAAATCTAGAATTACTCTCAAACTGCAAACCTGCATTTTCAGGGGAAGAGTGATCCCATGTAACACAGGCTGATTCCCTATTCCCAGATCTGTCTTTAGACTGACCAGGACTGCCTCTGTGTTGTCTGGATTAAGCTTCAATTTGTTTGCCACCATCCAGTTCATTACAGCTACCAGGCAGCAGTTTAGTACAGGAACAGCTTCCTTGGAGTCAGCTGGAAAGGAGTAACAGACCTGGGTGTCATCTCCATATAGATGGCATTGCACTCCAAAACTCTAAATGACTTCTCCAAGTGGTTTCATGTTGAATACATGGGGGAACAGAACTGAATCCTGAGGGACCCCACAGGCCATGGAGTTGAACAGCAGAGGGTTTAGTTGCATTGATTTGGGTTGTGTTTCTTCTGTGTTTGCAATATAGTGTGACATCTGAAGCTTAAAACTGAAGAACATTGAATTAGATAATTTATTTCAGATCTAAGCTTAAAGAAACATAAGAGCAAACATGTATATTCTCAAATCAGTATGTGAATAGATTGTGATCCCTCAAAGTTGGAGTGGAAGGAAATATCCATGTAGTGGAGAATTTTGAAGATTTCAGAATTGTATTATGGAACATTATGTTTGCCTATTCAGATATCTGAGGAGTTGTAATCCAGTTTGTCACTTGTAATACTAAAGAAGTTGCATGTGTGAAGGGTTGTTCAGATGAGTTAAAGCACATGCATGTAATAGCCAAATGCAGGTAGAATGGCAGATATATGCTCGGGGTTTATGGATAGCACTTCTTAAAAGCAACATGCTGTGTACAAAACACCAATAAATATATTAGAAATCAGAGAAGTTGAAGCTGTGGTAGTCTGTAGGGATTTTTTTTCATGTCAGGAGTGACCTGAGAAACTGCAAGTCACTTCTGCTATGAAAGAATTGGCCGTCTGTGAGAACGTTGCCCAGAGGACGCCCGGATGTTTTAGCATCCTGTGGGATGCTTCTCTCATGTTCCTGCATGAGAAGCTGAAGCTGACAGATGGGAGCTCACCTCGCCCCCCAGATTTGAACTGCCGACGTTTTGGTCAGCAATCCTGCTGGCACAAGGATTTAACCCATTGCGCCACTGGGGGTTCCGTCTGTAGGGATTAAAAACCACCTTACCTTGATTTGTGCATGTATATTTTAAGGATTCATAAAGATGGAAGGCATAAATACTATTAACTAATTCATCAACTGCAGAGCTAATATCTTTACATTTGTTGATATGCCAACAGAGAAAAATAATAACACTATGTGATAACATTTATTTATTTGCAATATTTTTACCCTGTCTTTCTCGAACCTGAAGGTGACTCAAGGCGGCTTTACAACATAGGCAGCTATTTGATGCCATTAAAACAATGTAAAAATTACAATAAACATATAACATAGAATTATAAAATACATACATTAAAATCATTTAAAACTTATAAAACCACTACCTTCATTATTAGCCTCGTCATCAAAAAACATAGTCTAAGCCAGGGCTGTCCAACTTCTGCCAGCGCAAGGGCCGGACTTCTGGTGAGTGATCACCTGGGGGCCACTCGGCCACGCCCCCGACCACGCGGCTCCGCCCCTCTCCCAAAACGTCACAGTAGCCTTGGAAGCGGGTGATTTCGCCCGCTCCGAGGCTGTTGTGACGCTTTGGGAGAGAAGGAGAGCCACGGGAGCCTTCCACAACCGGCTCCTCGCCTAAAGCATCACAACAGTGGTTGTGACGCTTTGGGGGGAGAGGCGAAAGCGAGCGGAGCCTTCCGCGACTCTGCCCCCTCGCCCAAAGCATCACAACAGTGGTTGTGACGCTTTGGGGGAGAGGGCGAAGCCGCGAGGAGCCTTCCGCGACTCTGCCCCCTCGCCCAAAGCATCACAACAGCTGTTGTGACGCTTTGGGGAGAGAGAAAAGCCGCGAGGAGCCTTCCGCGGCTCCTCCCCCGCCCAAAGCATCACAACAGCTGTTGTGATGCTTTGGGGAGAGGGAGGGCCCGAAGGAGCCTTCCACGGCTCCGGCCCTCGCCCAAAGCATCACAACAGCTGTTGTGGCGCTTTGGGGAGATGGCCGCGAGGAGGCTCCCGTGGCTCCGCCCCTCACCCAAAGCTGGCGTGGACGCTTTGGGAGAGAGGGAGGAGCCACGGGGGCCCCCCGCCTCCCAAAGCGGGCAAAACCGCGTACATGCGCACTTTTTTGGGGATTTTTTTTGATTTTTTTAAATTATTATTTTTAATTTTTATTTAAAAGCTTAGGGGGCCATAGGGAAGGGGCTGGGGGGGCGTATACGGCCCCCGGGCCGCCAGTTGGACAGCCCTGATCTAAGCCATTCCAGAATTCAATTTGACATAGTTCTGTGTTTATCTATTGCACTAGGTTCCCAAAGGCTTGTTCAAAAAGTCATATTTCACTTTTCTGCAAAAGGTCAGGAGGGAAGGGGCTGATCTAATATCCCTAGGAAGGGAGTTCCACAGCTGAGGACCACCACTGAGAAGGCTCTGTCTCTCATCCCCGTCAGTTACGCTTGTGAAGAAGGCGGGACCGAGAGCAGGGCCTCCCCAGATGATCTTAAACTCTTAAATGGTTCAAATGGAGAGATATATTCAGACAGGTAAGCTGGGCCAGAACTGTAGGGCTTTATAGGCTAAAGCCAGCACTTTGAATTGTGCTCAGTTTCAAACCGGTAGCAAACATTTGAAAATGAAAAAAATCTGTTCCTGGTTTGAAAGTGTTATTTCCTGTTTCATTGTGTGTTATTTACTTTGAAGGTAGTTGTTCTACTCCACAAACTTCGTTTTTGTGGCTGCCACAAACTATGTTGAATTGGTTGAGACTCTATGACAGGGGTGCTCACACTTTTTCAGCATGCGAGCTACTTATAAAACAACCAAGTCAAAATGATCTACCTACCCACTACAAAAATGCGAAACATATAACACAATATCTGCTTTGAACTGGGTTTTCTGAGTCCATACTGCCATATAATCTGATTCAAAGCAGATAACATGGGATTTTATTTAGCTGTGTGGAAAGGACCTCAGATAACCCAGGGCCCTTCCACACATCCTATTTTACAGTTGACACACACTGCCCTCCCGCCCTGCCTGTGATTACCAGGACGCCCTACGCGATCTACCAGTAGATCGTGATCTACCTAATGAGCACCCCTGCTCTATGAGATATTCATTTAAAAACTATAGCAAAATGTGTGGTAGGATGTCCTGCAAAAACAACATTTTTACAGTTTAATAAACCTTTCCTATGTTTTTATGATAGGACTAATTAGGAAATGACATTTATAACCCAGGAACAGAAATCATGTTACATAGTGCAATAAGCAATGGAGGCATATTTATTGGATTGAAATTTTGGTGGATTTTAAATTATTTTTATCAATTTTGAAAAAGGTAGAATAAAGTATAAAACTGTAGACTAGTTTCATTGTGCAAGAATATGTCGCATTTCAAGATTGCCATGATTGTAACATGAAATTGGTTTAGCTTTAAATGGTATTATTGATTGACTGAATGAAGCTGAGATTTAGTTTAATTTTTTTTATTTTGATTCACCTGCTATTGATTTCAGGCCTCTTGTTCTTACTAATTCATTTTTGTTTTGTTTTGTTTTGTTGTTAGAAATTGCATGAAACCCAGAGTATACATGGACCAAGATCTCCTGTCCTTTTCCTGAAAAGTGGAGGGTTTTTTTGAGGCTTGCACCTCAGTCTCACAAAGAAAAATAGCAGTGAGGGAGAAAATATAAAGGTTAATGTTTTCATCCACCCGGACAAAGGAGAATGGGGACCCTACACCCAAAAGAATGAAGACTCGACAGAATAAAGACTCTGTAAGTGAAATGTGCTCAAAAATTTTTTGGGGGAAGGGGAGAACAGTCGATCTGAGTCGTGGCATCTGCAACTCTGCAAGAGATTTCATAGATGTTGTTGAGCACTAATGGAGAAAAGCCTGGACCTGTAGAGAAGATTTGGGAAGATTTGGGGTTTTGCTTGGAGGGTGTAAATATAGTTGTGGCTCCACATATTCAGATTTTATTTTTGTGGATTTGATTTTAAATGTTCTCTCTAGAAATCTCTAGGTCCTTCAGTGTGACTCTCTGTTCCACTGCCTCTAGTCATGCTGGAGGACCTAGGGCAGGGGTCGGGAACCTTTTTAACTCGGAGAACCATGAAAGCAAAATATTTGGAAATTTGTTTCAGTGAGAGCCATATAATATATTTTAATACTGAATTCAACTAAATGTGAGTATATACGTACATACTATGAGAAAAGGATTCTCCCGGCAGAATGACGGGACACTTCAGACCTGGCTCTGCAAAAGGCAAGCTCAGGACTCTGGGAAGGAAGAGAAGACGGAAGGAAGGGGGAAAGAAAGAAAGAAGAAAAAAAGAGGAAATGAAGGAAGGAGGGGAGAGGAAGAAAAAAAAAAGAACGAATTATGGAAAAAGAAGAAAATAAAAGCAGGAGAGAGACAAGGAGGGGAAAAGAAAGAAGGAAATGGGAAGGGAGGAAAGGAAAGGGTGGGAAAAAGAAAGAAAAGGGAGTGAGAAAAAGTAAAAGTAATGAAGGGAAAAGAAGAAAAGAAAGGAAGGGCGAGGGGAGTGAAAAGAAAGGAAAAGAGAAGGAAAGGAAAACTTGGGAGAGAATAGAAGAGGAAGGAAGGAAGGGGGAGGGAGGAAGGAAGGAGAGAATGGAGGAAAGAAGGAAGGGGAGAAGGAAAGGGTGAAGGGGGAGAAGAGAAGGAAGGAAGGAAGGGGAGAGTGGAGGAAAGAAAGAAGAAGGGAGAGAGGGAGGAAAAAGAATGGAAGAAAAAGAAAAGAGAAAGGGAAGAGAAAGGAAGGGGGGAAGAGGCGCGGGGCCAAGGCAGACCTTGGTATCGATGTTGGTGAGGCAGTCCCTCCGGAAGGCGTCGAAGAGGCAGCAGCTCCTGAGCTGCCCTACGATGAGGGCGAAGAGCTGGGCGTCCCCTGGGGGCAGCGAGGCCGGGTCTACGGTGCCAGGACTAGGCCCGCCTCTGCCGCCTCCCCCGAGGCCCATGGCGGAGGACGAAGATGAGGATGAGGCACTGCTGCCGGACTCCGCCATCCCTGGCGAAGAGGGCGCAGGGCCCCGAGAGCAGCGGGGGATGAGGAAGAGGTGGCTATGGTGGCATGGAAGCGACAGCCACGGCGCATTTGCGTCACTCCTCCCCGCTGCATGCTGGGAAACCTTTTACCACATGTAGTGGTTGTGTAAAAGGGCCCAGAAATACTGGCACAAATACATATGATTTTAGAAGAAACTGATAAAGCTAAATTAGAAATGAAACCTGAACTCTTATCTGCTTGGGATGTTAGATGATCAACTCAATAGAGAATATGGAAGGTTATTGCTATACATGACAATGGCAGCAAGAATTGTCTATGCTCAAAAATGGAAAGACTCAACGATTCCGACACAAGACAATTTGCTTATGAAAATAAGTGAATTTGCAGAAATGGATAAATTTACTATGTTAATTAAGGAGAGATTAAAGATCAAAAGAAAGGTTTTAGAGATGGTGATCAGGATAATGCTGCTGCAAGTCGTGGAAAAATATTGCTACTTAAAAAATTAAGATCTTTAATCTTAATTAAAGAGAGACTTTAAGAAGGACTGTGGCCAATTCATTGTGTTCCTCTAGCAAAGATATGGTCAAATCTCCACCGCTGGTTTTTTTTTTTTTTTGGGATTAGAAGAACGTTATTATGTGAGGAAAGGATGAACTACTAGTTCTTTTTCATTATAACCACCAGACACAGAACACCAAGTCCTTAGATTAGATAATTAATGTAGACTGTATGTACCGTGTTTCCCCGAAAGTAAGACAGCGTCTTACTTTCTTTTTACCCCCCCAAAGCCCCAATACGTCCTACTTTCCGGGTACTTCTTATATAAAGTAAGACGTACCCTGCCGCCACACCTCTTGCTCCTTCTTTCCCCTCCCTTCCTTCGTCCATTCGAGTGAGCAGAAGGAAGGAGGGGAAAGGGAGAAGGAGCAAGAGGTGGGGCAAAGCGGCGCCCGCGTCACAGCCAGGCCTCTGACGCGACGCCGCTTTGCCTCACCTCTTGCTCCTTCTCCTTTCCCCCCTCCCTTTCTTCGTCCACTGAGTGACGGCTGAAAGGAGGGGGGGAAAGAAGAGCAAGAGGCGGCGCTAAGGGGCGCCCGCGTCACAGACAGGCCTCTGACGCGACGGCTGCTTCGCCCCACCTCTTGCTCCTTTCCCCCTCCCTTCCTTCGTCCATTCGAAAGTGAGCGAAGGAAGGGAGGAAAGGAGAAGGAGCAAAGGCGGGGCGGCGCGAGTCGCGTCTTTCGGGTACGGCTTACTTTCGGGCACGGCTTATATTAGCCGACCCCCCTGAAACCCCCGATACGTCTTACTATCGGGGGTGTTATACTATCGGGGAAACACGGGTAGTTAATGTTTTTTGTTGTATAGAATGTAGCAGTAGTAATATGTTTTTATATCCTAGATAAAATTACCTTTGCTTTTGTTTGTTTGTACATTAGTATATAGGGTTTGTATTATTTTGATAAAAATAATTATATACATATAAAAGGAATCATAGGGTTGCTGTAAGTTTTTCGGGCTGTATGGCCATGTTTCAGAAGCATTCTCTCCTGGAACATGGTCATACAGCCCAAAAAACTTACAGCAACCCAGTGATTCCGGCCATGAAAGCCTTCAACAACACAAAGGAATCATACTTGGAGGAGTACAAAAATGTTGAAGAAAAACTGAAATTGATCATTTGCTATGCATTTATTTCCTCTAAAGATGTCAATGCGGAGCGGTCGGAAGAAGGAGACTCCAGGGCCTCGAGAGGAGCTCAGGACACGGGGTCGAGCTTCTCCAGGTGGTGTCAGTACCTCTAGCAGTGATGGCAAAGCTGAGAAATCCCGACAAACTACCAAGGTATCTTACTTGTTCACCAATATTCTTTCACCTCCTGAGGCAGTGAAAAAATGGATTATAGTATGTATGTGTGTGTGCCTTGAAGTCACCAGTTGACTTATTGACATTGACTGATTTATTTATTTATTATTTCGGCTTCTAGACCGCTCCTTCTCGAAGCTCGGAGCGGTTTACAACAATATAAAACACAGCCCAACAATAAAACAACACATTAAATCTAAAATCTATACTTTCACTACGATTGAGTTAGGACTAACAGCAAAAGGTGTTACAACTTTACTCAAGTGAGAACGCTTGGCGGAAGAGGACCGTTTTACATGCCTTCCGGAAGGAGGACAACTCTGTAATTCCTCGAACTTTGTCAGGCAGAGCGTTCCACAATGTCAGCGCTACCACCGAAAAAGCTCTTTGCCTAGTTGTGGACAGATGAAATGTCTAGACAGATGGAACACTGAGAAGGTTTTGATCTTCAGATCACAACGACCTCTGAGGAACATGCGGGGAGAGGCGGTACCTCAAGTACACAGGCCCCAGACCATACAAGGCCTTGAAGGTTAGAACCAGCACTTTGAAAGCAATCCGGTACTCTATTGGTAGCCAGTGCAGTTGCTGCAGAATTGGTGTAATATGACATCTCGCTGGAACCCCAGCGAGAAGTCGGGCTGCTGCATTCTGCACTAGCTTGAGCTTCCGGCTTACTCTCAAAGGAAGGCCAATGTAAAGGGCATTACAGTAGTCTAATCTCGAGATGACCGTTGCCTGGATTACCGTGGCCAGGTCATTCCTGGATAGGTAGGGCGCCAACCGAGATTATTTATTTAAAACTTTTGTACCCCGACCTTCTCACCTCTATCGAGGGACTCAGACCGGCATAACAGCAAAAATTCAATGCTATAAATTTAAATTCAATGCTTTAAATTTTAAAAACAACTACAAACAACTACAAAAAATAACTATTATGGCAACCCCATTAATTTTATAAGGTTTTCTTAGCTAAGTAATATTCAAAAGTCATTTTGCCAGTTCCTTCCTTGGAGCAAACTCATAAAAGGGGCAGCTAGAATGATAAACGAGGTATGGAGAACACAACATATGAGGAGGGGTTGAAGGAGCTGGACATGGTGAAGAGCAGACTGAGGGGTCAAAATCCCAAGGGCTGTCTCAGATCAGATAGGGTAGGCTTGTTCTCCGCTGTCCCAGTGGGTTAGACCAGGTCTAATGTTTTGAAGTTACATGAGAGTAGATTTCAGTTGGATATTAGAAGGAACTTCTTGACTGTGAGAGCAGTTCATCAATTGCCCAGAGAAGTGGTGGACTCTCCTTCTACCTGGATGTCTTCAAAGATAGGCTGGACAGCTCTCTCGTGGGGATCCTTTGATGGAAGGGGATGGGACGATTGCTCATGAGCAGGGGATAGGACAATTGCTCATGAGGCTGCTTCTACTCTATGATATCAAGTGATATCTTACATTTCACTTGATAAGAATATGATGGAAAACTGATTAGACAAGACTCTGATTAACTACCTCTTTTTGACATCTGCCTTCCTTTCTGTGCCTTGTAGAAAGGTCGTGTGGAGGAGTCAATGGCCCCTAAAGGAAGCAAGCAAAGCCGACCAGAAGAAATTTCAGAGAGTGAAGGAGAGGACACAAATGCCCCAAAGAAAACTAAAACAGAGGTAGATTTTTTTCCTGGCTATGCTCCTTCTCCCCCAAATCTGTCCAGATTTGTTCACCCCCCCCCCCCTCCCCGTGCATCATGCTCCCTGTCTTTTCTATTCTCATCTAGTATGATGCTCAGCTATGCTCCCAAGCTGTGTTCTGATCATGGCTTTACCTGGGGACCCTGCTAAATCAAAATGGCCACTGAGGGCTCTCCTACAAAGGAAGTGGCCTTCTGGTTCCTGGCAATCCTGGGACTGCCTTACATCTTAGTTCCAGAGCTTTCCTCAAAGGACTGTTGTTCCCATGTTGCTGAAATACTGTTTACTGATTATTTCTTCCAAACAGGAGCTGCCAAGACCTCAATCTCCCTCGGATGTAGACAGTCTAGATGGCCATAGCTTCAACGATGAGACGAGCAGCGACCCCCGTGACATTGACCAAGATAACAGGAGCACCTCCCCCAGCGTCTACAGTCCTGGGAGCGTGGAGAATGATTCTGACTCTTCCTCTGTGATTTCACAAGGGCCGTCTCGCTCTTACCATCACCCCCCACTCTTCCCTCAGAGTCCCTCTCCTGCTCCCCTGACAGAGGGTCTGGCCCGTCCTCCAGAACCAACCTTTGGCATACCAGGGGAGGTTCATCCTCAGGGCCCAGCAAGTGGCTACCAGTCTCAGCTTGAAGCTCAGGCCTCAAGGATTTTCCAGGCCCAAGCCCCACCAGCAGCTCCCCCTCCCTCCACCAACTCTTCTTCCTCCCCCTCCTCTTCCTCCTCTTCCTCCTCCTCGTCTTCCTCCTCCAGTACTCATGCTTCCCTCTACCCTAATGCTAATGTGGTCCAGATGGGGCCCAAAGCTGTGGGTGCAGGAGCAGGGCTTCCTGTGCCAGGTGGCCGTGAGCAGTCACTCAGCACCAAGCACAACCCACCCCCCACAACACCAATATCCCTCGCCTCTGTGGCCGGCGGCTTGCCCCCTCAGAAAACAACTCCGAACAATTCCCCATCCATACCTCCTCCATCAGCTGCCACTTTCCCCCACGTGTTATCCAACTTGCCTCCCCCACCAGCTCTCCGCCCCCTTAATAATATGGCGGCCAGCGCCAACTCTCCTGGTATGGTGGGGCCAGTGATGAGTGGGCACCTTCCATCACCCCATGGGATGGGGCAGGATAAGTCCCCTATCCCTTCCCGCTACCCCTATGCCCCGCCTCCCCCACCACCCCCACCCAGCTGTTCCGCTCAGTACACCCTCCCTCCCCCTTCCCAGGCATTGCCCAGTTACAACTCATCTTATGGCCACTCCTTCCCTCCACCCAGCAGCCTCTCCGTCTCCAGCCAGCCACCCAAGTACACCCAGCCCTCTATGCCTTCGCAGCCTGTGTGGAGCCAGGGCCCTCCACCTTACAGTCGCCCCGCAGGGAACTCCAGTTCCCCCCCCCCCCCCCTCCCCCCTCCTCCCCCCTTTCCTGGTCAAGCCATTCACCACCAGCAACAGCAGCAACACCATCACAACCATGGCAACAGCACTGGGCTCCCTCCCACAGCAGCTGCAGCCGCAGCAGCATCTGCCACACCCCAGGTATCTGGAGGCTATTCCCAACCACTGGAACAGGGCCCACACCATCCTTCCCATGCTGCCTATGGGCTTCGACTATACCCACCCCATGGTCATTCCACTTACAGCCAGGCCCCTTCAGCTTCCTCCTCCTCCTCTCCTCCTCCTCCTCCTCCTCCTCTTCCTCTTCTTCCTCTTCTCAAGGACCATATCCTGGGGTCTGCAGCCATCCACAAGGGCAAAACAGTGCCACCTATGCCTTTCCTCCTCCACCACCCCCTTCACCTGCACATGGGGCTGGGCCCCCAGTCACTTCTGCCTCCGTTACTCTCTCCACGGTAATTACTACAATGGCTTCCTCCTCCTCTGCAGCCCCCTACAAGACAGTCTCCCCTCCAGTGGGTCCCCCTGCTGTGGCCTCCTACGGAAAGCGAACAGCTTCACCTTCTCCCAGCTTCCAGCCCCCCACCCCCTACAAGCCTGGCTCCCCGCCCTCCTCCTCCACGACCTCATTCCGAGCAGCCACACCGCCAGGATACCGGCTCACCTCTTCCCCAGTGGCCAGTGGCTACAAGGCTCCCTCACCAACCCCACTTGGCCCATCGACCTCTGGCAGCATGGCTGCCCCTCCTCCTCCACCTTTGCCTCCACTGCCCCTCACTGCTGCACAGATCAAGCAAGAGCCTGCTGAGGAGTATGAGCCCCCAGAAAGCCCAATGCCCCCAGTACGGAGTCCTTCGCCGGCCCCCAAAGTGGTGGATGTAGCGAGTCATGCCAGCCAGTCAGCCAGGTGAGAAAACAGGTGGGCTGGGTGGGAAGGAGAAGGGCAGGCAACCTAAAGGAGTGTGTATGGAGATGCTAAGGCAGCAGTTCTCAGCCTGTGGGTCCCCAGGTGCTTTGGCCTTCAACTCCCAGAAATCCTGACAGCTGGTAAACTGGCTGGGATTTCAGGGAGTTGTAGGCCAAAACACCTGGGGATCCACAGGTTGAGAACCACTGTACTAAGAAGACAGGACAAGGGAGAAAAAAGCAGTGGCATCAAGCCTGTCCCGCCAACCCCCAATCACACACAGAAGCTTTTGGAATGCTTGTCAGTGATGCTGTTGCCAACAACCATAGCTGGTGGTATGGGCCGCTCATGGTGTATTTTATATTAAGCAAATTACAGTATATATGATTTTTCAATGAGGCCTGCTGTGAGAGTAGATAGTCTTGCAGTACTTTCCCTCTTAGTAAGTGGAGGCTCCTCTTTTATGTTTTGGTGACTGCCAAACAGTGGTATGTTTCAGTGGCAGTTCTCCCAAGCCGGGTATTCTGCCTGTTCTGTACCTTTGTGTCATACCTTGGAAGCACAGGGTCGTGCCATCAACAGGAGTTTTGAGTCCGCCTTCACTTCAAGCTTTTGTTTGCTCCTGTACTCATTCAGTGCTATCACTTCATCATACAGAGCCTGGACAGAGGGAGAGATTTGGCCTTGCTTAGATATGGGGGATGTTCCTGAATCTACTGTTTGGATATCATTCTGTGGGAGCACAGACCAGTCCACAGAGAAAAATAATTAAGCTTCCTGAAAAAATAGCTTCATCTTTATGTCACTGTGTGTGTGTGTGTGTATACACACACACACACATACAGGGGGCAGGATGTCTTATTCACTCAAGGGTGCAAAGATATACAATCACATCTTTGCTTATGGATAGCAATTTTGTGGTAGTAATATCTCTTAAAAATAAGTTTTGTTAAATGTTTTATGAAAGTTAAAAATAATTGCTTGGTCCATGCCATTTCCCTCAGTGTTTTTGCAATCATTGACTAGAATGCTGAAAAGTAATGGGAAATTCTATTAGTGGCTAAAATAATACCTATAGTTTGGATAGAATAGTATTTACATTTTTCCTTATATCTTTGTTATTAAAAAGATAGTAGAAACATAGTTTTCATTTCATGAAAACTTATAAGAAAATTAGAAAATAGCCCTGAATATCTTTGAGGTCGCAGATCTCTTATAGGCCTCCGTCTGTGCTTTATTCAACAATCTGGATTAATGTTGTTGCATAAGGTTTCTATCGGACCAAGCGAAATAGCTTTGAATGCCCTCTCTACATTCTGTCCTCCTGAGCCATTCAGTGAAAAAGAAAAAAATGTGCCCATTCAATTTGCTAATTCAGACCAATTTTTTTATTTAACTTTTTGGTCACCAGAGTCGAATTTGCTGTAGGTGCCAATCAGTTATGATGCCCAAGTGTCGGTGGTGGCTGGAAGGGCCTTTGTGCATTTAAAGCTTGTGCACCAGCTGCGCTCTTATCTCATGAAGTCTGACTTGGCCATGGTGGTCCATGCCCTAGTTACCTCCAGATTGGATTACTGCAACACACTCTTAAATGGGGCTGCCTTTGAAAACGGCCCGGAAACTACAGTTGGTTCAAAGATCTGTAGCTAGACTACTAATTGGAGCTAGTTACAGGGAGCGGTCAACCCCCTGTTCAAATAGCTCCATTGGCTTTCAGTAAGTTTCTGGTCCCAATGCAAAGTGCAGGTCATCACCTATAAAGCCTAAACGGTTCAGGACCTGCCTATCTTCATGATCGCATCTTCCCCTGTGAATCAGCATGTGCTTTAAGATCATCCGGGGAGGCTCATCTTTCGCTTCCACCACCCTCACAAGCTTGCTTGGTGGGGACGAGGGAAAGGGCCTTCTCTATGGTGGCCCCTTGGCTCTAGAACTCCCTCCCCAGGGAGATGAGACAGGCTCGCACTTTGCATTTTCCACAAGGAATAAAAAACTTGGTCCTTCCGTTGTGCCTTTGATTAGGCAGTTCACCACAGAATTTCCTGACCTATCCAACTCCTGCAGTTTAACATGGTCCCTTTCTGGCACGTCTACCACTTTAATAGTCTAAGGACATTTGCCTCCTAGCTCAGTCCTCCAATTGTCGCACTTTCCCTGGCCCTACTTAGGATTAATTACACCTAATAATTATGAAACGAACCCAGCACTTTATTTGCTCAGCCACGATATTGCTTTTAATTGTTTTTATAATGTTGACTGATGTTTGATATTGCTTGTTTTTTGATGCTTATTTTAACCTGTTTTGTTGGGCATGACCCTTTGTAAGCCACCCCGAGTCCCTTCGGGGAGATGGAGGTGGGGTATTTAAAAAAACTATTATTATTATTATGCTTAAAACAAATGTGTGGTTTCAGAATGCTTAAATTCTAGCTGCTTTGAGTCTCCTTTGAGAGAGATAGAGCAGGCTATAAATAAATATAAACATAACAATAACAGGTGTATTTATTTTGCATTAAGTTCTATTTGGTGGATTTCCAGTTAAAATATTGGTACCAAAACACACCTCAACTACATGCTGTAGATTTGAAGCATGGTCACTTGTGTATTATGAGCAAGGTTACAGCTGCATGCCTGTTATTATCACTTCTGCTGATCTCTACTTTATTTAGAAACTCATGTTTTAGTTCTTATTTTCCCAGGTTCAATAAACATCTGGATCGTGGCTTCAACTCATGCTCACGGACTGATCTCTACTTTGTGCCCCTGGATGGTTCCAAACTTGCCAAGAAACGGGCAGACCTGATAGAGAAGGTACGCAGAGAAGCAGAACAGAAAGCCCGGGAAGAGAAGGAGCGTGAAAGAGAGAGAGAACGAGAAAAGGAACGGGAGAGGGAGAAAGAAAGAGAACTGGAAAGAAGTGTGGTAAGTACCAGAGGTACCTTATTTATTATTTATTTATTTACAGCATTTATATTCTGCCCTTCTCACGCCAAAGGGGACTCAGGGCAGATTACAGAACACATACACTGCAAACATCCAATGCCGTTAAACAGACAGGACAGACAACAGATTATATGTTGCTATTTTCCCCAACTTTGGCATCCTGGAGGTTGTGCTCGATTCCAGCCACAGGGGGGTGCTGTTGCTCCATCCTCTATGACGAGCCCTTGATCACAGACTTCCTCCTTTTCTTGATCACCGGCATTTTCTGTTACTTTATTTTTATGGTGCCGTAAAATACCTCCTCGCTTAAGTGGTGCCTAATTTCTCTATTCACAGCTCACAGCTGTTTTTGAACTGCTTAGGCGGACAGTGAGTTGGGCTGAAGGTCGGGTGCTCACCCCAACCCAGGCTTTGAACTGCCAGCCTTTCGATTGGTGTGATCTATTTGCAGGGGCGGTCCTACCGGTAGGCAAAGGACGCCGCTGCAGGGGGCGCCATCTGGGTAAAGGGCGCATTCCCCCGCCCGCCAGACAGCATCCGGCTGATGTTCCACTTTTGGGCCTTGTGCGCTCCTATGCTGCGCCGTAGCAAACCTCCCTGCGTGCTGAATAGGGAGTGCTGTGTTTACAGGCTTCTGCGCCTGTGCACAGGAGCTTCTGGGCATGCGCGGAGGGGAGGGGGCGCCAAAATAATGTTTTTGGAGGGGGGCACCAAAATAATGTTCGCTTACCATTTAAAATTACCTTAGACCACCCCTGTCTATTTGTGCTGGTGATTAACCAGCTATGCTAAAGCCTGGCCCTTAGAGTGTATCTACACTGTAGAAATATTGCAATTTGCTATCCCTTCAACTGCCCTGGCTCAATATGATGGAATTATGGGAGTTGTATTTTTTATAAAGTCTTTAGTCTTCTCTGCCAAATAGGGCTGGTGCCTTACCAAACTACGGCTCCCAGGATTCCATAGCATGGAACCATGGCATGTATAGTGGTGTCATATTGCATTAATTCTATAGTATAGATGCACCCTTAATTATCAGAAACTCTCATACAATCCTGGTTGTTTAAAAGCTTAACTAAACTAGTTTAAACAATTACCTCTGCCAGGGATGTGAAAGCGCTTCTATCAAATGGGAGTAAGTTCTGGACCTTATTAACTCAGGCCCTGTTCTAGGATGAAGTGGCTTCTTCTTGCGTATGTTGGTGTCCAGATGCCCTCACTGAATCCCTCTTCTCTTTTGGCTCTTTTGCAGAAGGTGGCACAAGAAGGGCGAGTGGTGGAATGCCCATCTCTTGGCCCTGTCTCTCACCGCCCTTCCTTTGAGCAGGGCAGTGCTGTGGCTACTGTCCCACCATACCTGGGCCCTGACACCCCGGCTCTTCGTACCCTCAGCGAGTATGCCCGGCCCCATGTGATGTCTCCCAGCAACCGCAACCACCCCTTCTATGTGCCGCTGGGTGCTGTTGACCCAGCACTGCTGGGTTACAACATGCCAGCCATCTACAGCAGTGACCCAGCCACAAGGGAGAGAGAGCTGAGAGAGCGAGAGGCCCGTGAGCGAGACCTTAGGGATCGAGATCTGCGGGAGCGCCTTAAGCCTGGATTTGAGGTGAAGCCAGCTGAGTTGGAGCAGCTCCACGCTGTCCCTGGTGCTGCTATGGATCCTTTCCCACGTCACGGGGGACTGGCTCTGCAGGCAGGCCCTGGTCTGCACCCTGCCTTCCCCTTTCATCCAGGGCTGGGCCACCTGGAGAGGGAGCGGCTAGCGCTGGCTGCCGGCCCAGCCTTGCGCCCTGACATGTCCTATGCTGAGCGCTTAGCAGCTGAGCGACAGCATGCAGAGAGAGTGGCTGCTCTGAGCAATGACCCTTTGGCTCGGCTGCAGATGCTCAACGTGACTCCTCACCATCACCAGCACTCCCATATCCACTCGCACCTCCACCTCCACCAGCAGGACGCCATCCATGCAGGTGAGGAGCAAATATCATCCTGCACTTTTTTAGCTTCTTTCTTGTTAAAGTGAAAAGGCTAGAGCTGTAGTACTTCAGACTGTGACTGTGTTTGTGCATGTGTGTGTGAGAGAGAGTCAATGGCAAAGGAAGCTAGTGTGTCAGGGAGTGATCTAGTAGAGGACCACTCACAACGCTTTACTAAATATAGGCAGGAGATTTTGCATAAGGAGAAGCTTTCAATCATTGAACTCACAACTCTTGCTGTTGTGGTACTTTTTAAATAAGGATTTACCATTTCAACAGTAAGCAAACATCTACTGGTTCTAATGGGGTTGGAAGTGTTAATTGCGCCACTTATTAGTATAATTGTGTAATTAATATTGATGTATTTATTAATTATGTAGTTAACTAGAATCATGGAATCATAGCCTTGAAAGTGACCTTATTGACCATTAATGCCAGCTTAATGCAGGGTCGCGAACTAAAGCAGCCCTAGCAGGGAACTGCCCAGCCTCCTTTTGAAGATACCCAGAGAAGGAGAGTCCACCAGCTCTCTAGACCAGTGATTCTCAACATGTGGGTCCATGGGTGTTTTGGCCCACAACTCCCAGAAATCCCAGCCAGTTTACCAGTTGTTAGGATTTCTGGGAGTTGAAGGCCAAAACATCTGGGGACCCACAGGTCAAGAAACACTGCTCTATACAATTGCTTCTTATGGTCAATAATTTCCTTCTAATGTTCCCTCCTGTCATTTCAAACTATTGGAGCTGGTCCTACTCTTTGGGATAGCAGAGAACAAGCCTGCCCCTTCCTGTCTTTGGCAGCCCTTGGGGTATTTAAAGAGTGCAATATTGCCACCTCTTAGTCTTCTCTTCACCAAACGAACATGCCTACCATCTTATGTGCTTTATTCTCCATACTTCTTATCTTCCTTATATTCCTTGTCTGAATCTGCTCCAACATGTCTAGATCCATCTTAAAATGTGATGCACAGAACTGAACACAGTTTTCCATATGAGATCTAGCCACAGAATATTTTGGGACTGTTGCTTGCTGCGACTTAGAAATTATGCTTCTGTTAATGCAGAATAAAGTTGAATTCACCAGCTTTGCTGCAGCATTACAATGCTGATTCATATTCAATATATGATCAATAATAATTTCAAGGTCCTTTTCATGTGTAGCACTTCTGATCCATGTATTTGGGTTTTGTGCCCTAAATGTAGAAGTTTGCATTTCTCTTCTGAATTTCATTTTAGTATTTTCTGCTCAGTATTCTAGTTTATGAAGCTCCTTTAGAATTCTGCTTTGGTCTTCCAATATGTTAACCACTCTTCCCAGTTTTGTGTCATCTTCAAATCTAATTAAAAATACTTCCTCTATTCCAACATTTAAGTCATTGATAAAAATTTAAATACCTCATTCCAGTTTGAAGTGCAGTTGTTGATTATAACTTCACTTCACTTTATTTCTTGTTTAGTCGCTCATCACCAGGTACTCTGAGCAACTTACAGTTTAAAATAGCATTTCACAATATAAAACATTAAAACATAGAACGTTAAAACAGCAGTAACTATTTGATAATTTGTCTGATTATTTAAATGCACACCCAAAAAGCCAGGTCTTAAGCGCTTTTGCAAAAGGTCGCAACTCCGACATTTCTCTAATGTGCGACGGCAAAGAGTTCCATAGCATTGGAGCATAGGTCGAAAAGGCTCTGCCTTGTAACTTCCAGGCATACCTCCCTAGGGCCCGGTGTGTATAGAAGATTTTCCTCGGCGGAACGAGGTAACCACTGATGGAAAAACGGAATGAGGCGGTCCCCAAGATACAAAGGTCCTTGGCTGTTTTGAGCTCTAAATGCCAGGATCAGAATCTTGTAAGAGATCCGCTGTTCTATTGGTAACCAATGCAGCTGTTTAAGGATCGGTGTAATATGGGACCTCATAGATGAATCTGATAGAAGCCTGGCTGCTGCATTTTGGACCATCCGGATCTTCTTAGGGAGGCTGACATATAAAGTGTTGCAGTAGTCCAGCCTAGTGGTGACTGTTGCCAATGCTTCTGCTGGAAGGTAGGATGCCAATTTCCTAGCCTGGCAAAGATGAAAAAAGGCCTGCTTGCTTATGGCAGTGATCTGGGCCTCCATCGTCAGTGATGAATCTAACATGACTCCTAGGCTTTTGACAGTGGCCGACGGAACCAAGGCTTCCCCATCGAAATTAGGTAGAGACTGGATTAATTTTGGCGGCTGAGCATGCCAAAGAATCTCAGTTTTTGCCGGATTCACTTTCAATCTGCTCGCTCGCAACCAATTCATCACTGCTACCAAACACAACTTAAAGTTCTCAGGAATCGCAGTTGTCCCAGGTTCGAGACGCAAGAGTAGCTGTGTATCGTCTGCATACTGGTAGCACTCAATACCAAAACTCCGCACCAGTCCAGCAAGTGGACGAACGTAGATATTGAACAACAAGGGTAAAAGAATAGCACCCTGGGGAACTCCACAGAAGAGGTGAGAGCTCTCCAAGCTTTGGCCCATCCACTCCACCCTCTGTCTCCGGTCGTGGAGAAACGAATTGAACCAATTAAGGGCTGGACCCCGTACACCAGACATGGCCAGATGATGAATCAACAAATCATGGTCCATGGTGTCAAATGCAACTGTGAGGTCTAGGAGTACCAGTAGCGCTGATCTGCCTCGGTCTAACTGACAACAAATGTTGTCAGTAATAGCCACCAAGACAGTCTCTGTCCCATGACCTGAGCGAAAACCTGATTGGAAGGGGTCCAGACCCGCAATCTCTTCTAAAAAGCATTGTAATTTCCCCGCTTCTGTCCGTTCAATTACTTTGCCCAAATACGGAAGATTTGAAACTGGGTGATAATTACCAGGTGTAGTGGCGTCTAGGCTCGTTTTTTTCAAGAGAGGATGGACCACTGTTTCTTTAAGGCAATCTGGAAAAATTCCTTGCTCCAAGGAGCTGTTGATAATGCTCCTTAAGGGATCACGTAGTCCCTCCAGACACTCCTTAACCAACCAGGAGGGGCAAGGATTGAGGGAGCATGTAGATGGTCTTGCTACAGCTAGAGTCTTTTCTAGGCCTTCCACGGTCAAGAAATTGGCCGTTAGATGGCCAAGAGGCCTCTAGTTCACTTAATGTGTCCTCTGTGGGTGGTAGCCCTTCACGGAACAATTTGATCTTATTTATGAAGTACTGTAGTTCTGAAAGGTCTCAGCTGTGATATCTTGACTAGCCACATCTTTGGCCGGATGGGTTGGATTAGTGATATTACGAACAACCTTAAATATTTGAGCAGGTCGCGATCTGGCGGAAGGATATAACGGAACTGGAAAAGGTACAGAAAAGGGCAACAAGAATGATCCAAGGGATGGAGCGGCTCCCTTATGAAATCAGGTTGCAACGCCTTGGTCTTTTCAGCCTTGAAAGACGGCGTCTAAGAGGTGACTTGATCGAAGTGTATAAAATCATGCATGGGATAGAAAAGGTGAATAAAGAAAAATTATTTTGTTTGTCACAAAACACTAGGACTAGAGGGCACTCCCTGAAGCTCCAAGGTAGGAAAATTAGGACTAATAAAGGGAAATATTTCTTCACCCAGAGGGTCATTGGGTTATGGAACTCACTTCCAGAGGAGGTTGTGACAGCTGTCAGCCTGAACAACTTCAAGGCAGGATTAGACAGATTCATGGATACCAAGTGTATCGGTAGTTACTGAAAAGGACATTCAAGTGCCACCTCGGTAGGCACTTGAGGTAGGCAGGATTTCCCTGGGTACTGGTTGTGGGGGGTCGGGAGCAGGTTAGGGTTTTGCCCTCCCTTCTGCTCGAGATCCCCGTGTACAACTGGGGGCCACTGTGTGATACAGAATGCTGGACTAGATGGGCTGAGGTCCGATTCAGCATGGCTCTTCTTATGTTCTTATGTTCTTATGTTATCAATGAGGAATTGTATTCATCTTTGGCCTCTCTGGTGGCTGCTTCATAAATTTTGCGATGCGTTTCGTAAGCAGACTTCGATGCAGCATCGGGTTTCTTTCGCCATTTACGTTCTAATCTCTTCCACTCGAGTTTCATCTGACGTAGACCATCCGTGTACCACGGAGATCTATTCTGACGAGGGCAAAGAGCCCGTTTAGGGGAGACTATATCCAAGGCTGTTGACAGATTTTTGTTCCAATTTTCCACTTGTTTGCATAAAGAATCAGCTGTGTAATCCAGTTCTTTTAGGACACTCGATAGTATAATAGGGTCCATCAGCTTCCTCCGGGCGCTATGGTGGTGGAATCTCTATTTGAGTGTTCAAGTTGTAATGGTCGGACCAGGGAATCTCTGAGACTGATGATAGAGTCATTTGAACTCCGATACTAAAAATCAAGTCCAAGATATGCCCAGCTCAATGAGTAGGACCAGTCACCATTAAAGAGAAACCTATTGTTTCCATGGATTGTACTAGGTCCCTTGCCATCGAAGAAGATAACAACATATCTGCATGTACATTGAAATCTCCCAATACAATGGATCTTGGGAACTCTAGGGCCCAGTCCGCCACCAGGTTTAGTAACTTTGGAATACTCTCATTTGGGGCCCAAGGGGCCTGATAGATCAAGAGGATAGTCACACTTTTTCTAATGACCAATATCAAACCTATACATTTGATACCCATGATATCTGGGGTAGGGATAGTTCTAATGGAGAGGTGATTGTGAGCCACTATTCCCACCCACCCCCCTCCTCGGCCCCCTCTTTAGAGATCTATGCAGCATCTGGAAACCTGGTGGTGTTAATTCGTATGAGGGGATATTATCTCCCTCTCATATCCAGGTTTCTGTGATGCATACCATATCTGTCTCCTGACTGAGAATAAAATCTTGAAGGGTCACCGTTTTATTCACCACTGACCTAGCGTTGATCCGTTGCAAGATCAAGGGGGACGAAGGGGGAGGGTTCACGGTGTCATGTTTGGGAATACCACATAGGACAGGTGGTGGCCGAGTCTGTCGCTGACTTTGTCTCTTTTTAGAGATGAACCTGCTTTCATTCTCATATATCCCTCTCCCGATGACTACTGGGATTTCGCTCCAAGTACTGGGTTTATCAGAGATATCAGTTAGGTGCCCGATGTTTGAAACACCCCCAGAAAAGGGAAAGACGCAAGGCCCGGAAAGATATGATTTTGGGCAGCAGTCTCTGGACGCGAGCACGGATCTCCAACTAGTTATGGCTCAATCTGTCTATTCCATATTTAACCACTTTGCTGATCAAAATATCATGGGGGAACTTATTAAACATTTGATAAAATCCGGCTTAATACCATCCACAGCATTCCCACCATCTATTAAACTAGCAAGTCAATCAGAAAAAAGATAGGTTAGTTTGGCAGGTTTTGTTCTTGACAAGTCCACATTGACTCCTTCGAATCACTGCATTGTCACTTGCTGGTGAAGTATCCTTTCTAAAAATATATCTTGGTAGTGAGGTCAGCCTGACTAGTTTTTTACTTTCCTGTATCTTTTTTGCTTTTTTGACGAGAGGGATAATGGGATACCTCACCCGTTCTCCAATATTTCTCAAAAAATGGGATGCAGTTCATCTGGTCCTGCAGATGTGATCCCTGTAACTTGGTGATTTAACTCCATTTAAATCTTGATTTGCAATCAAGATTGATTTGCTGTGGATGACATTTAGCTTGATTTGCAATCAAGATTGATAAGGCGTTAGTTAGAAATTATGTAATTAATTAATTAACGAATAATTATTGTGTCAATAGTTAACTCATTATAGGTCAGATCGCAAATTAAAAATTGAATTCTCATTCGTTGAAGTTCATGTCTCTTTATTGTCTGTCTGGGCAATTTTGAACCTACACTATACCACCCCCACCCCACTCCATGAACTCACGGTAAAAAAAAATCTGTTGAGGTGAGGTAAAAAAATGCTTTCTGGATTTAAATAAATCAGACATAATTGTTCACCAGATTTTTCATCAAGAAATACAGCCAGAATCCTGTTTGTATCTTACTCATACACAAGTTCCCCTCTGTAAACATGTGGACATGTTATCCCAACATGGATTGCCTGCATTAAATTCAAAGTTGGAGTTGTGCACACAGAGGTATTGTAACCCTGGGGCTGTGCATCCCCTTTTAATGGGAAGATTTTCACTGTGTTTTTAACTTTTGTTCCTTATAGCTGAATCCTTTTGTAAGCTGCCTCTAGCCCCATTCTTGAAGAAAGAGGCATATAAAGGAAAAGTATATATATATACTTTTCCTTTTCGGGCACAGCTTTAAGTCTTATTACTAATTCTTTGCTTTTTATTTCCATCGAAAACTCTCTTATAGACATCTTCTTGCATTGCATGGCAAGAAGGATTTCTAATTTTCTTTTTAATTCACTTGTAACTTTGTTTCTTATTGTTCAACTCTGTATTTTATGAAACTTAATAAATACGTTTTTTTAAAAAAAGAAAGAGGCATATAAATTAGTAAAATGAACAATTTCTTACAAACAGCATTTTTATACATTCCTATTCTTTAGTGACCATGAACAATCAATTGCTCCATGGCTACCCAAATAGGAGTATCCTACAGTCTGTGTGCAGCTGCCAAGACAATCTCAAGCTATATCTTTGCAAAATGGCTTTTTATGTGTTGCCCTAAAGCAGTGGTTCTCAACCTGGGGGTCCCCAGATGTTTTGGCCTACAACTCCCAGAAACCCTAACAGCTGGTAAACTGGCTCGGAATTCTGGGAGTTGGAGGCCAAAACATCTGGTGACCCCCAGGTTTTTTTTTAAAATGAATATTTTTATTGATTTTTTTACATACAGAATAAAAACCACATCCAAACAACAAAACATAACAAAACAGTGCACTGTGAAAGTGCCCCTTCCACCCTCACAATCATCCACACCCCTCCACCCCTTCTGAGGGTTTCATCGCCATTCTTCTTTCCCTTCAAGCCTTCAAGCCTTTGGACAGTTTACGTTACAAATTAAACAGTAGATCCAACTTATTCCTCGTATCTTGATCTCGAGTTTTCCAAACAATATATTGTCTTACCCGGTCCCATCGCCCCAACAGTTCCTGCAATTTATTCTCCTCCATCTCATTAACCCTAATCTCCATAATTTCAAATTGAATGTGTTCTACCAGGTATCGCAGCCAATTCTTAATTGTCCATTTGGAGGGTCCTTCCAACCCAGAACTATAACAGACTGTGCGCTTTCAATCATGGCCTCCTTGATTCCTCCATATTCGCCCAAGTCACTTTTTCTCACCAATATCGCAATCTCCTTTGTAATTACCCAATTTATGTTCAGTGCCTTATTAATTTCCCCTTGTACCTCTTTCCAAAATCTCTGCACTACTGCACATTCCCAAATCAGGTGCATGTATACCCCTTTCACTTGGCACCCGTGCCAACATTGACTGCTCACGTTTTGAGAGAAATATGTCAATTGGGCCGGAGTCCGATACCACTTATGCAGGAGTTTCCTTCTCATTTCCCTCACTCTTGTGTTTTTAATTTTTGCGATATTTCCCATTATCCTTTCCATCTCTAATTCTGATACTTGTACTTCCCTCTCCCACAATTTGGTTAATTCTTGTACCGGGCTTTCTCCTGACACTACTAACAGCTTATATATCTTTCCCACCTGAGTCCTTTTCCCTTCCTTCCATTCCCTTACCAGCCTCTCAAAAGCAGTGTCCTCTCTTTGCATTGCCTCTCTAACCTCCCTCTGCATAAGAAATTCACATATTGCCCAGATTTGCAGCCACCGCCTTTGTCCCAACCAGTTCTCTAACTTATCTCTCCTAATTCTACCCCCTTCATCCACTAATTGCTCCAATCTTGTGACCCCCTTTCCTCTCAATTCCCTTATTACTCTGCTTAGATTTTCCTCCTTTTTAGGGTTCATTACCTGTAGCGAGGCTACCTTCGAGACTCCCAGTGCCATCCTCCCTTGCCACCTTCTCCACACCTCCAAAGTGGCTCTCATAGGCCCTGTCAGTTTATCCACCTCACCTTTTCCCCATCTCCTGAATATCAGTTCCTCCGATCCGATTGCATTCACTTCTCTCTCCAGTTTCACCCATTTTTTATCTTCCACCTGTAGCTCTATCAGCCTTTCTATCTGAAACGCATCTCTATATAGCTCTAAGCTTGGAATTCCCCAACCTCCTTCCTTCTCACTCGCTATCAACCATTTTTTCCTTATCCGTGGTTTCTTGTCTCCTTCCACCCACTGGTTGAGAACCACTGCCCTAAAGGATTATGATTGTGGAATACTTGGTAGCCCACCAGGATGTCTTTGCAAAGTGTTTTGAGGATAAAATTGATAACATATTCCAGAAATCTGATTCTGCTGTGGTGGCAGACTCAAAAATGTCCAGAGCCTTGCCCAGCCAAGTTTTATTGAGCATGTTTTAGTTTGTATGGTCCACAGACAGCAGTTAGGCTAAAGACAGTTATTGACCCTTCCAGTAGAAAGCTGTAGAAAGTTGCCTGAAAGAGGTGTCAGTAATATCTCTGAAGACACTCTTTCTGGATTAAGAAGTCTTGGCAAATCCCAGATTAATTTCTTAAATGGGTTCTCATCAGTGAGTTGTAGGCACATTTGAATGGAAGAGGTTTTCTTTGTGAATTTCAATCAGGGATCCTATCACGTTTTTGTTACTGAAACTATCTTTGTTACTCAGTGTTGAGAGATTGATTGTGATACTCTTTTATCCCTCAGCAAATGAAAACAGCCCTTGATGGTTCTTATGGTCCCTTCCAATTCTGTGATACCATAAAAATATGACTTTCAGATGGGGAACACTGCTTTATAGTTTGCTCAATTCCCACTTGTCTCTAGAGGGAGGTGCTTGGGAAAGTACTTTCAGGCCCATGAAGGCTGCAGTGTGGGGTCCCTTGTGATTTGAGTTTAGACTGTTGAGCTGGAGTCATCTGGATTATCGTCAGTGTGCCAATGCGTATAGCTATACTTTTCCTTTTGCCTTGCAAGCAAATGTGTTTAATACGCTGAACTGGTTCCTGGACTTGGTAAGTGATTGAATAAGAGCCAACAAACTCAAGCTCAGGTTTGGATAAGTGTAGCAACCCAGTTCTCTTTTGTGCCTGGGGGGCAGGGGGCAGCACCGGGGGTCCCACTTGCATTGGAGCCAGCCGCAGCTGATGAGGAAATGGAGGAAGGGGTTAATGAGTTAGCTGGGGATGATGGATGGCTTGGGATGATGGATGGCCGGACGGTTACGATAACTGGGAAGGTCAGACTGATTCAGAAAGTGTTGATAGTGATGATTGTTATGAGAGGCCAGGTGGTTTCGGGTCGCAGGAGAGAATCAGGGAAACAGTGGAGGATGAACCCATGGAAGCTGAAAGGGAGTTTGGCTCTCATGAAGATAGTGAACCAGGTGCTGGGAGGCAAGGACGGGGCTTCGATAGGAGAGAGAGCATTGAGTCCAGCAGGAGGGGTTGGCACCGCAGCCTAGAGCGCCAGAGAAGCGCGAGATCCCGTAGCACAGATTGGCGCCGAAGCCTAGAGCGTCGGGGACCTCGCCAAGGGGATTAAGTATAGGATCCGTGGGAACGGATCCTCAGTACCTCGGCCACTTCTATTCTAAGAGGAGTGAAGCGAGCGTGGGACCACGGAGCCAAGTTGCCGGCTCGTGTCTTGCCAAGAAGTTTCTTGGGTCCTGTTTGAACTTTGCCTTGTTCCTTGATCCGCATTGCTTGCGGAGCCTTTTGCCAAGCCTTTTGCCAAGTCTTTTGCCAAGCCTTTTGCCAAGTCTTTTACCAAGCTTTGCCAAGCCTTTGGATTTGATTACTACGGACTCTTTCTTTGGATTGAACTTTTCAATATTTTTATGGACAATTACCTTTTCACCTGTTCTTTATTATTCAATAAATAGTTAGCTGATTACCGCCTCTGTGTGTGTGATTAAGGGGCCGGCCGAGTCCTTGCATCGTGACAATAAGTCAGAGTTATGGAGTTCCACCAGTTCAGCTGAAGAAAGAGACGTACTATTTGGATCCATCTTTTTCAATGTCATTGGAGCAGAAGTGGCCCTCATTGTGCAGAATGCCTTTTGCCAACTTTTATTAGCTAGTGATGATAAGTAGTTCATTTCCAAGCCCAACTCAAGTTTCTAGTGTTTATCTAGTTAGCCTTTCATGAGAGGCCCAATACTCTACAGTGGTTCCTAACCTTTTTGGTCCTCCAGGTGTTTTGGATTTCAACTCCCAAAAATCCCAGGCAGTTTACCAACTGTTAGGAATGGTGGGAGCTGAAGTCCCAAACACCTGGAGAACCACTGCCCTAAAGACACCAAATCCTGGTTGATCTTGAAAACTAAGCAGAATCAGCTCTAAGTAGGACCTGGATGATAAACCGCTATTGAATACCAGGTCCTGTTTGCCATATTTCAAAGGATGAAATTGGCAAAACCACCTGACTAAGAAAACCCTATGCAATTCATGGGGTCACCATAAGAGTGGGCAGCTTAAAAGTGGCACAAAGCCTTTCCTAATCTCAATGACTGCCTTTTCTCCGACAAATCTGCTTGACATCTGAGGCCCTGATGTCAAGCAGATTTGCAGATGTGAGGATGGCATTGAAAGAATGGCCCTTTTCTGTGATACCTCACTGCGCAACCCCACCCACAGTGCATGGCAAACTCTTCCCAGGAAAGCTCCCACAATGCTAACCTTTATCATCTTTAAAGCCCCAGGCAAGGGCTTTCCCAAAGCTGTTGAATAGTTTGTCTCGGCTTGAGTAGATGCATTTATCATTTACTCCTGTAATGGGTCCTAGATGTTCTGTATCTGTTTGTACCATGACCTTTTCAATAAATCCTTGTAAAGTTATTTACCGAACAATAAACATTTTGCCCCCTAAAGCAATTTCAGTAAGTACTGAATAAGCAGGAAAATTGTCTACTATCTGATTTTTTTTTCTTGATGATGTGCTTGAAGATTTTGGATTTCTGAACATTCATTGATTTTTGATAACCACCTCCCATGGCTGATGCTTGTATTACATTTTGTAGTTCATATATATCATTATCTGAATTGATTTGGGACTCCTTGTTGCATTGAAGTAAAACATATATATATAACAAACTGTTTAAAAAATCAGGATAAATGTTTGCTCAAACATGTTAGAAGTTCTGCAGCAGTTTTTTTTAAAAAAAAGTTTCTGTTCTCCTGTCTCATTTCAAAAGTTAACTTTAATTTCTACTTTCTGCAGCTTCTGCCGCTGTTCACCCTCTTATTGATCCACTGGCTACTGGGTCTCATCTCACCCGGATACCCTACCCAGCTGGTACCATCCCTAATCCACTCCTTCCTCATCCACTCCATGAAAATGAGGTGCTGCGCCACCAGCTTTTTGGTAAGAAATGGGGGTGTGGAGCATAGGCTAAGAAGAAAGGGTTTGTCAGGATTTAGGGTCAATAAAGATAAAGAGAAGGAAATTGTTAGCTTGAGATTTGGACTAGGAAAACAGATATGAAAAATAGGGAAGTGGAGGCGAGTTCAGGTGTGGAACAGCTAAAGCAATAACGCATTACATAAGAACCTGGATGAGAAGCAAAGTGAGAGGCAAAGTTGTTTAGAAAGATTCAAACTATTTCTATAGTAAGTTTTTTTACTTTGATTTTCCCCCTTATGTATCTTCAAATGATTTTCCATTTATGTCAATCCTAAAGCAAGCCTGTGTGAGGCTGTCTTGGCAAGAGTTGTTCAGGAAGGATTTACCATGGCTTTCCTCTGAAGCTGAGAGGATTTAACTTACTCAAGATTTCCCAGTGAGTTTCCATGGGCAAGTGAGGGTTCACATCCTGGTATCCCAGAGTCCTACTTCAATACTCAAACCATTACAACATATTGGCTCTGCTTTTGCAATGTACTAAGCACCTTCTACACTGCCATATAAAATCCAGATTATCTGCTTTGAACTAAGAAGTAAAAGCAGGGAAAAAACTGCAGGCAGCATTTTTCATTCAGCGGTTTAATAAGAGGGTAAAAGCTCTTGAGATCATTTTGAGAAGCACGTGACAATTTCATATATCTGCATTGAAGCAAGTTAGTTCAACATTTTAAGTCTGTTTGTATCAAGAGGCCTGATGGCAGACAACTGCCAACCAGAAGAAAGTCAGTTAGACATCTTCAGGTCTGGGCTGAGGCATTGAGGTATGCTCTGTGTGCTCTAAAGGAAAGGGGCAAGAGCAAGTGTAGGTGAGATGCATGGGGGACAGTGGCAGAGCATCTTTGTCTACTACCCTCAGGATGAAGAGGGAGTTTTTGCAGTCCCTTCCCCTCCCTCCTCCTCGTTCTGATCTTCCTGTGGATAGGATTCCCTCCTCTGTCGCACTGTTCAGGGTACAGGAGCCCTGCAGCTCCCCAGCAATGTCTGACCTCCTCAGCCCTGCAGCTCCCCAGCAATGTCTGACCTCTTCAGCTGGCTGCAGCCCCTTGTACAAATCGGTTGTGATTACTTGCTGTTGTTCTCTTTCTTTTCTTCTCCTTTGGCTGCAGCTGCCCCCTACAGAGACCTGCCTGGTTCGCTCTCTACACCAATGTCAGCAGCACACCAGCTCCAAGCCATGCATGCCCAGTCAGCAGAGCTGCAGCGTCTGGCCCTGGAGCAGCAGCAGTGGCTGCATGCCCACCACCCTCTGCATGGCGTGCCACTCCCCACCCAGGAGGATTACTACAGGTGTGTCTCTCATTGAGGGGTGGAAAGGGCTCCTGTGTGGCGTTGCTGTGGATAAATAGGGTGAAGGAGACAGGGGGATTCCGGGAAGAAAAAGTCAGATCGCCTAAATATATGGGGGAATGAAAATAAGTGCTCTGTTAAATCTTGGGTTCCTTGAGTGTTTATCAGGAAGGCTTGTGGTTAAGAATGGTGGACAAACTTCCTAGAGAACTCTGATCTCACCATTATCAGTTTCCGCAGAATGCGCAGGACTGTGGGGTGAATTTTGGGCCACGTGATGGTGGTGATGATGATGGTGGTGATGGTGATAATGATAATGAATGATAATAATCTTTCTTTATATCTCACCACCATCTCCCAAAAGGGACTCAGGGTGGCTTACAAGGCACTATAAGTGTAGTATATAACATAAACAGTATATGAGTATAAAAACAATATCACATAAAAGTTATAAAAACAACCACTATTAACACATGAAAAATAAAAACACAGTTTAAAATGCAGACCCTCTAGTTAAAACTAGCTGCCTTCAAATCACAACGAAAGTATTCCACATGTGAACTACGTCAGAGGACTACAGCCTCTACAGCAGGCATGGGCAAACTTCAGCCCTCTAGGTGTTTTGGGCTGTAACTCCCAAAATTCCTAACAGCCTATTGGCTGTTAGGAACTTTGGGAGATGAAGTCCAAAAGACCTGGAGTGCCAAAGTCTGGTCATGCCTGCTCTACAGTGTTCTGGAACTGCTTGGCAGAGCTAAAGTGGACAACGTTCCTTGAAAAACTGTTTCCAAGAACACAATGTTATTTTTGGGAGAGAGAGTCCCATCTGATAACTACTGGCTATTTATATGTAATCAGGTTTAATACTTGCCTCCTAAAGGAAGAAACCCATAGCAGGGCACTATGTCTACTCTGAAAGTGTGCAGAAAGTGATGGTCCAGCTGTAAGTCGGCACTGATTTTCCCTGCATGTAGCAACTTTCTGTGATTTTGTTGGCTTCTAGTTTGCTTCTGGACCAAGTTCAGGGAACTGTTTTTGACCTTTGAAGCCCTAAATGGGCTTGTGTTTGCAGAACTGTCTTTCATTATGTAAACTTAAAATAACCCTGAAAGGCCCTTTTTCTCCTTCACAAGTTAGGGAAGTGGATGCTAGAGACTTTCAAAGGACCTCTGAATCCATGGGTGGAAAATCTGTGGATACAGAGGGCCAAGTATAATGTTTTCACATAGTGGTCAGTGCTATTTAAGTTTTACCCAATTTGGATCCCCAGATGTTATTGAACAGTAACTCCCATCTCTTTTGATTATCCGTCATGCAGACTGGAGATACTAGGAATTGCACTTGTGGCTCTGAGGGTGGGGAAGGATTAAAGGACATTTTAAAGTCAGGCTTCATATCCACAAGCCCTATATCAAACCCCACTATCCTGTAAAGAGAACAAAGTGCAGCCTTCCAGATGTTACTCTTATCACAACTCATATCAGTTTTTAATGATGAAGAATACAGGAGTTATAGTCCAGCATGACCTGGAGAGCCAGATCTGATCCATTGGCCTTGAGTTTGTCACATGTGCGTTAAACCATTGTGTCCACCTTGTGTTTTACTTTTTTCCCACCCAGCCACCTGAAAAAAGAAAGTGACAAGCCCCTTTAGATGGATTTCATTGTTCATGATGACTTCATTACCCTTTAGCTGCTGCTTCTTCTTTGAGAGGAAGATCAACCAACCAAATCCTGGGCCAGAGGGAAGCTGCACAGTGACACAACCCCTCGTTTCTGTCAACAGAAGAACGCAGGAATCAGAACAACTGCTATCTGGAGGGGGTGGGGGGAGGGTGGCGAAAGGGAAAGACAAGTGGGTGTAAAGCACCAGTGGGAACTTTAGACAAATGGCTCATCCTCCCCTTGTATTTAGTAAGTGACGGTATAACCACCCCATGCGCTGCCTTTCCTGTGTGCCCTTATCCCACCCCAGATCCTTGGGCACATATAGCTAATCAGCAGGAACTCAAAGCATGATGGAACTAAAAACACCCTTTCCAAACCCTGATGGACAAAAAATAACCTGGAGGAAAAGAGCATAATGGGACTTTTCTTGACGGCATTGCCAAGTTCTTCCTCAAACTTCGAGAGACTGATCCAAGTCCATAGGTGCATAGCACCATGTGAGTATCTCCAGGGGCCGCTGCCTTTTTTATATCCATGCCTTGATGGTGCAGGAGAACATTGTGAGACTGTTTCAAAGATGACAGCTCTCCTTTCCCCTTCCGTCCCATTGGCAAGAAGAGGTGAACGTGGCCAAGTGGTGCAAGGCATGGTGGGACGTTCCACAGTGGCAGCTGCCCTTTTCTTCTTCACCCATTCCAATTGATGTATTCATGCACACCCCGTTAGACGTGGCAGTTTTGCGTAGCAATTTGTGATTCCTTGAACTCCCCGTGTGTGTGTCTAATCTCACGGTTGTATATCTTGATCTGTCCTCCTATATATTTACATAAGAACATTAAAAGATACCCAACTATGGGAGAAGAATCTCCCTATACACCAATTTTCCTACATTCTATTTAAATATAAATGCAGGTCTTAAAGGTTAAAAAAAATCACACAATTGCAATATAAAGCGTTTTTGAAACATGTTGTGTTCATTCTCTGCACATCCAGGGGATGTGCTTATTGGGATTACAATGGAAATAGAGCCAGGCATCCCTGGAGACAGATTCGGTTGCTCTTGAGTAGACCCAGTGGTGGTTTGATTTTTCTCTGTTGCTTTTGCAGTCCAATCCCTTCTGATGTGTTTTGGGAATTGGGCAGAAGAAGCCCAGTAATATCAGCTTCTTTTCCTCTTTGGTTCTATTCTGCACTTCTTTGGCTTGTTTGTGCAGAGCTTGATGTGACATATAACCATTTCCTGCCTATTTTCCCACCTCATTGAATGAAGTGAATGGACATTTCGAAGAAACATCATGAATCATAGAATCGGGGAAGAGAATCCAAGGTCCCCATTCTGCCATGCAGGAACACACTTTTTAAAAGCACTCGTGACACATCGACATTCGGCCTCTGCTTAAAAACTCCACTCTGAGGCAGCAGCATATTCCATTACCAACCTTTACCTTCAGGAAGGTCTTCCTAATGTTCAGGTGAAATCTCCTCTCCTGGAATTTGAACCCATTGCTCTGAGTCCTAGTCTGCAAGGCAGCAGAAAACAAGCCTGCTACCTCTTCCTTAGGGCATCCTTCGAATCATGGCTCTCATGTGTCTCCTCTCCACCACCTGCAGGCTAAAGATACCTGGCTCTTTAAATGGCTCCTCAATGGGCATGGTTTCCAAACCTTTGACCATTTTGGTCACCCTTCTTCTGATGAGAAGGACCAATAATGTTATTATTACAAGGGGTAATGGTTTCTAGTTACTTTTCAAAGTTCTTTTAAAGTGCATTTTGGAATTGTTTTAGCAAGAATTTTTGAAGTTTTTCTGAACCCCACCCCAAAAATGAAAGAAAAATGAAGTACAGGCAGTCCCTGGGTTACAGACAAGATATGTTCTATAGGTTTGATCTTAAGTTGAAATTGTATGTAAGTCAGAACAGGTACGTTTTTGAAGTGTAACCCCATCCAATCCCCCCCCCCAAATTTTGTATAGCATAAGAAAAGGTGAATAGTGTAGTGTTTGTGTTTTTTGTCTGTGCCTATATTCAGAAGATTTCTCCTCACTTTCTGTCCCTGAGAATTGGATTTTGAAAACATTGGCTTGTCGTAAAAACATGAATTGGTGCTAAAATTTCAGTGAAGACACCTTTCCTCCATGATAACTTTCAAGGGTGTATTCTTAGGGGAAGATTTCTTCCATGTTGTCTCCCTCTGTTCTTAACTAGGAGTCGTATGTCAGTCGTATGTTTGTAACTTGGAGACTGCCAATGGTGCATTGTCTTGTTTCTTTTAAGATGGAAAGAAATGTCACAATGACAACCTTTCTTTTTCAAACATCGTAATCAGATTATTCTTCAAAGATAACTTTCTAAGATCTGGGTTTTATGTTTATGTCAAGCAAAACTCCAAAGTTGGAGAAAAGAGCAAGAGGCTTACCGTTTTAGAAAAACCGAATTTTAGGAAGGGAATTGTTTCTCCCTCTGTTCTCAAGGTGCCTGTGAGTGGAGAGTCCGCTATTAAAAACCATTGCGTTCACAAGAATGTGTTCCGTGAAGTGGTAAAAAGGCATAGTTGTAAAGCCTTCCTTTTCCTTGAACCTGTATTTCATGCACAGTCCCTTGAGCCAGGGATTTATGCAGTGACAAAGGGTCTCTTTCAGGCTCTTTCACGGTTATGGTGCTGTAATTCTGATTCTGCATCCTCTATGAGACACTGGGCCTTGTGGTTTGGCCAGAGGAGCTGGAGAAGGTCAGTAGACCCCTCTTTAAGCTGCCTGTCCAGATTTGTATAGGAGAGACCCCTGACAGTTAAAACTGAACTCACGGTGCTGTGATAGTGAATGGAGTGTGCACAGATCCCAGCTATTCTCCCTTCAGCTGAGGAGTGTGTGAACAAATGAGAATTCATGGAACTTGTCTTAAGACCAGCAGCTCTTAACAAACTGGATTCACAAAACTACGGCCCCTTCTACACTGTCCTATATCCCAGGATCTGATCACAGATTATCTGCTTTAAACTTGATTATACGAGTCTCCACTGCCAGGTAATCTGAGATAATCTGGGATCAGATCCTGGGATATAGGGGAGCAGTGTGGTAGGGACCTAGGGTGTAGGTGAAGGGGACGTCATTTGTTCCTGAGCTGAATGGAAAAAGTAATGAAAAAATGGGGAATAATACAGCTGTCTACAACAATCCTGAAATACAGGGTTTTTCAGAGTGATGAACCCAGTTTCAAAGCAATATATTTATTTTTATTTTATTTACTTCATTTCTATTCCGCCCTTCTCACGCTGCAGGGGATTCAGGGCGGTTTACAATGTACACATTACATTTAGACACACAAACACACAAGACAGACAGGCAGGCAATTTTTAACATCTGGCCACCAGGGGGAGCTGTTGCACTCCTTAAATTCCTCAGCGTGTTTCCTGGAGATCTTATAGCCTCGTAAATCAGTTAAATTTAGCCTCCCCACTAAGTGGTACCTTTAATTTCCTACTTGACAGATACAACTGTCAGGTTGCAAAGGTCGACAACAGGCTACACAATAGGTCGAGAGCCCACCTCAACCCGGGCAGGCCTCGAACTCCTGACCTTCTGGTCAGTAGAGATCTTATGCAGCTGACACCCAGCCAGCTGCGCCACATTTCACAATGGCATCTTGTTAACAATTGCACAAAAAGTTACAAATGGTTGAAGGACTTAATTAAGTTTTGCTTCCATTTTGAGCCAGAAGCAAATCAAAAAATAATACAAATAGAGAATATCTCAGAAGGCCTCAAGGGCACTATCTTTCATATTGACTGCTGTTCTGGGCTGTTTGTGACCTCGGAAAGGCATTTGAGTGCCAATCTTCGGGGAACCCTCTGCCTTGCCTTTTCAATGGGCGAGAGCCCTCATTGCAAAAGGTCATGCGAATCCAGAAAAGGTCTTCCTATAGTCACTTACGTAGCCACTGTCAGGACCAGGCCTGGGCAAACTTTGGCCCTCCAGGTGTTTTGGACTCCAACTCCCACAATTCCTAACAGCCGGTAGGCTGTTAGGAATTGTGGGAGTTGGAGTCCAAAACACCTGGAGGGCCAAAGTTTGCCCAGGCCTGGTCAAGACTACTTTGGGAAGACAATCCTCAGCCACTAGTGACAGAAGTGAATTATGGGTACAAATGTAATGTCTTTAAAAACAAAGAAAGTTTAAAAACTTGGCATTATACTAAATGTACTTTGACCAGTAGCTGGACACTTGGGAGTGCCTCTAGTAAGAAGATCCTCCATTGTGTATGTGGCAGCCTATGATGATGAAGTTGGAAAGGACTTGAAGGTACACAACAACAACAACAAAAGTGTGAAGCCTCCTTTTGAACATGCTCTTGACATCTCAAGACTACACCTTCTGTCTAAATTTGGCCCCAAGAGGGACTGAATAGTGGGCAACCCCATCAGGGCCAGAAACAGCTGTATCGCCTCCAACTCCCAGAATTCCTAGCCATTGAACAAGCTGGCTAAGGCTTCTGGGAATTGGAGGCCCAGGATTGGCCTGCTCGGGATTCTGAACCCGCCTCCTTTTGCCTGACCCGCTCCGATAGGGAGACCTCATCGGGGCGTGGCCTCCGGCCCTTCCGACCAATGGAAAGCAACTCATTAGCATATGAGATTGGCTGCGCCTGAAGGGAGGGTTTAAAGTCAGAAAATCAACATTCCCGGGGGGGAAACCTAAATATTTTGGTGAGGCTGTCATTAAGAGTTGGTAATGGACGCTCAGGGATGTCAAAAAAAATTTGCTCACTGTCACCTGATTCATCATCTCTTTTCTGTAGGTGCAATGCTGGGGAACCTTTCCCTTAGTGATTTCAGCTCTTTTAGTATTTGTCTAGCAGGCTTTCTGCATTCAGCGGAGAGCCACCTCTCGCTCAGTTGAATAACAGATATATGGATTGACTATATATCTATCTATGTGCTTTTAAAGCAGGTTTGGGCAAAGTTGGGCCTAGTAGGTGTTTTGGACTCCAACTCCCAGCATGCCTAGCAGCCTCAGGCCCCTTCCTTTTCCCCCTCAGCCGCTTAAGCCTGAGGCTGCTAGGCATGCTGGGAGTTGGAGTCCAGTCGGAGGAGAGAGAGAAGGGTTGTTTTGCGTCACTTCCGCCTCTGGCTCCGCCTCCCTCCTCCCGCGAGATGTCGAGCCTCCAGCGCCCTTCGGCCCCGTCGCCTCAGCCGGTCTCCCTCAGCGCGGAGCAGGCCAAAGGTGGGTGCCTCGCGCCCACCCTCCCCCTCTCCCTCCCCCTCTCCCTCCCCTCAACTGAGCCTGTGCGCGCGCCGTTCTCGCGCCGTTGGCATGGAAACCATTCCCCCTGCCCACGTGACAGGCTCGCCCCGCCCCCCTCTACATGAGGGCTTCCAAAAAAGCCTGTGTCAGGGCTCTAGGTAGGGAGAGAGGCCTGCAACTTAGGGACACCCGGATGTTGAGAAGCCCCGCCCCCAAGTGGTTTCCAGAACTCTTAGTTGGAGCACACTTCCTGGAAGGAGGCCTTGCTCACTTTTGCCCCCTCAGCATCATATCTCAGAAAAATACTGAAGTGAGAGAGCCATGAGTTCGAGTGAGCTCCCGACCATTAATAGTCTAGCTTGCTGTTGACCTATTTTATTTATCACTAGCTGTGCCCGGCACGCGTTGCTGTGCCCTTTTTAGGAGATGCGAGAAAGTCCAATCATCCACGGTGTGCCCTCCTCTAAACTGCAGTTGGATGGAGTGTGGGTCATGGGGGGCATGGTGTGCCAAGTTGGGTCTTTATTGGTCTTGGTTCTGGGCCACAGTGGTCTGTGGGGAATGATGGGTTTTGAAGTACTACAAATCCCATTTTCCATGGTGGTACTTCAAGTCCCATCATGCATGGTCGGGGCTCTGTGTGCCAAGGTAGGTTACTGTAAATTCAGGCCATACACAATGTCCCATGAGCTGAGGCCTAGTTAGGAACAGCAAGTTAATGAAGCCTTACTGTCAATTCAGGCCATACACAATGTCCAATGAGCTGAGGCCTAGTCGGGAAAGCTTCCCAGTAAGTGAGGCCTAGTTAGGAAATCAAGTTAATGAAGTCTTACTGTCAATTCAGAGCGTAAAACAGCTTCCCAGTAAGTGAGGGCTAGTTAGGGAAATCAAGTTAATGAAGACTTACTGTCAATTCAGAGCGTAAACAGCTTCCCAGTAAGTGAGGGCTAGTTAGGGAAATCAAGTTAATGAAGTCTTACTGTCAATTCAGAGCGTAAACAGCTTCCCAGTAAGTGAGGGCTAGTTAGGGAAATCAAGTTAATGAAGCCTTACTGTCAATTCAGAGCGTAAACAGCTTCCCAGTAAGTGAGGGCTAGTTAGGGAAATCAAGTTAATGAAGCCTTACTTTAATGAAGTCAGTTACTGTCAATTCAGAGCCTTACTGTCAATTTAGAACAGCTTCCCAGTAAGTGAGGGCTAGTTAGGGAAATCAAGTTAATGAAGTCAATTTACTGTCAATTTAGAGGGCGTTAAAACAGCAATTTTCCCAGTAAGTGAGGGCTAGTTAGGGAAATCAAGTTAATGAAGTCAATTCAGACTAAACAGCTTCCCAAGGGCTAGTTAGAAATCGTTAATGAAGCCAGCAATTTCCCAGTAAGTGAGGGCTAGTTAGGGAAATCAAGTTAATGAAGCCTTACTGTCAATTTTGGGCGTGGTCTGTGATTTTTGGGGTGTAAATTTTCGGTTGGAAGTGATTTGGGTGTTTGTGTTGGGGATTGGCTCAGGCCTTTTCCTTATTCTGTTTTGGCAGTTTATTATGGTTCGGAATTTTCATGCTGGCTGGGCAGTGCAGCAGTTATGCAAATCCGCCCTTATTGGCAGCCAATCATGTTGTTCAGAATGTAGAGGCTGGGTGAGTCTTTGGCTGCCCCGGAGGATGCTGGTAAATGTAGTTTTATTTTTACTCGTTGTTTTGGGGGCCTTTTAGGTTTTGTGGGGGAAAGTTTCTTTGCTACAAACGTACCTTGCTTGAGGCCTATTTCTGTTGGCAAGTATTGTGTTTCTGCATTGTATGGTTTCTTTGTTTGAGGTATACATCACATGACGTGAACCCATTTATATAATAGATTTACATCATTTATATTCCGACCTTCTCACCCCGCAGGGGACTCAGGGCGGATATTACAATGTACATATAACAGGCAAACATTCAATGCCATAGACACACAACATATATAGACAGACACTCAGAGGCTATTTAACATTCCTGCTTCTGGCCACAAAGAGGAGCTGTCGCATTCCTTCATTCTTCCTGGAGATTTTATGGCCTCATAAGTCAGTGAGTGGTGCCTAAATTTCCTGCTTGACAGATGCAACTGTCTTTCGGGTTGCAAAGGTTGACAACAAGCTACACAATTCGGTAGAGAGCTCACCCCGACCTGGGCAGGCCTCGAACTCATGACCTTCTGGTCAGTAGAGATCTTATGCAGCTGACTCCCAGCCAGCTGCACCACAGGCCCAGTGTAGCCTGAAAGACAGTTGCATCTGCCAAGTATGAAATTTACCGCTTTATGCAAGGAGGGTGTAAAGAAGTAAAGAGGTTTTCACTGTTCACCTTTTTAAACCGTGGCAGGGCAGGCTATCCCACCGCTGCCACCAATGTAACGAAGCGTCTTTGGTACTCAAATCGTGTAATGGCCACTGCTAAGGATGTCTTCTTTCCTGTCAGAAACCTCTTATTTATTTCTGACTTACACTGCCACCATATAATACCAACACAGAGAGAGGCTTGGGTTTAAGAGAAACTGTAACTTCGTTTATTTGAAGTTTTGCACATAAACTCATAGAAGCTCAGATCTTATCAGTTACACTTCCATTAATGAAGGTACGAAGTTACGATGTTCAATGGTTACTATCAGTCAGTGAGGCTAGTTCCTAACTATCTCAAACACACAGGCACTCTTGCCTTCTAAAGGCACCTTGCCTCTATCTATCCCTCAGGCTTTACACAAACCGGCTGGCTCGCAAGCTCAGCCCACTAGAACTGTCTCCCTACAGGTCTAAAAAAACAAACTCCCCAGCCAAAGCTACCCTCTAGCTTCGCTGACAGGAAAACCCTAATTGCTCTCTCTGAGCCTCTCAGCACCAACTGACTAAATTCAAATCTCTCAGCATTCTAACCTAGCCTTGGCTGGCTCCGCCCACCGTTACTATGGTAACTCAACCTCCATGCAGAGGGTGGCCCTTAATATCACCCTGTTACGGCCTATGTTACCTTTAACATTTAACAGATATATAAAATTACATTTAACCTGTAATTAAAATTATCACTTCACCACAGAGGGTGATTTAACTAATTTACGATGCCATAAAACCTCCCAGCAAGGTGCAGAAGAATGAGGAAGTCCTCCATCAAAGGCCCCGGTGTCGCAAGTGGATGGCGAAGTGACAGCTCCCCCTGTGGCTGGAACCGAGCATACCCTCATGAAACTGGAAAGCTGGAATGTTAAATTGCCCCTGTCTATAGATGTTGTATGTGTAAATGGCAGTGGATGTTTGCCATGTATATGTGCCTTGTAATCCGCCCTGCGTCCCCTGCGGGGTGAGAAGGTCGGAATATGAATACTGCAAATAAATAAATGGACACCAAGAGATCCTCCTTGAAAAAATAATATAGTACAATATAATAATATATAATATAATTCTATATTATATATAATATTATTAATATTGCAGTATAGTACAATATAATCATATACTAATATTGTGCTATATAATATAAATAATATTGTACAATATAATACTAATAAAATATACATAATATATAATAATATTGTAATATAATAATCCTAATATATTTGTTATAATACTACTGATAATATATAATAATATGTAATGATAATACTATTTTATTATTGTATATTTGTATATTTTAAGTTGTGTTGCTTTCATATGCTTTTGCATAGGACTATGATGTGTGTACTTCTCTAGCCTTTTTCCAGCTCTGGTTAGCATTCTGCTTTAATTCTGGTCCAACTTGTATATTTAGGAAAACCAAATGGCAATGTTGTAAACTTTGGGTGAAGAAATTTTGCAATAAAAGCAAAATCTTAATGCATACATTAGTTGAGGATCTTGCCTCCAAAGAAATTCTGTTTTTAGGTTGTTGGATTCATTTAATGCTTGGTAGTCTTGCCCAGACAAATATGATACCTCAACATCACTTTTCTCATTTGTCTTCCTGGTATTAGGAGTAGGTGGCCTTTACCTCTTTCACGTGCTGAAGTTAGCAGGTTTGGGGGTTCTTGTGGGAACAGATTCATGACCTTTCTGCTCTCTTCCTTAGTGGTTCTGGCTGAAGTCATCAAGGCATTTGCTTCACCAGAAAATGCCCAACGCATGGAGGAAGCAAGGGACAATGCCTGCAACGACATGGGCAAGATGCTGCAATTCTTGCTGCCTGTGGCCACCCAGATCCAACAAGATGTTATCAAAGCCTACGGTTTCAGCAACGATGGGGAAGGTAGGTTCAAAGTACTGAGTTATTTGGAACCGAAATGATACTCTCTAAATGTCAACATAGGTTCCTTACAAACAAGCCATTGCAGAAAAAATAATCTCTTTTTTAATTGAGTTAAACGTTTTGTAGATGGAGGGAATGCTGTGAATGTAGCATCTTTCAATTTCAGTACGGCCTTTGATAAATTCCCCCATAATATTCTCACAAAGAAGTTAATAATATGTGGGTTAGACCAGGGCTGTCCAACTGGAGGCCCGGGGGCCGTATACGGCCCCCAGCCCCTTCCCTACGGCCCCTAAGCTTTTTAATAAAAATAAAAATGGAAAAAAACCCCACGTCCGGGTTCGAGCAGTATCGTGAGAATACGCAATCCACACGGGATTTCGCGGGCGGTGGCGTTGACAGCGAAATCCCGTGTGGATTGTGTATTCTCGCGATACTCTTCGGCTACTCTACTACTGGATCGCTGAGGCCCACAGACGCGATTAGGACCTTCTTCAACTCAGTCGGTCGTCGCCTCTCTCGTCGTCCGGGTACTCCTGGATCCTGCGCGCTTGGAAAAGGTAGGCCGAAGCAAGGGACTCCTCAGGGGGCTCCTCATTCCCTCCTCCCATCTCCCTCATGTATTAAATATAAAATTAAATATATCTAAAGATGAAATAAGGGAAATGGGATACATAAAAATAAGGGGGAGGGGAGGATGGAATTAAATATATTTAATATTAAATAAAAATAGGGGGAGGGGAGGATGGAATTAAATATATTTAATATTAAATAAAAATAAGGGGAGAGGGCGCCTGGGGAGAGGGCGGAGCCGGGGGTGGGGGCGGAGCCTATGTCCCCCCAGGTCATCAGTGACCAGAATTCAGGCCCCTGGGCCGGTAGAAGTTGGACAGCCCTGGGTTAGACAATGCTACTGTTGGGTGGATTTGTAATTATTGGGAATCAGGAGCTTTGGGCTCAAAAATAACCAGGCCCATATTAGCACATTTTTGAGCCCTAGGCCACACTTTGGAATTACGCCCCCCACACACACACACACACCCCCACACCACTCAGACTCACACTTGGCTGGCTTTCGCCATGGTGCCTCTGGAGCAGAAGAGAAAGGCAAGTAGGCATCATCCTGCCACCTCCAAGGTCCCCATTCCCACCGGCTGGAAAGCTCCGCTGTGCTCTGAAGGTCTCATCGGGAGTTGGGAGGCTTGGGGAGAGCGCAGCAGGTGCAAACTCGCTCCAAAGGTGTGCACAAGAGAGAAAGTGCGTGAGAGAGAGAGCGCGTGAGAGAGTGAGCGAGAGAGAGAGAGCGCGTGCGAGAGCGAGCGAGAGAGAGCGAGAGAGAGAGAGGGAGGGAGAGAGAGAGAGGAGCGAGAGAGAGAGAGAGAGAGAGAGAGAGAGCGAGAGAGGAGCGAGAGAGAGAGCACGTGCGAGACAGAGCAAAGACTTTGCTGGGAGAAGGAGCGAGGAAGGGCATGAGAAAGGGGGACAGAGGGGCGTGGACCAGGGTTTTTTTTTGGTTTGTGATCTGCGCCCCCGTGGCTTGCGCCCCTAGGCCATGGCCTTGTTGGCCTTATGGGTAATCTGGGCATGAAAATAACCCTCTCTTAGGGTGATTCCACCAAAAATATAGCACGGTTCATAAGCAGCAGAAACTTATGTAGTGAGCAAGGATTGACTTCCATTTAACAGGATGGAACAGGATTGCAGATCCACAACATCATGGGATCAATAATAATAATAATAATAGAAATCCATTCTAGATATGAAAGGTTCTTGGAGCTAACTAGCTTCACTGAGCTATTTTCTAAGGAAAAGGAAAAGTAAGAAAAGTAACTATAGCCACTACATCTTGCCTTAGACAATGACAAGATGCTTTCCACTCTAGAGAAGACAAAGGAGAAGAGGCCAGAAAAATAGAGACAGGCCACATGATCAGCCCAGGGCAATAAAAATACCTTTAAAAAGAGGAAGTTACATTTCCCTGAAGAGATCCCATTCCTAGGTATTCAAAGGGGAGGAGACAGTGGCATGCAAAGATGACTAAGACAAGCCCCCCCGCTTCTTAACAATGTCTTAAAATCAACTAGCTAGGGGAAATTGGGGCGGGATCCCTCAGTCTATCTAGGCCAGGGCTGCCCAGGAAGTCGATCGCGATCGACTGGTCAATCCCCGGATGGTTGATCCCAGCCGGATGGGAGGGGGCGGAGCCATGCCCCACCAAGCCCCGCCCCCGGCTTCAGTGCTACCCCAGCTTCTCAGGCTTGAGGAGGGTAGTGCCAAGCCAGTAGTGGCTAGTTATGCCACCACCGGCTTGGCACTACCCTCCTCTAGCCTGGAGAAGCTGTGGTAGCGCTAAAGCCAGAGGGGGAGGGGGCGGAGCCATGCCGCACCAAGCCCCGCCCCCAGCTTCAGCGCTACCACAGCTTCTTCAGCCTTGAGGAGGGTAGTGCCAAGCCAGTAGTGGCTAGTTAGGCCACCACTGGCTTGGCACTACCCTCCTCTAGCCTGGAGAAGCTGTGGTAGCGCTAAAGCCAGAGGGGGCGGAGCCAGGCCATGCCAAGCCCTGCCCCTTCCCCCTGCTCTGCCCTGCTTCTCTCTCAGTAGATCTTTCTGACTTGGTAGCTCGCATGCTGAAAAAGTGTGGGCACCCCTGATCTAGGCTAACTACTCATTGAGAGCTGGAGACTTGTGCAGTCAGGGATGAAACCCAACAGTAATTAGCTAATTGGCCTAACCCAAAGCTGCTCAGTAATGGCTCCTCCTCATCCTGGAGAGAAGTGACCAGTGGGGTGCCTCCGGGGTCTGTCCTGGGCCCAGTCCTATTTACATCTTTATTTACTTTATTTATTTATACCCTGCCTTTCTCCCAGTGTGGACTCATGGTGGCTAAACATTCACACACTTTGGTCACAATTTAAAACAAAAAGCGAATACAAAATTAAAAAAATACTGTGTGGATTTAGGTTAAAATACTTTATTAATGACTTTGTAGGGGGTTTAATGATGTCAGAAGCAACTTGAGAAACTACAAGTTACTTCTGGTGTGGGAGAATTGGCCGTCTGCAAGGACATTGCCTGGGACACTCGGATGTTTTACCATCCTGTGGGGGGCTTCTGTCATGTCCTCGTATGGAAAGCTGGAGTTGACAGGGAGCTCACCCTGTCTTGCGGATGCGAACCACTGACCTTCAGGTCAGCAATTCATCCAGCACAAGGGTTTAACCCATTGCGCCATCACAGCTCCTAATGATTTGAGTGATGGAATAGAAGGTATGGTTATCAAATCAGCAAATGGCCCCAGTTTGGGAAAGATAGCTAACACAGTACAGGATCAGAATCCAAAAGGACTGTAATGAATTAGAGAGGTAGGTCAAGGCTAAAATAATGTCATGGTGAAGTAAGTTGTTTTCATGCTATTTACCTTTCTTTCTTTTCTAGGAGTCCTAAAGTTTGCCCGCTTGATAAAATCTTACGAGACCCAGGACCCTGAGATTGCAAGCATGTCTGGAAAGCTAAAATCTATGTTCCTGCCTCCGATGACACTGCCTCCACATGGGGCCGGGACAGGCGGGGTTGCCGCATCGTGAAACTGGCAGCCTCTTCCGTGTTTCCCTGTTATTATCCTTTCACATTAGTGTTAGTTAACTGGATTTTGAGACATCCTTTCCTTGAAGTGGCATCATATTTGTCACATTCATGTACAGTCTTCCTTCAGTGTTGTGTATGAATGCTTCCTTGCCTTATTAAATACCTCCCAACATTTGTGTAACAGTGAGCCTCTTTGAGCTAGACATTTTCAACCTCATGGTGATAAACCACAACCAATGAACATAAAATACAACTGCTCTAAAGTTACCACAGCACCCACTCTCTGTTTGAGTTCCATCCATGGTGGGGTTTGTGGTGGCAGAGATATATCAATTTGAAATTCAGTCCATCTTTTTAAAATATCCTGTAGTGTTGCAAACAAGATAGTAAGCTGTGAGCTAAACAAAGCTACTGTTAGGTGGATTGGGAATTGGGTGACTGGCCAAAGCCAGGCCCGGATTAACACTTTTTTGCGCCCTAGGCCACACTTTGGAATTACGCCCCCTTTAAGCCAACCTCCCGCCAACTCCAAGGTCCCCATGCATTCCCACCGGCTGGAAAGCTCCGCTGTGCTCTGAAGGTCTCCTCAGGAGTCGGAAGGCTTGGGGAGAGTGCAGCGGGTGCAAACTTGCTCCAAAGGTGCGCACGAGAGAGAAAGTGCGCGCGAGAGAGAGAGAGAGAGAGAGAGAGAGAGAGAGAGAGAGCATGCGAGAGAGAGCCCGCAAGAGAGCAAGAGATGGAGGGGACGGAGCAGAGACTTTGCCGGGAGAAGGAGCGAGGAGGGGCATGAGAAAGGGGGAAAGAGGGGCGCAGACCCATTTTTGGTTTTTTTGGTATGTGATCTGCGCCCCCCGCCCCGGCTTGCGCCCCTAGGCCATGGCCTCGTTGACTTTATGGGTAATCCGAGCATGGCCAAAGCCAACGGGTGATGACCAATGGCCCCTCTTCATCCTGAAGAGATGTGACCAGTGGGGTGTCACAGTGGTCTGTCCTGGGCCCAGTGCTATTAAATACATAATAATAATAATAATACCTCTCCGTTGGCGGCCCCTTGTTGTGGGGGAGAGGCTTGCGTACCCTAATGAAGTTGTGAGCTATGCTGGCGGTGGCATAATAGCCACAGGTAGGGCCTCCCAGAGAGGTCACAACCAAAGGGCCTGACAAAGAGCGTCAACGGGCAGGATGGGCTCTTTAGCCCTTTGGCAACCATCCTAAGAGAAGGAAAACTCTGAATTCAAACCCGGGCAGATGGTGCTCATTTAACCCTGTAAGGTCAACCATCTAAGAGAAGGAAACTCAAACCAAACGTATGACCTGAGGACCTTGCTACCATCGTCCTAAGCTTCCTAGGCCCCGGCAGACGAACCTTTGGTTTAAAGGGTGAGGCCAGTTCGGTGCATGCTGCGCTCCACCAGAAAGGTCCATTGCACAGGCTCGAAGGACACATCCAACCTCCGAATCATCAACGCGCTTGTAGAAAGCGTGGGATGAGTCCTTCTGAATCTTCGTTCGCGAAGAAAAGCCAAGAAGAACAACAACAACAGAAACATGAAAATTAGGCATCTGTCCATCTAATTTGAAAGGGAGACTCCAAAAGCTGTGTCTCAAAATAGTTACAAAGTATGGATCGTCAATGTTGCAATCCCAAGCAACAGTATTGAAGAGAAACAACTGGAAAAGCTGACACGATATGAAGATTTAATGATCAAACTGCAAAGACTGGCACAAGACAGTAAAGGTAGTCCCAGTGGTGATCGGCACACTGGGTGCAGTGCCTTAAGACCTTGGCCTGAATTTAAACACAACCAGTGCTGATAAAATTACAATTTGCAAAAGGCCACCTTACTGGGATCTGCACGCATCATACTCCGATACATCACACAGTCCTAGACACTTGGGAAGTGTCTGACGTGTGATCCAACACAACAGCCGGCAGAATGATCTTGTCTGCTGTGGACTCATCTTGTTGTGTTTCAAATAATAATACTTTATTTATATCCTGCCACTACGTCCCTGAAGGGCCTCGGGGCGGCTTACATGGGGACTAAGCCCAGCATCAACAAGAATTCACAAAGTTGAACAGTAATTGAAAAAACATAACGATAAATATAATTAAAACCCAACCCCTCCCCCAAAGTAATGACATTCATCAATGACCTAGATTACTGTTTCCCAACCAGTGTGCCGTGGCACACTAGTGTGCCCTGAGCGATCATCAGGTGTGCCGTGGGAAATTGGAACCTCCAATACCCTTTCTTCCCCCTCCTGCCAAACACTTTTTCTTCTCCACTCGGGCTCCCTTCTTCCCAGCCTCGCTCTGCTTGTTTTGCCTCGCTTTGCTCACGCTGCCGCTTCTGTGGGAGGGGAGAGGGAGGTAGACGTGACCCGTGCTGGTGCTACTGCGCAGACTCTCCCCACGTCTTCCTCCTCCCCTCCACAGTGCTCTCTGGATATACTGTAGGTGAACTACAACTCCAAAACTCAAGGTCAATGCCCACCAAAGTCTTCTAGTAGTTTCCTCTTGGTTATGGGAGTTCTGTGTGGGAAGTTCGATTCCATTCCATCCTTGGTGGAGTTCAGAATGCTCTTTGATTGCGGGTGAACTATAACTCCCAGCTATTGACCTTTGTGTGTGTCTTTCTGCCATTCCTGCCAGGATATCTATGTTGTGTTCATCGAAACAGGCCCAGGTTTCACACTGAGTGTATAAATCCATTTAAAAACATATTAACTATATGTATTACTGTGTTAGAGTGTCATTTTGTGTCATTTTGGTTGGTGGTGTGCCCCAGGATTTTGCAAATGTAAAAAATGTGCAGCGGCTCAAAAAAGGTTGAGAAACACTGCCTTAGAGCAGTCTTTCTCAACCAGTGTGCCATGGCACACTAGTGTGCCGTGACGGATCTCCTGCTGTGCTGCGAGAAAAGCTCTCTGCCCCCCTTCCTCCCCCCCTTCCTGCCGAACTCCTGCTGCTTGGGGGAGGAGGAGGAAGGGCCGGGCAGTGGCGAAGAAAAAGAAGAAGGGACCGGGGCGCCGCCTCCTTCGGCTGTTCCCCAGCCAGCCTCCAATCCACCATGACTCCCACCATGACTCTCGCCCCTCGCTCGCTGAAGCCGCGTGGAGGAGGAGCCCCGCCCACTGAAGCCTGTTCACCGCTCATGCTCCTCCCTCTGTAGGAGAGCTGAAGCTGGGGGGGTGGGGCATGGCGCGGCCTGTAGGTGAGCTGAAGCTGGGGGGGGCGGGCATGAGACGGCCTGGCTCTGCCCCCTTCCCCGGCTTCGACACTCCCAGCAGCTGCTCCAGCCTTGAGGGGACAGTGCCAAGCCAGCATTGGGCTGGCTCTGGCACCGCTGGCTTGGCACTGCCCCCTCAAGGCTGGAGCAGCTGCTGGGAGTGCCGAAGCCGGGGGTAGGGGGCAGAGCCCCAGCTTAGGCACTCCCAGCAGCTGCTCCTAGCAGGCCACCAACCCCCAACTGTTCTTTACTGTGTTAGAGTGTCATTATGTGTCATTTTGGTTGGTGGTGTGCCCCAGGATTTTGCAAATGTAAAAAAATGTGCCGCGGCTCAAAAAAGGTTGAGAAACACTGCCTTAGAGTGTGCTGGAGTTCTTTCTCTGGAGGTTTTTAAGTACAGGCTGAATGACCATCTACTGGGAGTTCTTTGATGGTGTATTCTGACATGGCAGAATGGGGTTGGAATAGATAGCCCCTGAGTTCTAACTCTCTTGTTTCCATAATACTGTTTTGAGGTAGGATAGTCAGTGTGTCAAGGCCCAGGCTCGTTTTATGGAAGTATAAAAATAATGAAAACACATACCAAGAGACTGAATACTTGGGAAGTTTTGTACACAAAATCCAAGGCACCCTGGTCATTATAGAAAGCTGAAAATTAGGCATCTCTCCACCGTATTTGAAAGGGAGAATCCAAAAGGCGTGTCAAAATAGTTACAATGCTATCATTCTGTTATAAATCTGATTACCAGACAAAAGTGGATGCAGAAAAAGTATTTGTTGACATCTCTTTGGAAATTATACTTTGGAAATAATTTTACCTTAAAGTGTAGGCAACACTGAAGAGCAAACAAAGCAATACAAACAAAACATTGTTCCTTACAGACTTGAATAATTTCTGGTGGAAATGGATATCGGACATGATGATGATGACGACAAATGCTCTTGAGAATCAGATAAGTTGCCGAACCCACATTGGCAGTCTTAGTATTGGTTCATGGTTTGGTTTTTCTGTGTCAGGAGCGACTTGAAAAACTGCAAGTTGCTTCTGGTGTGAGAGAATGGGATGTTGCCCAGAAGACGCCTACATGTTTTACCATCCTGTGGGAGGCTTCTCTCATGTCCCCCGCATGAGAAGCTGGAGCTGACAGACGGGAGCTCACCCTGCTCCCTAGATTCGAACCGCTGACCTTTTGGTCAGCGGTCCTGCCGGAACAAGGATTTAACCCATTGCGCTACAGGGGCTTCATTGGTTCATGGCGGGAGATATGCTTGGGTACTTCAATCACAATCTTAGCATTGCTTTGGGAACCTGAATCTCAGGCTCAGATCTCGGTTCAATAAATATGTGAAAACACAGTAAGACGTGACAGTAACAGAGGTAAGTCTTACCTTGCAGAACAAGCTGAGCTGCATCTGGGTCACGGATGTGTCATTTATTTATTTATTTATTATTTTAACTTGTATACCGCCACTCCCCGAAGGCTCGGAGCAGTTTACAAAACTATAAAGCACGCTAGCCAATAATATGAAAAGACATAAAGTATATAATATACAATTAAGAAGAACACTTTCAGGAGTACATTACCACATATGACGCATAATAGTTCGTAACAGTCCCTGATCTAGCTCTGAAACAAAGCCCACGGAGATATCCAAATACCCCAAGAGGGGAAAATATCAGAGCTTAGTCCAAGGGAAAGCCCGGAATATAAATCCAAAGTTCAATGTAAGCTGGGGGAGGGGGGGTACTCCAAAGGGGTTCTTCGTACGTAGAAAAGTTCAATATCAAATCAAGATGAGGTGACGAACAAGTGAAATCAATGGGTAATCATCCCAAAAAGGACCACAAAGCCGACGGAACAGCGTGAAGGTATCACGTCTCCCATTGGCCAATATAATCCATTTCGCACAGTAATATTTCTGTTTGCTTTTTCAAGACTTGGGTGGAAGAAACATTATCCTCATCTCTATAGTTAGTAGCATAAGCATAACCAAGCATCTAATTATGCGTGGTGACCCAATTAGATGATTACTCATTGATTTCACATGTTCGTCACCTCATCTTGATTTGATATTGAACTTTTCCACGTACGAAGAACCCCTTTGGAGTACCACCCCTCCCCCAGCTTACATTGAACTTTGGATTTATATTCCGGGCTTTCCCTTGGACTAAGCTCTGATATTTTCCCCAAATCAATAGGCAGGCGGCGGAAATCTTTCCTCGCCACCGCCATTTGGAGGGGAGGAGAGTAGAGAGCGAGCGAGGAAAGGAGATTTCCGCTGCCTGCCTATTGATTTGCGATGTGAGGACTGCTGTTTACATTGGCCTTGAAAAAGACCCGTAAGGGGTCGAAACGAGGTTGGACTCCTTGACATTGGTGTCCTCGTCGGCCAGAGAAAACGCGGACTACGCCCGGCCACCCCACCTGCTTAATCCAGGAAGCTACTCAGCCGTAGAGTTTGGCCCCTGGCGTGTTTGCCTCAAGCCTCCTTGCTTTCATTCTCCTTGAATGGATTACAAATACCAATCGGGGTTTGGAATACAAATACCTTTCAGCGGCTCCACTTCGACAACCAGACCTTGTCTGCTAAACCGCCCACTATCCGCATCCCATTGGATTAGATTCGAACTTTATTTTGGTTGGTACTGCGATTGGGGGTAGGAACCCGATAGAGCAGTGTTTCCCAACCAGTGTGCCGGGGCACACTAGTGTGCCGTGAGAGATCATCAGGTGTGCCGTGGGAAATTGGAACCTCCAGGAGGGGGGGGGGGAGAGTCTAGTGTGTTGAAGTATAAAAACCATAAGAAACCTACCTCGATAAAGGCACAAAATTACAAACACCCCCCTTCCCACCCGTTGTCTACTTGGTCTCTCCCTCTCCATGCATTGGGAAGGCTCACCTCCCTTTCCCCAAGTAGAGACCTCCTCTTGCCTCCTGGGTGTTCTGTGTGGGAAGTTTGGCCCAGTTCTATCATTGGTGGGGTTAAGAAAGCTCTTTGATTGTAGGGGAACTATAAATCCCAGCAACTACAACTCCAAAATGTCAAGGTCTATTTCCCCTGAACTCCATCTGCGTTCATATTTGGGCATATTGAGTATTCATGCCAAGTTTGGTTTTGATCCAACATTGTTTGAATCCACAGTGCTCTCTGGATATAGGTGAACTACAACTCCAAAATTCAAGGTCAATGCCCACCAAACTCTTATAGCTTTTTCTCTTGGTTATGGGAGTTCTGTGTGGGAAGTTTGTGTCTTTCTGCCATTCCTGCCAGGGTATCTATGTTGCGTTCATTGAACCAGGCCCAGGTTTCACACTGAGTGTATAAATACATTTTTAAAACATATCAACTATATATATATTACTATGTTAGAGTGTCATTTTGTGTCATTTTGGTTGGTGGTGTGCCCCAAGATTTTGCAAATGTAAAAAGTGTGCCGCAGCTCAAAAAAGGTTGGGAAACACTGCGATAGAGGGCTATATGTTTATATTTATCCTGCCTACTCTGTTGTCGTTGTGGTTACTAGGCATGAGAAAAATGAAACGGAAATTAAAAGGATTCGTAAGAGATTCGTATGTAATGGGACTTTTGAGCTTTTACGGATCGCTGCCGCGAACCCGGAAGTAGACTTCCTTTTTTGGTCCTTGAGGCCAACACTTTGCGGTATGATCGTAATAAATTCTTAATTATTGTACTACGTACTCACTTCTCCCTGTCTTCTCCCCTCATTTCCTTCCCGCCTTCATTCAGCTTCTTCTTTTCCCGCATTTCTATGGGGAACTGGAAGTGACGCTGCTGCTAGGTAGGCAATGCATTCTGGAAAGTGTAGTCCTCCACGCTTTCCCCCCTCCTTCTCTTCCCCGTTGCTCTGCTGCCATGCCCCATCGCAGGGGCCAGCTTCACACACACACACGCGCGCGCTTCTCCTCCTCTCTCTCCCTGCGCTCTCTCAGATGCTTCTCTTCCCCGTTGCTCTGCCTTGCCCCATCGCAGGGGCCAACTTCAGCCCTCCAGGTACGTGTTTTGTAATTCAACTCCCACCATTCCTCACAGCCTCAGGCCTCTTCCTTTTCCTCTCAGCCTGGGCAAACTTGGGCCCTCGCTCCCTCAGGATCGGGGTGAGAGAGAGGCAGCGAGGAGCGAGGGGGGGGGCTCCTTCTCCTTTTTTTGCTGCTTCCAAGAATAGAATACCCCCTCCCTCCCTCCTTCCCTCCCTCCTTCCTATTTGGAGAGTCCCATCTAGAATTCAGTGTGGTTTATTCAAGTTTTGGCCTAAACTCCCAGAAATCCCAGCCAATTTACCAGCTGTTAGGATTTCTGGGAGTTGTAGGCCAAAACCATCTGGAATGCGCATGCTCTGGCATACGAATTACTAACAAATTTCGTTAGTACTTAAGTTACATTTTAGAAATTTTTGGAAATTTTTTTGTAAGTCTTTCTTTTACTAATAAAAAAAAAAATCCCCCCCATTTGATTTTAGAATCGCCATTTTTGGATTCGAAACCATGCCTAGTGGTTACACAATATATATTGATATTACTTTGGAAACATTGTGTTCAGATTCTTGATTTGAGTCAAGGATCTATGTCTCTGAAGAAGTGGCAGCTCCCATACCCCCTGGTCTGGTAAACCGGGTGCTGCAAGGGGTCAGCTGGGCCAGTTAAATGCACAGCGAGTGTGTTTTTGTTCTCATGGGTGCATTGCAGTTGCAAACTGAGCACAGATCCACCTAGTGAGAGCCCTGCCGAAGGTGAACGGGGCGGGGAGAACAGGTCGTCCCTCCCCTGGTTACCTGTTTCTCCCTCAGGTTGCGCTTTTCCCTTCCTGATACCATTCCTGTGTGTTCATTAACTAACGAGTGCTTAGGGAGACATTTGCCAGGGAAAATAATGGAGCCTTGTGTACAAAGACTAGATGTATGAGCCGGATTGCCATCTACCTGTATCATTAAAGAAGAACCTTCGAGCCTGAGCAGGTAAATTTTCAACTACGAGCCTTTCCAAATTAAATGCATCCGATGAAATGTTTTATTGTATTAGGCCTCATGCTTTTGACCATGATATTAATAACTAACGCAATGGTTAATGTTATACAGTGTTCAAGTTTTACTCCAGCGACTATTTTCAGTGTAACGACATAGTTGTCAACTTTTTAGTTTTGCATATTTAGGGACGGCGCAGCACTTTACAAAGAAAGATCTCCTCAGGCTCGGTTTGTTTTTCCACATTCCTGGAAATAAGTGCCATTGGGGCCAATGGGCTTAACCTCCGAGTCAACTTGTACAAGATCCCTAACAGGAGGTATATTTTTACACCAAAGATACTTTAGGCAACAAAGAAACCATGGAGCAAGAAATGCAAAGTTCCCGGCTTCTTTGTTAGTACTTGAATCAATGTTCTGAATGAAACTCTGGATAGGAAACCATCAAATCATTAATGGAAAATCTGACATGTAGGGCCCTTCCACACAGCCCTATAACCCAGAATATCAAGGCAGAAAATTCGACAGTATCTGCTTTGAACTGGATCATCTGAGTCCACACTGCCATATATTCCAGTTCAAAGCAGAAAATGGGGGATTTTATTCAGCTGTATGGAAGGGGCTGTAATCGTCTTTGGATGTGGAAAAAAACAGTGATGTCTAGGGTTTGTAATGGTGGGAAATATTATAATGTATTGAAACATACATTGTTTACAAAGCAAAATGCAAACACAGCATTGTTGTCATTATGGTAATTGTTAATATGGCCAAGAACACGGGGTTGATATTATCTATCGATCAATCGACCTGTCGATCTGTCTAATCCAGTGTTTTTCAACCTTTTTTGAGCCATGGCACATTTTTTACATTTACAAAATCCTGGGGCACACCACCAATCAAAATGACACAAAATTTATTTATTTATTTATTTATTTGTTCAGGGCACGACTCCCACCAATCAAAATGCAACAATAAAAACAGTGATAAAAAAGTGACACAAAACTAAAACACAGTAATACATATAGAATTAATACAGTAATACATTTTAATGTTTTTAATGTATTTATACACTCAGTGTGAAACCTGGACCTGTTTTGATTAACACAACATAGATATCCTGGCAGGAATGGCAGGAAGACACAAACTTCCCACACAGAACTCCCATAACCAAGAGAAAATACTATAAGAGTGTGGTGGGCATTGACCTTGGGTTTTGGAGTTCACCTATATCCAGAGAGCACTGTGGACTCAAACAATGTTGGATCAGGACCAAACTTGGCATGAATACTCAATATGCCCAAATGTGAACACAGGTGGAGTTTGGGGAAAATAGACCTTGACATTTGGGAGTTACAGTTTCTGGGATTCATAGTTAACACACAATCAAAGAGCATCCTGAACTCTTGCAACAATGGAATTGAACCAAACTTGGGATATTGAACTCTCATTACCAACAGAAAGTACTGAAAGGGTTTGCTTGGGAATTGACCTTGAGTTTGGAAGTTGTCGTTCACCTACACCCAGAGAGCACTGTGGGCAGGAGGGGGAAGAAAAGGTATTGGATGTTCCAATTTCCCATGGCACACCTGATGATTGCTCACGGCACACTAGTGTGCCACGGCACACTGGTTGGGAAACACTGGTCTAGAGGGTTTGTAATGGTGGGAAATATTATAATGTATTGAAACATACATTGTTTCAAAAGAAAATGCAAACACAGTATTGTTGTCATTATGGTAATTGTTGATATGGCCAAGAACACAGGGTTGATATTATCTATCGATCAATTGACCTGTTGATCAGTCTAATATATCTACACACAAACACATGCACAGTTCAATATGTTCTTATATTCTTGGGACATATGCACAATAGTGATTTACTTATTTACTTATTTCCATGTGCTGTTCAAGATAGCTAATAGAATAATTGCAGAAACACAGAAGGCAAAATGATAACTGTATATATAGTTATGGCCCCTTCTACATTACCATAAAATCCAGATCGTCAAAATTGAACTAGATTATATGAGTCTACACCAGGCATGGGCAAACTCTGTCCCTCTGGGTGTTTTGGACATCAACTCCCACAATTCCTAACAACTGGTAGGAATTATGTGGAGCCGCCAGTGGCGCAGTGGGTTAAACCCTTGTGCCAGCAGGACTGATGACCGACAGGTCAGAGGTTCGAATCTGAGGAGAGCACGGATGAGCTCCCTCTGTCAGCTCCAGCTCCCCATGCAGGGACATGAGAGAAGCCTCCCACAAGGATGGTAAAACATCAAAAACATCTGGGTGTCCCCTGGGCAATGTCCTTGCAGACAGCCAATTCTCTCACACCAGAAGCGACTTGCAATTTCTCAAGTCGCGTTTGACATGAGGGGAAAAAAAAGTCAAATTATGCTATGATTTTACAAGTCAAGCACCAAAACATCATGTTTTACAACAAATCGACAGAAAAAAGCAGTTCAATGCACGGTGACGTATTTACGAATTTACGGCAAAGCATTGCAATGTATTGAAACAACTGTGGATCCGGCTGGGATAATACAGAACATTGGATAAGTGAAGGTTGGATAAGAGAGACTCTACTGTATATATATGCAGGTACTGCATGTTTTTTGTTTGTTTTGCAGTCTTTGATCATTCCTCTTATTTTGCTTTGTTTCTCCCCAGGACTGCATGTCGTGGAATCCCACCTTTTCAGCTTTCCTTAGTGGGGTCCCCGGTGTCTGGGGTCCTGATGCCATCCTGCAGGTATGTCTCTCCCAGACTGGATTTTTCTTTTGCCTAGGACAGTGTTTCCCAACCTTTTTTGAGCCGCGGCACACTTTTTACATTGACAAAATCCTGGGGCACACCACCAACCAAAATGACACAAAATGACACTCTAACACAGTAATACATATAGTTAATATGTTTTTAAATGTATTTATACACTCCGTGTGAAACCTGGGCCTGTTTCGATGAACACAACATAAATATCCTGGCAGGAATACCAGAAAGACACAAACTTCCCACACAGAACTCCCATAACCAAGAGAAAATGCTATAAGAGTTTGGTGGGCATTGACCTTGAGTTTTGGAGTTGTAGTTCACCTATATCCAGAGAGCACTGTGGACTGAAACAATGTTGGATCAGGACCAAACTTGGCATGAATACTCAATATGCCCAAATATGAACACAGATGGAGTTTCAGGGGAAAATAGACCTTGACATTTGGGAGTTAGAGTTTCTGGGATTTATAGTTAACACACAATCAAAGAACATCCTGAACTCTTGCAACAATGGAATTGAACCAAACTTGGGATATTGAACTCTCATTACCAACAGAAAGTACTGAAAGGGTTTGCTTGGGAAAAAGTGTTCGGCAGGAGGGGGAAGAAAGGGTATTGGAGATTCCAATTTCCCACGGCACACCTGATGATTGCCCACGGCACACTAGTGTGCCACGGCACACTGGTTGGGAAACACTGATCTAGATTTTATATGGCAGTGTAGAAAAAGCTTTAATGTGGTGACTTCTCTGATGGAATTAAAGGGCATATTTGTACTGGCTTGCTAAATATCCATTTCATCATGCCTGTCTTCCCATAAGTTTATTATGTCAGTAAACATATCTTCCTCGGTTGGCGGTGAGTGTGTCTGTCATGCTTTCTGTATTTATTTGGCAGTTGATGTTTCAAAGTTAAACAAAAAATGTAGGCGGAAGGCTTCTGGCTGTTTCTTAAATGATTTGGGGCTGCTGCAATCTTCATGGCTCAGGGCTTTTGTCTCAGTCTGGACGGATGCAAAGAGTATTCTATGGCTAATGCAAAACATCTGAGCTAATACTACTCTGATGCAAGGTCACAGGAACTTGGCTTACAAAATCTCTCCCAGATCCACATATTTACACATTTCATTCTGCTTGAAATGTTGTGCTCTTCATTTCCTTCCTTTCTCTTTTGAATGGAAGAGGAGGCCAACCTGGGCCATAACACGGGATAATGACTGGACACTGTATTGTGGCAACCTCAGGGATAAAGCAAATATTATGCACGCAGAATTCCCTCGCTTAAGATCTGCCATCACCAACTAAAACTAAAACTTTTTGACCAGGAACCACTTTGACCAGGGAAAAGGGTTACACATCATGTTTTGGTCAACTTTAGATTCAGGTTTGGTTATTTGGGGTCAGGGGCGGTCCTACAGGTAGGCCAAGGAAGCGGCCGCATGGAGCCAGGGGCGGTCTTTGCCATTACGCGGCCTACGTGGCCGCGTAGAGCACCATCTTGGACGCTCCGGGGTGGGGCGCCATTGTGAGGCGCCGCGCGCCGCCGCCCTGCTGCTGCGCTGCGCTCCGCGGTTACAAGATGCGCAGTGCCTACGGACCTCTCTTGAGGTCCGGAGGTACTGCGCATGTGCGCTCCGCAGTTTCGCGGGCACACACAGTGCCTACGGACCCCAAGAAAGGTCCGTAGGCACTGCGTGTGCGCGCAAAACCGCAGAGCGCAGCGCAGTGCCTACGGACCTCTCTTGAGGTCCATAGGCACTGCGCATGTGCGCTTCGCGGTTTCGTGCGCACACACAGTGCCTATGGACCCCAAGAAAGGTCTGTAGGCACTGCGCGTCCGCGGTTTCATGCGCATGCGCAGTGCCTACGGACCTCAAGAGAGGTCCGTAGGCACTGCGCATGCGCACGAAACCGCGGAGCGCAGCGCAGCAGCAGGGCGGGCGACGCCGCGGCGCCTCACAATGGAGCGCACATTGGGAGCGCCGGGGGGGGCGCCAAAATAATGTTCGCTTACCCCCCCGGGAGAGCTCGGACCGCCCCTGCATGGAGCGCCATCTGGGAAGGGGCTAATTCCCCCGCCCACCGGGTGCCGGTGCCAGACAGCGTCCTGGCCCTGCCGATGTTCCTCAGGCAGCGCCGCGGCTGCCTGCTTTTGGGCCCCGGCCTTGTCCGCTCCAACGCCGCTTCTGGGCATGCACGGAGGTTTTTGCGCAGGCGCAGTTGTTCCGGAGGTGAAGTTGAGCGCAGGAGCAACTGTGCATGCGCGAAAACCTCAGCGCATGCCCAGTAGCTCCTGTGCACAGAAGCCTGCAAGCAAAGCTCTCCCTATCGGGCAGGCAGGGAGTGCTTCCCCTCTCCCTTTGTCTCCGCCCTGCCGCCGAATACGGTGACCCAATTGGACAGGCAGGGGACGGAGACAAAGGGAGAGGGGAGGGGAGCCAAAAGGGTATTGGCAACGTATTGCCTCCTGGCAGCCGCCACCGGAAGTAGCCGCCATGCACTGAGGTGAACTCCCTCGCCAGGCCCAATTACGTGTGAACCCTACCACACCCACCCAACTCCCCCCGCGTGCGTGTGCTGGCCGGAAGCATCAAGGAGAGACAGGTGCAACTGCGCAGGCAAATAGTAATATATAATATTTTATTTTACTTTATTTTGGGTTATTTGAGTTTTATAGGAGTAATGAAAATATTTAGTAGAGGATAATTTTATTTAAATAAATAATTTTATTTATTATTTTATAATAATAATAATATAGAATGTTATATTATATAATAATGTCAATATATTATAATATAATTATATTGTAATGTAGTATAATATAATTATGATATAATACAGTATGAGTATGTACTATAATATATTGTATATACATTGATACAATATAATACTACTAATGGTATTGTGATATTATAATTGTAAATTTGTTTTACATGGGGGGGGGGTGCCAAAATAATGTTCGCTTACCATATAAAATTACCTTAGACCGCCACTGTTTGGGGTGCTGATTCAGAAAATTATTTATTTATTTATTTATTTCAATCATTTCTACCCCGCTTCTTCTCAACCCCCGAGGGGGGACTCAGAGCGGCCTAACAACGGCAACGATTCGATGCCACACAGTATACATATAATAAAAACAAACAGTTAAGAATAAAATACATTAAAATACAGCTAGAATTAAAATACATTAAAAATACAATTAACATTAAAATGCATCGTGTACATTCACAACAGTTAAAACAGTATTCCATCCATAAGCATTAGGTCTTGTCCACCAGATTGCCATCTCAATCTAATCAAAGTGCCGTATCGTGCTAAAGTGCAAACGCTTGGTCCCATAACCAGGATTTCACTTTTTTCTGAATGCCAGGAGGGATGAAGCTGATTGAATATCAATAGGGAGTGCGTTCCACAGACAGGAAAATTGCATTGGATAGACCAGTGTTTCCCAACCTTTTTTGAGCCGCGGCACACTTTTAACATTAAAAAAATCCGGGGGCACACCACCAACCAAAATGACACAAAATGACACTCTAACACAGTAAAGAACGGCTGGGGATGGTGGCCTGCTGGGAGCAGCTGCTGGGAGTACTGAAGCCAGGGGAGGGGGAGGAGCCAGGCTGCACCATGCCCCGCCCCCTCCCCCCGGCTTCAGCTCTCCCACAGCTTCTCCAGCCTTGAGGGAGCAGTGCCAAGCCAGCGGTGGCAGAGCCAGCACAATGCTGCCTTGGCACTATCCCTCAAGGCTGGAGAAGCTGTGGAGAGCTGAAGCCGGGGAAGGGGCGGAGCCAGGTCACGCCATGCCCGGCCCCCCCCGGCTTCAGCTCTCCCACAGTTTCTCCAGCCTTGAGGGAGCAGTGCCAAGCCAGCGGTGGCAGAGCCAGCAAAATGCTGCCTTGGCACTATCCCTCAAGGCTGGAGAAGCTGTGGGAGAGCTGAAGCCGGGGGGAAGGGGCGGAGCCAGGTCACGCCATGCCCGGCCCCCCCCCGGCTTCAGCTCTTCCACAGTTTCTCCAGCCTTGAGGAGCAGTGCCAAGCCAGCGGTGGCAGAGCCAGCAAAATGCTGCCTTGGCACTATCCCCTCAAGGCTGGAGAAGCTGTGGGAGAGCTGAAGCCGGGGGGAAGGGGTGGAGCCAGGTCACGCCATGCCCGGCCCCCTCCCCCGGCTTCAGCTCTCCCACAGCTTCTCCAGCCTTGAGGGAGCAGTGCCAAGCCAGCGGTGGCAGAGCCAGCACAATGCTGGCTTGGCACTATCCCCTCAAGGCTGGAGAAGCTGTGGGAGAGCTGAAGCCGGGGAGGGGGCGGAGCCAGGTCACGCCAGGCCCTGCCCCCTCCCCCCGGCTTCAGCTCTCCCACAGCTTCTCCAGCCTTGAGGGAGCAGTGCCAAGCCAGCGGTGGCAGAGCCAGCACAATGCTGCCTTGGCACTATCCTCTCAAGGCTGGAGAAGCTGTGGGAGAGCTGAAGCCGGGGGGAAGGGGCGGAGCCAGGTCACGCCATGCCCGGCCCCTCCCCCCGGCTACAGCTCTTCCACAGTTTCTCCAGCCTTGAGGGGGCAGTGCGAGCGAGGGGCGGGAGTCATGGCCCCCATCCCCGGCGCTGCTCTCCACCATGACTCCCACTCCTCGCTCGCTGAAGCCGTGCGGAGGAGGAGGAGCACGAGCGGTCGACGGGCTTCAGTGGGCGAGGAGTGGGAAACACTGGGATAGACCACATCAGCTCTAGTTTCTGATGCAGAACGTATGCCATCCAGTAGTCTCCATCTGTTCACCCATAGAAAACCATATTTAATAAACCTCGGCACTATTAGAGGGTTTTGCAACACCAGTTGCTCTCATTGCAACGGTGTAGTAACGGTGAGGCCACGGACCATATTTTAGTTCTTGGGGATCACTGATGGTCTATGGACCACAGGTTGGGAACCTCTGCTTTAGACGTTTCTAGGGACATGCAGCCATCTCAAGGCTGGATTTTGGAGATTGAGAGAGAGAGAGAGAGAGAGAGAGAGAGAGAGAGAGAGAGAGAGAGTTTGGGGAGGGCTCAACACAATCTACAAGGTGCACAATTGTCATTATTGTCCTGTAAATCATTTTTTGGTCAATTTTAGATTCAGTTTGGTTATTTGGGGTGCTGATTCATAAAACCGTATTGGATAGACCACATAAGCCAGGGGTGCTCACACTTTTTCAGCATGCGAGCTACTTATAAAACAACGAAGTCAAAATGATCTACCTACCCACTACAAAAATGTGAAACATATAATGCTTTGAACTGGGTTTTCTGAGTCCACACTGCCATATAATCTGATTCAAAGCAGATAACATGGGATTTTATTCAACTGTGTGGAAAGGACCTCAGATAACTCAGGGCCGGCAGCACTTGGGCAGCGTCGGAAGCCTGCAGGGTGGGACTGAGCCTTTCTCCCACCCTGCCTGCGATCTACCAGGACGCCCTACGCGATCTACCAGTAGATCACGATCTACCTAATGAGCACCCCTGACATAAACCATCCAGTAGTCACCATCTGCTTACCCACAGAAAATCATCTACACTTACACACACACACTTACACTTACACACACACACTTACACACTTATGCACTTTATTTATTATTATTATTTTATATATTATATTTTATATATTATATTATTATATATTATATTATATATTATATATTATTATAATATTATTATTATACACTTAATAAAAGTGAAAATGTAATCTACAAAGAGTTGTGTTGTTGAAGGCTTTCATGGCCGAAATCTCTGGGTTGCTCTGGGCTGTATGACCATGTTCCAGGAGCATTCTCTCCTGACGTTTCACCCACATCTATGGCAGGCATCCTCAGAATAATAATAATAATAAGATTATTATTGCAATTGGCCACCATGATTAGCATTGAATAGCCTTGCATCTTCAAAGCCTGGCTGCTTCCTGCTTGGGGGGGGGAGCCTTTGTTGGGAGGTGTTAGCTGGCCCTGACTGTTTCCTGTCTGTAATTCCCCCGTTGTTCTTTATTTACTGTCCTGATTTTGGAGGGGTTTTTTTAAAATTAAAAAAATACTGGTAGCCAGGTTTTGTTCTTTTTCATGGTTTTCTCCTTCCTGTTGAAATAGTCCACATGCTTATGGATTTCAATGGCTTCTCTATGTAGTCTGACATAGTGGTTATTAGAGTGACCCAGCATTTCTGTGTTCTCTAATAATATGCTCTGTCCTGGTTAGTTCAAAGAGTTGTTTTTCTTTTAAAGAGAATGAAAGAAAAAGGAATATATTGTTTTGCCTCGACAACTGGCTCCTATATGTTGCTCCACGGAATAAAAGAGTGGCCTTTATATATAACCCAAGACCTTCTGTTGCCCTTTTCCTGTTTCTTCTTTTAGCACAGGATAGGAAGAGAAGTGAGCTTCTTTCTGGAAATTATGCAAATGAGATGTCTGAATATAGTGGATTTTATTTGCCTAGTACACAAATTTTGTTGGCCCACTTGTTTTTTCACGGAGAAAACAGACACTCGTGTTATAATAACTGTGTTTTCTTTGTGGTCCACCCTGAAACCTGATTAAAAGAGATCAGGACTCTGTTGTTAATCTGACTACAGTAGAACCATCAAAGCTCTGTCTCCACTGCCATATAATGCAGTTTCATGATACAATTTAACTTTATTGCACTGCATTGAACTGTATTACAGGCTGTCCCTAAGTTACGAACAAGATAGGTTCTATAGGTTTGTTCTTAAACTGAATTTGTATTTTAAGTATAACTTCAGCCAAAAATTCATATAGATTACTGCAGTGTTTCTCAACCTTTTTTGAGCCGCGGCACATTTTTGACATTTACAAAATCCTGGGGCACACCACCAACCAAAATGACACAAAATGGCACTCTAACACAGTAATACATATAGTTAATATGCTTTTAAATGTATTTATACACTCAGTGTGAAACCTGGGCCTGTTTCGATGAACACAACATAGATATCCTGGCAGGAATGGCAGAAAGACACAACCTTCCTACACAGAACTCCCATAACCAAGAGAAAATACAATAAGAGTTTGGTGGGCATTGACCTTGGGTTTTGGAGTTGTAGTTCACCTATATCCAGAGAGCACTGTGGACTGAATGCCCAAATGTGAACACAGATGGAGTTTGGGAAAAATAGACCTTGACATTTGGGAGTTACAGTTTCTGGGATTTATAGTTAACACACAAACAAAGAGCATCCTGAACTCTTGCAACAATGGAATTGAACCAAACTTGGCATATTGAACTCTCATTACCAACAGAAAGTACTGAAAGGGTTTACTTGGAAATTGACCTCGAGTTTGGAAGTTGTAGTTCACCTACACCCAGAGAAAGACACACACGAAGGTCTTGCTCAACAGCTGTCAGTCTCTCTGTGTGTTTCGCTTTTCTGCATGCACTGTTGTGCTCTCTCTCTCTCTCTCTCTCTCTCTCTCTCTCTCTCATATATATATATATATATATATAAATGTTCATTTGTGGGATTAACATAATTCAAAAACCACTAGACAAATTGCTGCCAAATTTGGCCACAAAACATACTAATACTAACCCAAGGAGGGACCATCAGTCAAAAAAATGATTTTGTCATTTGGGAGTTGTAGTTGCTGGGAGTTATAGTTCACCCGCAATCAAAGAGCACTCTGAACTCCACCAATGATGGAATGGAATCAAACTTTCCACACAGAACTCCCATAACCAAGAGAAAATACTATAAGAGTTTGGTGAGCATTGACCTTGGGTTTTGGAGTTGTAGTTCACCTATATCCAGAGAGCACTGTGGACTCAAACAATGTTGGATCAGGACCAAACTTGGCATGAATACTCAATATACCCAAATGGGAACACTGGTGGATTTGGGGGAATGTTTCCTTATACCTTTGAGTTATTTGAGTCCACACTCAAATTGGGACACACCAAAAAAAAACCAAACACCTCAATGCCGTCGCAGGGCTTGATGGGGCCTCTTGTGTCTAATGGGGTGCAACTTGTGTCTAAATTCCTTTCCCCCTCTTTTATGCACCTGTCCAGTCCTATATGGCAGTGTTTTTCAATCTTTTTTGAGCCATGGCACATTTTTTACATTTACAAAATCCTGGGGCACACCACCAACCAAGATGACACAAAATGACACTCTAACACAGTAATACATAGTTATGTTAATATGTTTTTAATGTATTTATACACTCAGTGTGAAACCTGGGCCTGTTTCGATGAACACAACATAGATATCCTGGCAGGAATGGCAGAAAGACACACACGAAGGTCATGCTCAACAGCTGGGAGTTATAGTTCACCCGCAATCAAAGAGCATTCTGAACTCCATCAATGATGGAATGGAATCAAACTTCCCATACAGAACTCCCATAACCAAGAGAAATTGCTATAAGAGTTTGGTGGGCATTGACCTTGAGTTTTGGAGTTGTAGTTCACCTATATCCAGAGAGCACTGTGGACTCAAACAATGTTGGATCAGGACCAAACTTGGCATGAATACTCAATATGCCCAAATGTGAACACAGATAGAGTTTGGGTAAAATAGATCTTGACATTTGGGAGTTACAGTTTCTGGGATTTATAGTTCCTCTCCCTTTCCCTTCGCACCCTTTCTTCCCTTCTTCCCAGCCTCTTCTGCCGTCATTTTGATCCGAGGGGGCAATGTAAGCATGTTCAGGAGAGGAGGGGGGAGGGAGAAAGACATAGGGCAAGTCTGCGCAGTAGCGCCCGCACGGGTCACGTTTTCCTCCCCCCCTCCCCTCCTGAACATAACACGCTCACGTTGCCCCCTCGGATCAAAATGGCAGCAGAAGAGGCTGGGAAGAAGGGAGCCTGAGTGGAGAAGAAAAAGTGTTTGGCAAGAGGGGGAAGAAAGGGTATTGGAGGTTCCAATTTCCCACGGCACACCTGATGATCGCTCGCGGCACACTGGTTGGGAAACACTGGATTACTGTATATACTCGAGTACAATCCTAGTTTTTCATCCCGTTTTTAGACTGAAAAAGTCCTCCCCGGCTTATACTCGAGTCAAAGTTATTTATTATTTTACTGTCATTATTTTATTACATTGATTATTTTACTCTATTTATTATTATTACATTTATCATTTTACTCTATTATTATTGCATTTATTATTTTACTTTATTATTCTTGTTATTATGACATTTATTATTTTACTCTATTATTACATTTTCATTTTTACTCTATTATTATTACATTTATTATTTTACTCTATTATTGGAAGGATACATAAGCACATTTACATTGAAGAAGGTTAGAAGAATGGTTTTATCAGAGCTGGGCAGTCTTATCTTGAATTACAGTTTTATGTAAATATTCAAAAACGTGTAACCTACTGATGCCTCAATTATTGTAATTTCATTGTTCTCTATCTTTATTTTGAAATTTACCAGTAGCTGCTGCATTTTCCACCCTCAGCTTATACTCAAGTCAATATATTTTCCCAGTTTTTTGTGGTTTAAATTAGGTGCCTCAATTTATAGTCGGGTCGGCTTTTACTCGAGTATATACGGTAGTTTTGGATTGCATAGGGCAGTGTTTCCCAACCTTTTTTGAGCCGCGGCACACTTTTAACATTTAAAAACTGGGGCACACCACCAACCAAAATGACACAAAAATGACACTGGAGCAGCTGCTGGGAGTGCCAAAGCCGGGGGAGGGGGAGGAGCCAGGCTACGCCATGCCCCACCCCCCTCCCCCCAGCTTCAGCTCTCCCACAGCTTCTCCAGCCTTGAGGGGGCAATGTCAAGCCAGCATTGTGCTGGCTCTGCCACCGCTGGCTTGGCACTGCCCCCAAGGCTGGCAGCTGTGGGAGCGCTGAAGCGGGAGGGGCGGAGTCAGGCCACGCCATGCCCCTCCCCCTGGCTTCAGTTCTCCCCAGCGCCCTGGTCCCTTCTTCTTTCTCTTTGCCGCCCGCCCTCCTTCCTCCTCCTCTCCAAAGCAGCAGGAGTTCGGCAGGAGGAGGGGGGAAGGAAGGGGGGCAGAGAGCTTTTCCCGCGGCACACCTGATGATCGGTCACGGCACACTAGTGTGCCATGGCACACTGGTTGAGAAACACTGGCATAGGGAAGGGTTATCACCCTGTTCAGAAGATTTCAGCTAATTTTCAGTCCCTGTAAGAACTGGATTTTGAAAATTTTGGCTTGTTGTGGAAACAAGAATTGGCGAGAAAGCTTCAGTGATGATAACTTTTAGGAGTGAACTTCCCTTCTTAGGGGTAGATGTCTCTCACTTCCTGTTGTCGTACCCCAGTTCTTAGCTATGAATCATTTGTAAGTTGGATATTTGTAACATGGGCACTGCATGTATATGAGTCAAGAGTGCCATATAATGCAATTAAACTGCATTTAAAACTGCATTATATGGCAGTGTAGACGGGTCAATGGGATTTCCTTTGTGTTGATTAACCATTTAGCCACTGCTTCAATTGATCTACTCTAATTGAAAGTCCTCAATAGCAATGCACTATTAAGACTTTAAGGCAGTGGTTCTCAACCTTCCTAATGCCGCGACCCCTTCATACAGTTCCTCATGTTGTGGTGACCCACAACCATAACATTATTTTCGTTGCTACTTCACAGGTTGCTAATGTTATGAATCGTCATGTAAATATCTGATGTGCAGGACATATTTTCATTCACTGGACCAAATTTGGCACAAATACCCAACATGCTCAAATTTGAACACTGGTGGGATTTGGGGATGGGATATTGATTTTATCATTTGAGAGTTGTAGGACCGGGGACAACGTGTGGAGGGGGGCGGAGCTCTCCGGGAGACTCCCACTTGATTGTGGGGTCCCCCAGGGGGCCATCCTCTCCCCCTTAATATTCAATGTTTACATGCCCCCTGGCCCAGCTGGCCCGTGACTTTGGTCTGGAGTGTCATCAGTACGCTGATGACACCCAGCTTCTGCTGAGAATGGACGGCAGGTCAGACTCCGTACCCGATTGTTTCCATCTATGCCTCGAAGCCGTGACTGGTTGGCTGCGTGCCAGCCGGCTGAAGGTGAATCCATCGAAGACGGAGATCCTGTGGCCTGGTCGGCCTGGGCTGGGTGGGTGCCGGTTGCTTACCCTGGACGGCGGCGCTTAACCCATCGCCGTCAGTTAAGAGCTTGGGGTTGTGTTGGACTCCTCGCTGACCATGGAGGCCCAGGTCTCTGCGGTCAGCAGGACTGCATTTTATCACCTCCGACAGGCTAGGCGACTGGCACCCTACCTGTCCAGGGATGACCTGGCCACGGTAATCCAAGCGACGGTCATCTCGAGACTAGACTACTGTAATGGCCTCTACGTTGGCCTTCCCTTGTCGACAATCCGGAAACTCAAGCTAGTGCAGAACGCCGCGGCTCGCTTGCTAGCAGGAGTGCCGGCGAGAGAGCATATTACACCTATTCTCCGGCAACTGCACTGGCTCCCTATCGAGTACCGAATTGCCTTCAAGGTGTTGGTTTTGACCTTTAAGGCCTTGCACGGCCTAGGGCCTGCGTACCTGAAGGACCGCCTTACCCCGTACTCTCCCCCGAGATCACTGCGCTCAGATGAGCAAAATCTGTTGTTAATTCCATCAGTCCGCTCCTGCCACCTGTCGACGACGAGACAAAGGTCTTTTTCTGTGGCGGCACCAGTGCTCTGGAATGCCCTCCCGGACAGCACCCGAGCCATCTCGGAACTGGGCCCGTTCCGGAGGGCGTGCAAGACGGCCCTCTTCGGGCTGGCCTTTAATTAGGCACACTGGACTAAGAACTATGATATGTGTCCTCTTAACCCGTGTCTTGACGATGTAACTTGTTTTTAAATGTGGTTTTATGTTTTTATGTTTTTATCAATTGTAGGGCCAAATGTTGATATGTCGCAACATGCCGCCCATGTATTTTTGCTGTGATCCGCCCCGAGCCTGCTGGGAGGAGCGGAATACAAAAGTGAATAATAAATAAATAAATAAATAGTTGATGGGAGTTGTAGTTCACCTACAATCAAAAAGCATTCTGAAATCCACCAATATCAAATTGGGCCAAACTTGGCACACAGAACTCCCATGATTAACAGAAAATACCGGAACAGCTTGATGTGCATTGACCTTGAGCTTTGGAGTTGTAGTTCACCTACATCCAAAGAGCACGGTGGACTCGTACAATGATAGAATGGACCAAACTTGGCACAAATACTCAAGATGTCTAAATGTGAACACTGGTGGAGTTTGGGGAAAACAAACCTTGACATTTGGGAGTTGTAGTTCCTGGTTCACCTACAATCAAAGAGCACTCTGAACTCCGCCAACGATGGAATTGAACCAAACTTGGCACACAGAACTCTGATGGCCTTTGGCGACCCCTTTGACACCCCCTCGCGACCCCCTTAGGGGTCCCGACCCCCAGGTTGAGAAACACTGCTTTAAGGCTTCTTGTGCCTTGAAGAATCCTAATTGCATTACAGTCATTTTATTTATGTATGTACTTTCCCCTATTGCCTGGGAGAACAGCTTTATTGACAAGCTTGCTACTTTCCCTTTGGAAGCCCGGATTACCCATAAGGCCAACCTAGGCCATGGCCTAGGGGTGCAAGCCGAGGGGGGGGGGGCGGGCGCAGAATCACAGGCCAAAATAAAAATAAAAATGTTGAAACAAATAAAAATGCCGTGGCTGGCCCCTGGGGTCTCTCCCAACTCAGTGGCATGCACCCCCCAGGGACGCCCCCCAGCGGCTCTGCGCGCGCCTGTTTCCCTCCCTCCCCGTGGTCCTTCCCATCCGCAGGAGCAGACGGGGAGCCTGCCTTCTGAGTGAGAAAGTGAGCGAGCGCGAGACCCGTGTGCCCCCCCCCCACTCCCTCGCATTCGCTTCCCCACGCCTCTGACTCTCTCCCCCTTTTATTGCGGAGCCAGAAATAACCTTTTTTCTGCCCGTTTTGGAGCACAGCCAGCCCAAAACGGGCGGGCAGGTGGGTGAGTGGGCTAGCTTCCTAGCCATTCAGGAGGGTCCTTTTTCGGTTGCCTCAGTTTCCCCGGAGGTATGGAAGCCCATCCTTTTTTTTTTAAAGATATTTTTATTAAAAGTTTCCATTTTATCAAACATACATAAACACAATAGGGAAGGGGAAGGGGAAAAGGGATAGCAGGAATGTTGACTTCCATTCTAATTCCACACTATTACATATATTCTTCATTTTTTTTCTTTATACATGGGATTCCTCTATGCTCTTTCTCTAAAATTAAATATATGACAATAGTACTCAACTCATTCTTATAGCTTATTTCATATTCTTGATAATATTCATTAATCAAAGTAATGAATGCCTGGATCAAAGGGGTGCATGTGCCTTTAAGGATGGGCTTCTAAATGACAGATTGTACTTTGGAAGCCCATCCTTAAAGGCACATGCACCCCTTTGATCCAGGCAGGGCTGGTTCTGCAGACCCTCCTTTGACCTGGCCCTCCTTCCAGGCGCCGGAGATCCCTTTCTGATGCTCACCCACCTCCTGGTGGCTCCCATTAAGCAGTTCGTGCTGCATTCACACGTTACACGGCTCCATACCCGGGTCAGGAGGTCTCGCGCCGCCTCCTTCGCGCCTCCTCCGCTTTGGGACCTCCCTTTGCACGCGTTTCCTTCCCTCCCGGGAGCAGCCCGCACTCAGTTGGGTCCAGGAAGAGGGTGACACGCATGTACACAGCCATGGCTGCCGACTCGGGTCATGCAAACGGCATTCCTGGGTTTCTTCACAGCAAATTGGACCCCCTGCACCACCGGAGGTACACACAGGACAATTTCGGTGAGTGTATACACCCGTGCAAGGGTTTTGCACGTCTGAATGGGGCTGAGATGCATGTTCTGGGCTTAATATTTTTCCTATCCCTACATAATGTTTCCATCGTGTTTCCAATATCTTCCCAATGGGAGGCGTGCATAAAGGGGGCGTAATTCCAAAGTGTGGCCTAGGGCGCCAAAAGGTGTTAATCCAGGCCTGCCCCTTTGATGCTCTTTCCAAATTGTATATCACAATTGTTATTCCCAGCACTGAGGTTGAGGAAGAACATTCTTAGGTTGGTCACAACTGTCGTGGATAACTAGGACCGCAGATAAAAGGATTCGCACCCGTAGAGCGCAAGCTAAACCAATTGATCAGGGCAGAGAAACTCTTAAGTTGCCACTGTATGTAGTGTTATGTCTCGGGATACATGTTGCGTTTTTTTAAAATTATTATTATTATTATTATTATTATTGTATGGCTACATGGATGCCACATGTCAGCCTGTTTTATGTGCTGTTATCCGCCCCGAGCCTGCAGGGAGGAGCGGAATACAAGATGGAATAATAAATAAATAAATAAATAAATAATAAATAAGTCGAAGGCAAGAGGTTTATTCAAGCTGACCTAAAGGGATGCAAAGTGTACAAACATAAACCATACAGAGAAAACGAGGTGTCTTATACAGTTTGACAGTCATCCACAATCTGGTTACACCCCTAATAGATTACAGCAACGTGCTCTACGTGGGGCTGCCTTTGAAGACGGTTCGGAAACTCTAACTAGTCCAACAGGCGGCAGCTAGATTACTGAATGGAGTGACATACAGGGATCATACCACTCCCCTGTTATGTCAGCTCCACTGGCTGCCGGTCCATCTCTGAGCCCAATGCAAAGTGCTGGTTTTGACCTATAAAGCTATATACGGTTCTGGCCCAGCTTACTTGTCCAAATGCATCTGCCTCTACGTCCCACCCCATAACTTAAGATCATCCAGGGAGGCCCTACTCTCGCTTCCGTCAACATTGCAAATGCTTCTGGTGGGGACGAGGGACAGAGCCTTCTTGGCCATGGCCCTCCGCCTATGGAACACACTCCCAATTGAGATAAGACCGACCCTATCCCTTCTGGCCTTCAGGAAGAAATTAAAATCGTGGTTTTGGGACCAGGCTTTCAGATAATAGACAGAAGGAGCAGTGTAGTTGATATGGACTGGAATGATGTTATGGCTGATGATATTGTGATAATGTTTACGGTTATAATTAATGTTGTATTTATTGCTTTAATTATTGCTGTTTGTATTTAATTGTGATTTTATTATTGTAATTGTTTGTAGTGGCATTGTACCGCTACTATATGTAAGCCGTCCTGAGTCCCCCTTCGGGGGTAGAGAAGTGACGGGATAGAAATACCATAAATAAATAAATAAATAAATAAATCAATCAATCAATCAATCAATCAATCAATCAATCAATCTATGTATAAAATAAAAAGTCAGTGTTTGTGGAGGTGCGGAGGACGGGAGGTGCGGAGGTGTGGAGGTGCAGAGGACGGGAGGTGCGGAGGAATATGTGCCAGCATTTCGATTGGTTGCCACTGTGGGATTATTTGCATAAAGGACACTGATTGGCCAGCCTCAGAACTCCAACACTCTAAGGCACCAGATTATTTGCATAAAGGACTCAGATTGGCCAGTCTCAGAACTCCAACAATCTAAGGCACCAGACAGAGGGGATAGGTTGCCACTGAGGAACTATTTGCATAAAGGACTCTGATTGGCCAGAAAAACAGAATGCAACTGAATGGTTGAGTTAGCTAATGGCCCACTTCACAACGCGACCCTCACCAAATGACCAATACAGACCAAAATTAGCACACAGAGCCCCCTTGACCCACTCAACACCCTGGTGCTGTTTCAAGGAGGATGGACCACAGATGATGGGACTTGAAATACCTTCACTCACCTTCCGAGACCGCTGCAACCCTCATCCAAAGAATGATCAAGACCAAATGTGACACACAGAGCTCCCATGACCCACTCTACATCCTGGTGCTGTTTCAAGGAGGATGGACCATGGCCAATGGGACTTGCAGTACCTTCACTAAGTTCCTGAGACCACTGCAAGCCACATAAACATCTAATAGGAACCGCTGGGTCCCCAAGCTAGTAAATAAATAAATAAATAGCTATTCAAAACTCCCACTCTTTTCCCTGATTGGCTGAGAGAGGGGCTGGACTGGAACTACTCCCTGATTGGCTGAGGGCGCAGCTGAAGTTGCAACCTCCAGGCAGAGATTCCCTTTTCTAGGGCAGTGTTTTCAACCTTTTTTTGAGCCGCGGCACATTCTTTACATTTACAAAATCCTGGGGCACACCACCAACCAAAATGACACTCTAACACAGTAATACATATAGTTAATATGTTTTTAAATGTATTTATACACTCAGTGTGAAACCTGGGCCTGTTTCGATGAACACAACATAGTTATCCTGGCAGGAATGGCAGAAAGACACAAACTTCCCACACAGAACTCCCATAACCAAGAGAAAATACAATAAGAGTTTGGTGGGCATTGACCTTGGGTTTTGGAGTTGTAGTTTACCTATATCCAGAGAGCACTGTGGACTGAAACAATATTGGATCAGGACCAAACTTGGCATGAATACTCAAAATGCCCAAATGTGAACACAGATGGAGTTTGGGGAAAATAGACCTTGACATTTGGGAGTTACAGTTTCTGGGATTTATAGTTCACACACAATCAAAGAGCATCCTGAACTCTTGCAACAATGGAATTGAACCAAACTTGGCATATTGAACTCTCATTACCAACAGAAAGTACTGAAAGGGTTTGCCTGGGAATTGACCTTTAGTTTGGTAGTTGTAGTTCACCTACACCCAGAGAGCACTGTGGACTCAAACAATGTTATGTTATGTTGTTTGTTTTCTATCCAGAATCACAATGTTGGAAGGAGGCTCAGTGCCTAAAACAAGCATGGGAAAACTTCGGCCCTCTGGGTGCTTTGGACTTCAATTCCCACCATTCCTAACAGCCTGTGGCCCTTTCCTGCTTAAGTGGCTGGGGGGGGGGGGGAGGGAAAAGAGCCTGAGGCTGCTAGGAATGGTGGGAGTTGGAGTCCAAAACACCTGGAAGGTCCAAGTTTGCCCATGCCAGCTTTCGAGTGAGACCTCTTCCTCCCCCTTCCCCTTAGCCCTTTCTTCCCCCTCCTGCCAAACACTTACTTTTTCTTTTCCACTCAGGCTCCCTTCTTCAGGAGGGGAGGGGGGAGGGAGGAAGACGTGACCCGTGCGGGCGCTACTGCGCAGACTCGCCCCAGAGCAAAGCGAGGCAAAGCGAGCAGAGCGAGGCTGGGAAGAAGGGAGCCCGAGTGGAGAAGAAAAGGTGTTTGGCAGGAGGGGGAAAAAATATTGGAGGTTCCAATTTCCCACGGCACACCTGATGATCGCTCACGGCACACTAGTGTGCCACGGCACACTGGTTGGGAAACACTGTTCTAGGGAAATGATAGCCAGGGATTCGCTGGCCAGGGAACCAATCAGCTGAGGGGACATCCCCCTGGGAGAAGATGTCACTTGTAAAGACAATGTCAAAGAAATGATAATGATCTCTTTATTAGCTTGATGGTGCAATTCTGCCATATTAACAAAAGGTGATGATTTTGGCAATCAAGGGTTGGGCTGCCAATAAAGAGGTTTAAGGAATGTACATATTATTTCCATGGTCAGCGATCTCTCAGCCTCAAGTGGAACTCTTAACTAGCCAAATACTTCCTGGCTTATCTGGGCTGAAATGAGAAACTTGTCTATTTATTTGCATACATGAACAATGGGTTGTGATGATTGCCTGGTTGGGAAACAGCCAGAGGGATTTGCCCCACTTTCCTGTTTCGGGAAATGCCTCAGCAGGGCTACATAGAATTGATCGACTCTAGGCTACATCTTGCTACATTTTATAAGGATGCTTATATATTGTATATAAAAGAAATAGAAATGGTACACAGAAAGATACAAGTTATACAGAAAGTCAGGGGAAAATAGATAGTTTATTAAAGAGTTAGATAATGATAAAGTCCTTGGGGTTAGGGTGAAGCTGCCTGGTCCGTTTCTAATCTCCGCTGGTGCAGATCAGCAAAAGTTCAAAAAAGTATTTTTCAAAAATAAATAAAAATAATATATAACATTTGGTATATACTGTATATTGGGGGGACGGCACGTTATTGTGATTCGACAATACAACTACTCATCTCCTCCTCGGCATTACTTCGCGAACGAAGATTATTTTTACAAGCGCATTGATGACTAAAAAGGCCAATCTGAGATAGGCAAGTTCGGTTGCAGAAAGCACAGCAGAAAGTCTCCTTGGGTGATGTTGTTTCCAAGTTGCAGTTCTTTCTGCATTGTCGTTTCTCTTCGAGACCCATTCGGCGTGTCTTCTCGAAAGAGGCCGCAGCATTGTGGATAGTGTGTCTCCATGCCTCCTGATGTGAGGCCAGGGTGGACGATTGTTGGTGATCAATCTGGTCGAGCATGAGATGTTGTTTCAGGGAGTCCTTATATCTCTTTTTGGGGGCGCCTCTCTTGAGCTGACCCGTGGTGAGTTCACCATAGAGTAGTATCTTTGTGAGGCGGTGGTCCTCCATCCTAGAGACATGCTCCTGCCCAGCGCAGGTGTGTTCTCAATAGCATGGCCTCAATGCTGGTGATCCCTGCTTGCTCAAGGACAGCAACATTCGTCACATAGTCAGTCCAGTGTATATTTAGGATTGTGTGAAGACAGCGCTGATGAAAGCGTTCATGGAGTCGTAGGTGTTGGCGATAGGTGACCCATGTTTCAGACCCATAGAGGAGAATAAACAGCACGATAGTTCTGTACACACTGATTTTGGTGCTTTGCCTCAGGTGCTTGTTGCTCCAGACTCTTTTGTGAAGCCTTCCAAATGCACTATATGCCTTTGCTAATCTGTGATCTATCTCTTTATCAATCTTGGCATCTGAAGAGATGATGCTTCCCAGGTAGGTGAACTGCTGAACGAACTTAAGCACAGATTCGCCTATGCTGACGTGGGGATGATGGTGTTCTTCCTGTGGTGTGGGCTGGTAGAGAACTTCCGTTTTCTTCAGGCTGACTTCTTCAGCTGCAGAGCCCAAACAGCTCTGCAGCTGTTGCAAAGCAGGATGTTAGGCATTGCAAAGCTGCTTCTGAATGGGCAAGAAGGGCAGCATCGTCAGCAAAAAGCAGCTCACGGACTAGATAGTTTAGACTAGAGTCTTAGTGCGAGCCCTGAGACGGCTTAAGTTGAACAAGCTGCCATCAGTACAATAGCGTATATATATGCCGTCTTCTTCTTCGAGGTCTGCCGTAGCCCTTTGGAGCATCATGCTGAAGAAGATTGTAAATAGGGTTGGTGCAAGAACACAACCTTGTTTCACTCCATTAGTTATTAGAAAGGGCTCTGAGAGAGCATTGCCGTATCTGACTTGACCGCGCTGGCCCTCATGTAACAGGATAATCATTTTGAGGAATTTGGGGGGACATCCTAGACCAGTGTTTTTTAACCTTTTTTGAGCCACGGCACGTTTTTTACATTTGCAAAATCTTGGGGCACACCACCAACCAAAATGACACAACATTACACTCTACCACAGTAATACATATAGTTAATATGTTTTTAAATGTATTTATACACTCAGTGTAAAACCTGGGCCTGTTTCGATGAACACATATATATGATGAACACATTTATATTATGACTTCCTCTCACATATTTATACATGGCTATCATGTCTTCTCTCAGCCTTCTCTTCTTTCAGGCTAAACATGCCCAGCTCTTCAAGGGCGTTCCGCTCCTCATAGAGCTTGTTCTCCAGACCTTTGTGAAATTTCACCCTGAGTGAAACTTGCTTCCAGTTAACTATGGATGTCATGAAGCTGTTATAAACAGTTCCAGTTAACTATGGGGGAGCAACTCTCAAAAAATCCAGTAAAATATTTTTTTAAAACACATTTCCAAGTGGAGAGGATCAATTTCTTTCTTGGAAACCTGTGAGGGGGCTGCTAGGACGGGGGAGAGTGTCAATTTCCCATGGCACACCTGATGATTGCTCACGGCACACTGGTTGGGAAACACTGTCCTAGACGTTCCAGGATCTGCCACATCTACCTGTTGTTATATAGCAGAAAACTGATGACTTTAGCCTTTTTAAAAAAAGAGAGAATATCTGTGCCTATGGAAATCAGAATTTACATTGATGATTATTCAGGGAACACCAAACAGGCTGCTATGCTCAACACTAAATGAAGAGGTCCTATAAATGAAAATTTAAAGATTAACACCAATAAAGATGTTCACATAGTGAGATTTGTTCCTGAATAAACTTGGGGAATGGAGAAACTTTGGAGGCTTTTAAACAGAGAATGGATGGCCATCGGTTGGGGGTGCTTTGAATGTGATTTTCCTACTTCTTGGCAGGGGGTTGGACTGCATGGCCCACAAGATCTCTTCCAACTCTATGATTCTGTGAATAGTCTCTGGATAAGATAATGGTAATGAGTGTATGTCTGGAATCTACATATTATAGTCAGATTGGTTGAATGCAGGGGAAAAATCATAAAGTGGCAGCCAAAGAATCCTGTGTAGAAACAACATAGAAATTGACAGAATAATGCACTGGATTCACAACTGGAGGTCCATCTACACTGTCATATAGTGCAGTTTCGCCTACATTTTCATGTAATGTAGTTCAATTCAGTTACACTGCATTACTTGAATCTACACTGACCATTTAATGCAGTTTCGAACTGCATCATATCATAGTGTAGATAGGGCCTGACATGCATTGGGGTTGATTCCTTGTTCTTTTGTAGACCTGATTTGATCTCCTCTATTATATAAAGGGGTCATGGAACGACAGTCCCAAACAGAGAAACCTTACAACGCAGAAACACCAAACTTGCCAACAGAAATAGGCCTCAAGCAAGGTATGTTTGTAGCAAAGAAACTTTCCCCCCCAAAACCTAAAAGGCCCCCAAAACAAGTTTAAAAAACTACATTTCCCAGCATCCTCCGGGGCTGCCAACGACTCTCCCAGCCTCTACATTCTGACAACATGATTGGCTGCCAATAAGGGCGGATTTGCATAACTCCTGTACTGGCCAGCCAACATGAACATTCCAACCCACAATAAACTGTCAGAGGAGGATAAGGCAAAGGGCTGAGCCACAAACACAAACACCCAATTCACTACCCACAGAAAAATTACACCCCTACAAATCACAGACCACAGACCACACCCAAAATTGACAGTAAGGCTTCATTAACTTAATTTCCCTGACTAGGCCTCACTTAATGGAATGCTGTTTACGCTCTGAATTGACAGTAAGGCTTCATTAACTTGATTCTCCCGACTACGCCTCAGCTCATGGGACATTGTGTATGGCCTGAATTGACAGTAAGGCTTCATTAACTTGATTCTACCGACTAGCCCTCAGCTCATTGGACATTGTGTATGGCCTGAATTGACAGTAAGGCTTCATTAACTTGCTGTTCCTGACTAGGCCTCAGCTCATGGGACATTGTGTATGGCCTGAATTTACAGTAACCTACCTTGGCACACAGAGACCCTATGACCCACGCTACATTCTACTACAGTTTGGAGGAGGGTGGACCATTAATTATGGGACTTGAAGTACCTCCATGGATAATGGGATTTGTAGTACTTCAAAACCCATCATTCCCCACAGACCACTGTGGCCCAGAACCAAGACCGATAAAGACCAAACTTGGCACACAATGCCCCCCATGACTCACACTCCATCCGACTGCAGTTCAGAGGAGGACACACCATGGATAATGGGATTTCAAGTACCTCCACTCACTTCCAAAGTTAATTTCCAAGCATCAACCTCTACATCAACACAGCAGACGGAAAGACAAAAAACATTGTATATCCACAAGCAATGCAGAACGCCAGCAACACCACACAACAACAACTCCACAGGACTCCAACATCCCACCCACCAAAACAACCCACAACAACACAGCCATGACCCTAACAACACCATAACTAACAACAACTCCAACCCTTACATACTCAGACTTCCTCGCATCTCCAAAATAGGGCACAGCAACGCGTGGCGGGTACAGCTAGTAATCTATATGTCACTAGCTGTCCCCTGCCACATGTTGCTGTGGCCCAGTCTGTATATATGTGTTTTGCGTATATATATATATTTATATATATATATATATATATGTGTGTTTGGATGTGTGTGTGTGTGTGTGTGTATGTGTGGTTTTGTGCATGCATTGTAATGTAATTTTTATTTTTTGGCTTTTAAGTCTCTTCCACTGTGTTTTCAGTGTTTTTATGAATGATGTTCACTTGTTGGCCTGATAGGTGTATTGTGTCCAAATTTGGTGTCAATTCGTCCAGTGTTTTTTTGGGTTATGTTAACCGCACAAATGAACATTACATTTTTATTTATATAGATTGCTCTTCTGTCTTCATTCTGTGTCATACACTTTTGGGATAACATTATTTTAAAAATAAACTGCATTCAATGCTCTCGTTGATTCGTCACAGAAGGAAATGAAACGAGCAGCCTTGCATTAATTTCTGTCACGATATAGTCATCATTAGTACACACACACACACACACACACACACCAAGCCCTGAAATAGTGGTGTACAGTGAGGAGACGGAAGGAAAAAGACCCAAAAGGAGAAGCAGAAGTGCATGCATAGCAGCTTGCAGTGAAAAGCAACGATAAGTTAGCTATGCTTCCTGTTCCTGTCACAGTGGGCAGCAACTCTGAATTTGCCTCACTTCTGTTGATCTTCCCGTACTTACCGATACAGACAGAATGAGGAGTAGACCATGAAAGCGTAATTGGGACAACACATGTAGGAGGTAGATGGACAACAGGAGGGACGAAGAATTCAAGGCTCAGAAGTCTTACAGAAATCATAAGGCGTCTCTTTTGTCAGCGCCGTAAGGAGAGCATCCTCCAATTAACTGAATTGTTGTATTTTGTGACCGTAAACAACCCTAGTGGCTGTCCCCTATCAATAATGAGGTAAGGAATTAAATACGGGACCAGTTCAATCTTTCTGTCCAGGCTTTGAAAGGTCTTCTCTTGGGCTACATCGTGAGCCAAGATCTCTGCTCAAATATTTGGTTTGGGGGGGGGGGGGATGCTGTGACACCACCAGTTGCACATGACCTTGCAAATATGGGCACTGGGCTAAGGCGGAGTCAGGATTAACACCTTTTTTCTCACCCTTGAACCCCTTCTTTCTTCCTCTTTTAAGCTACTGTATTTTGCAAAATATTTCGCCGATGAATGTTTCTCCACCACTTTCTCTCTTGGCTCGCTTTTGGTGTGCTACGTTGTTGAAGGCCACAAATGTGTACATCCTGTTGTTTAAAGTGACAATTAATGTACAACATTTAATGTATTGTCACTTGACTAGTTAACACTTAGGGACTGATAGCAGAGAGCTACAGGTGCACTGCGACTCTGTTCAAAAGCAATGTGTTCAAGGTGCTGTGGAGCATCTGGATTGATCTGACTCATTGGCTCCTGCGAGTAGGGATGGCCAGTGTTCCAAACAGAAAGGGACACTTCACCCCATCCTCCCTGTTCAATCTACCGGCTCGTGGTAGACACAAGGCTCCAGCACATGCATTCGGTTAGCATGCTTATGTATACTCAGCTGTAAGAGTGGGAGTTACCGTAATCATTCTGTCTACTTTCTCTCTCTTTGCGGATTGTGGCAAAGTCTTGATGCATTCCCCTAAAGAGGATTCTTCCTGTCTCCTTCTCCCCCAAATCTCTCCTTTCCTTACTTTACTCTCAAAGCAGGTGGTTCCACCGTGACCTGAGTGGCATCGATGCTGAGGCCTTGCTGAAAGCACGAGGAATCCATGGCAGTTTCTTGGCTCGCCCTAGTCGAAAGAACAAAGGGGACTTCTCCCTTTCCGTCAGGTAATTCGTCTGCTATTATTATGCTTGCTTATGAAACCTCTTAAAACTCTGTTGCCTGTCATTCCTTACGCAGAAGGTTTCAGATAATACTACTACTACTACTACTAATTATTATTATTGTTTTATTATTATTTGGAGCACAATACTCCTGACCTCGGAATCATGGAAATATATATATATGTATGTATGTATGTATGTATGTTTGTTTGTTTGTTTGTTTGTTTATAACAGCAAAAATACAGTTCCTGCCTGCTTTCACACTAATAACTGTTATTAGTGTTTGTTTGTTTAGACTTGTCTGTCGCCACTCCCATACGGCTCGGGGCGACTCACAACACCAAACGGGCAGTTAAAATCACATATATAAAAGCATTGCATATACACAAGAAGCACAATTAAAACAACATATAAAACATCGCATCTAACACATATAAAACTCATTACATTAGCAACCTAACACAGAAGTAGGTTGCACAGACCAGAATTGTCTGCGATATAGTGCCTGTAAAATTCAACAACCAAATGCCTGTTTAAATAGCAGGGTCTTGCAGGCCTTCCTGAAGGCCAGCAGACTAGGCGAGGCACGGATCTCGGGAGGGAGGGCATTCCAGAGAGTCGGAGCAATGATGCGGAATGCTCTCCTCCTTGTTCCAGTCAGGCGAAAGTTCTTACAACTTGGGATCTCCAGGAGATTGTGCGACTCTGAACGCAGTGGTCTGGGGGGACAATATAGGGAGAGGCGGTCCCTTAGGTACACTGTCCCCAGACCATTCAAGGCCTTAAAGGTCAACACCAACACTTTGAAGGAGATCCGGAATTCCACTGGAAGCCAGTGCAGTTCGCGCAGGATAGGAGTGATGTGATGGCATGTTGGTAAGCCTACCAGCAGCCGGGCTGCCGTGTCCTGCACCAGCTGAAGTTTCCGGATCACAGACAAAGGAAGGCCAATGTAGAGAGCGTTACAGTAGTCTAATCTTGAGATGACTGTGGCTTGGACCACTGTAGCTAGGTGATGATGGGACACGTAGGGGGCCAGCTTCTTTGCCTGGCGAGGAGGGAAAAACGCTGCTCTACTGACGATGGAGATATGGGTTTCCATCGTCAGTTGAGAGTCCAGAGTGACACCAAGGCTCTTAACAGCTGACGACGGACATAGTGTCGCGCCGTCCAGGGTTGGAAGCTGAACCCCACCTGTACCCGGATGGCCCAGCCACAGGATCTCCATCTTAGCCGGATTCACCTTCAACCTACTGGCTCGCAGCCATCCAGTAACGTCCTCAAGGCAACAATGGAAATTATATATGAAGTATATATATCGATCATCGATGTTGAAATCCCAGGCAACAACAGGATTGATGAGAAGCAACTGGAAAAGCTTACACTATATGAGGATTGGCGCAAGCCAGTAAAGGCGGTCCCAGTGGCGATCAGCACACTGGGTACAATCCCTAAAGACCTTAGCCTGCACTTAAAAGCAATTGGCGCTGACAAAATTACCACCTGTCAGCTGCAAAAGGCCACCCTTCTCGGATGTGCACACATTATTCGCCAATACATCACACAGTCCTAGACACTTGTGAAGTGTCCGACGTGTGATTCGATACAACAGCCAACATAGTGATCTTGTTTGCTGTGTACTAATCTTGTTATGTATCAAAACTACTACTACTACTACTACTACTAATAATACTACTTTATTTCTAACTTGTCCTATCTCCCCGAGGGGACTCGGGGCGGTTTCCAGCAACGTAACAAATGGCAAACATTAAATGCCAAAACAGACAAGAAAATCAAATACAATACAATAAATAAGACATTATTAATATAAACTTATAAGATTATATAGGAACTAACCAAGAAATAACAAAATTAAGACTTAGATAAACATCATGAACTATACATATTAACCAAACCACCATGTCTGCAATGTAAAATCAGTTCAAAAGTATAAATATCAGTTCACATCACATTAAGTACCAGGTATGTCTTGCCATGTTTGACAAAATACTATATACATTCCCTTCTGTTGCTCCAACAATCTTCCTACAAGCTTCTTCTTAAGTCAGACATCTCTGGATTGTTCTGAAATGAAATGTGCAGTCTTGTTACTTAAACTTGATTAAAACCACATAATTTCACAGTATTCTTTACTATATTTATTTACTCTATTTATACCCATCCTTCTCACTCTGAAGGGGACTCACAGCAGCTTACAAATTATGTCAAAAATTCAGTGCCGCATCATACACACAACAGTAAACATAACATATAAACAGGGGCGGTCTAAGGTAATTTGAAATGGTAGGCGAACATTATTTTGGTGCCCCCAAAAAAACATTATTTTGCCCCCATGTAAAACAAATATAGAATTATAATATCACAATACCATTAGTAGTATTATATTGTATCATACTATATTATATCATAATTATATTATATTACATTACAATATAATTATATTATAATATATTGACATTATAATACAATATAACATTCTATTATATTATTATTATAAAATAATAAATAAAATTATTTATTTCAATAAAATTCTCCTCTACTAAATATTTTCATTACTCCTATAAAACTCAAATAACCCAAAATAAAGTAAAATAAAATATTATATATTACTATTTTGTACAATACCACTATACTGCAATATTGTTTGTAATATTACATGTAATATAAAATATATCATTATTCTATTGTTATATTGTATTTTTATTATATTGTATGACAATATTAAGCAGAACTGTATAATAATCAACAAGAAATGCAATGTAAATGCATCAAAATCAGAATCTATTACCTACCACCCGTCTCATAATTCATAGCTCTGGAGCAACTGCGCCTGTGCGAAAACCTCCGCGCATGCCCAGAAGCGGCGTCGGAGCACACAAGGCTGGGGCCCAAAAGCAGGCAGCTGCGGCGCTGTCTGAGGAACATCAGCAGGGCCAGGATAGCGCCCCATGCGGCCAGGATGGCGCCCCCTTCCCAGATGGCGCCCTAGGCGGCCGCCTACTTGGCCTACCTTGTAGGACCGCCCCTGCATATAAACAGTTAAAACATATAAATACAATAAAAGAGATTAAAAACATACATAGTGCCATCCTACAACTTACAGAATCTTAAAAGTTTGTGAACATAAGAGTGCTCATGTAAGGGAGAGAGCTGTACTATTTTACTTCAGTACTTTCCATCATGAGGCATATAAGGAATATCCAAACTGTCTCATGAGTAATTGCAAGAGAGAGTTGCACTTTATAGGGACGAGTTATTTCGGGGCCTGTTCCTATGTTTAATGTTGAAACCTATAGCCAGAAAAAATCTGGAGCAAATAAAGGATCCCCCCAGGTAGCAACCAGACAGGCTTTGAAGCTACCAGGCTCTTCAGTACTAATCAAGGTGGCCAATTGCAACATTCACACTTGCTTCAAGCAGACAAAAGTTCTTTCCCTCACCCTAGACCTTCCACAGATATATAAACCCCACTTGTCCTAGTTTTTAACAGACCTCACAACCTCTGAGGATGCCTGCTATAGATGTGGATGAAACGTCAGGAGAGAATGCTTCTGGAACATGGCCATACAGCCCGGAAAACTCACAGGGACCCAATTAGAACAGTGTTTCCAGTGAAAGTGGGAGACTGGAAGATAGAAGACAGAATAAAAAGTGGATGCCACATATAAAAAGATGTAGCTGGGATCATTGTAACTTGCTGCCACCGGACTAGGATTATTCTCAGCAGCTATTCTGATCTGCTGGACAGGACCTGGGGGTTGATCCTACTATATCAGAAGAATCAGTCAGTGATGAAGCCCAGACTCTTTTTATTTTTTTTTGCAGCTCTCTGTGGGAGAATCTGGATCTGGTGTGGGGTCCTGTGCCAAAAGCAGAAGGATTTAACAGTGCAATTCTTTTCTAGCTTGGTTCCTATTAGAGAAGCCCACATGTCCCAGTGGTTTCCAAACACTTCCTCAAGTTGTCCGTTTCTGGGAAGACTTTAGACGTTGGGCCAGGAAGTCCTTTTCCTAGCATTGGCCCAAGCTTGCAGGCCTTCTGTGACAGAACTTCCTTCACCAATTTCCTGTCTTCTGACCAGCACATCAGCTTCCGTCGGCCCAGTTTTTCTCTCTTCTTCCAAATTGTCACCACCTCCAGGTGGCTGGAAATGTGCAAATCCCTCTCCCTCACTACTCTTCAAAAACACATTTGGCTTCATACGAAATCCCTCATATTTTGAATTTGCAGAAGAATCCCAAGGCTCACTTGGAATTTCATGTGACAATCGTAACACTCAAATTCTTAGGTAACATTAAGTCCAGTCGTGTCCAACTCTGAAGGGTGGTGCTCATCTCCCTTTCTAAGCTGAAGAGCCGGCGTTATCAAAAGATCCCCCAGGCAGCAATCGGCCAGGCTTTGAAGCTGCAAGGCCATTCAATGCTAATCAAGGTGGTCAATTGCAACGTACAACAGAAAAGAGTACTTTCTCCTACCCTGGACATTTCACAGATAGATAAACGTCGCTTGCCTAGTTTCCAACAGATCTCACAAGCTCTGAGGATGCCTACCATAGATGCGGGCAAAACGTCAAATGAAAAGTTCCTAGGTAAATGTTTTCCCATGACATTAAGTCCAGTTGCGTCCGACTCTGGGGGTTGGTGCTCATCTCCATTTCTAAGCCGAAGAGCCGGCATTGCCCATAGACACCTCCAAGGTCATATGGCTGGCATGACTGCATGAAGCGCCGTTACCTTCCCACCCAAGCGATATCTATTGATCTACTCACGTTTGCATGCTTTCAAACTGCTAGGTTGGCAGAAGCTGGGGATAACAGCGGGAGCTCACGCCGCTCCCCGGATTCGAACCTGTGACCTTTCGATCAGCAAGTTCAGCAGCTCAGTGGTTTAACCTGCTGCGCCACTGGGAGCCTTGATATTCTGGGTTATATTGCTGCATGGGAGGGCCCAGAATCTCTCCCAGATTGAACTGGGTTATATGGCAGTGTAGACAGGGCCTCTGTTGTTCCATTTTAGGTTTTAAGCACTTAAGTATGGAAAAGTATGGACAGTATATGATAAGCGAACATTATTTTGGCGCCCCCCCATGTAAAACAAATATACAATTATAATATCACAATACCATTAGTAGTATTATATTGTATCAATGTATATGCAATATATTATTAGTACATACTCATACTATATCATAATTATATTATACTACATTACAATATAATTATATTATATTGACATTATAATATAACATAACATTCTATTATATTATTATTATTTAAAAATAATAAATAAAATTATTTATTTAAATAAAATTATCCTCTACTAAATATTTTCATTACTCCTATAAAACTCAAATAACCCAAAATAAAGTAAAATAAAATATTATATATTACTATTTGCCTGCGCAGTTGCACTTGTCTCTCCTTGATGCTCTTGGCGCGTGCGCAGGGAGGTGGGCGGGTGTGGTAGGGTTCACATGTGATTGGGCCTGGCGAGGGAGTTCGCCTCAGCGCGCGGCGGCTACTTCCGGTGGCGGCTGTCAGGAGGCAATACGTCGCCAATACCCCTTTGGCTCCACTCCACTCTCCCTTTGTCTCTGCCCCCTGCCTGCCCAATTGGGTCACTGTATTCGGCGGCAGGGTGGAGACAAAGTGAGAGGGGAAGCACTCCCTGCCTGCCCGATAGGGAGTGCTTTGCTTACAGGCTTCTGCGCACAGGAGCTACTGGGCATGCGTGGAAGTTTTCGTGCATGCGCAGTTGCTCCTGTGCTCAACTTCAGTGAAAACCTCCGCGCATGGCCAGAAGCGGCGTCGGAGCGCACAAGGCCGGGGCCCAAAAGCAGGCAGCCGCAGCGCTGCCTGAGGAACATCGGCAGGGCGAGGATGCTGTCTGGCGCCAGCCCCCAGCAGGTGGGGGAATTTGCCCCTTCCCAGATGGCGCCCCATGCGGCCGCTTCCTTGGCCTACCTGTAGGACCGCCCCTGATTATGGATGAAAGACACAATGAATACTTTTTTTCATGCTCTGGCCTGGGTGAAAGGGTCAAATTCTGTGACTCAGCACATGAGCCTTGGCATGTGTAAGGTATGCTGAGGATAAGCACAAATTCCAGGTATATCTTTCCCATGCTTTTGGTCCATGTTTCTGAGGCTTATGGATTGAGCAACAGGTTTCCTTTCTTCTCCTCTCTTGCCTACTTACTTTTGTTAGTTCCCTCCATTCTTCTTGATCATATATCATACATTAATCCAGGCCTCATCAGCATCAGCATCAGCATCAGCAGGGTAGCATTTTTCCATCTTCGCCAGGCGAGGAAGCTGGCCCCCTATTTGTCCCGGCGCGACTTAGCCACAGTGATCCAAGCCACGGTCATCTCGAGGCTGGACTACTGTAACGCTCTTTACATTGGCCTTCCTCTGTCGGTAATCCAGAGACTCAAGCTGGTGCAGAACGCTGCAGCGCGACTCCTGGCAGGGGTCCCGATTGGCCACCACATCACACCAATCCTGCGCGAACTGCACTGGCTCCCAATTGAATGCCGGATTGCCTTCAAAGTGTTAGTCCTGACTTTTAAGGCCTTACATGGTCTGGGGCCAGTGTACCTGCGGGACCGCCTTGTCCCATATCATCCCACCAGATCACTGCGCTCCGAAGAGCTAAACCTCCTGGTCATCCCAAATGTGAGGACCTACCATCTGTCCGCAACCCGCCGCCGGGCTTTCTCTGTTGCAGCCCCAACCCTGTGGAACGCACTGCCCGCCGGCATCCGTGCCACCCAGGGCCTCCTCCCGTTCAGGAGAGCAGTTAAGACATTGCTGTTCCAACAAGCCTTCGGAGTTAGCTAGACTGTAGCTCGCACCGCCTAGCTGTCAGCCCACTGCGACTCCATTTGTTGCTTCAACTGTTCTAATTGTAATTCCATCTTAATGGTATTACTGTGAGTTATTATGAGTTATCTGACAACTGTATTTTACGAACTGTTGTAAGTCGCCCCGAGCCATTTGGGGGGGGGGGGGGACAGACAAATGTGAAATAAATAAATAAATAAATAAATATATGTCTTCCTGTCCCTACAGGGTTGGTGATCAGGTAACCCACATCCGCATCCAGAATACGGGGGATTTTTACGACCTCTATGGAGGAGAGAAGTTTGCCACCTTGTCTGAACTGGTGGAGTACTATACACAGCAGCAGGGGTGCCTGCAAGATAAAGATGGAACCATTATAGATATGAGGTATCCGCTGAACTGCTCCGATCCCACGACAGAAAGGTATGAGAACACAGACTGACTTATGCCTACAACCGAGCGCTCTTCCCTTTCTGCATCCAAACTCACGCACCGGCATGTGTACCGTTGTCCCTCTGCATTTGTGCTTCGACTTTTTATGGATTTGATTCTCCGTGGCTTTGATTTAAAACAGTGTTGCTCAACCTGGGGGTTGGGACTCCTGGGAGTGGGGGGTCGCGAGGGAGTTTCAGAGAGGTCACCAAAGGCCATCAAGAAAACAAGCATTTCTGGAACCCCTTTGGCAGAGAAGGCTGAAGATCTCTCCATCTGTCCTTCTCTTCCTTTTTGGAAACAGATGGCAAATCCTTCCACCAAAGGTCCTCCTCCTCCTGTGATTGGCTGGCGTCTCAGCCAAGGGGAGACTGTTTCTGAGACTCAGTGAGGGGAGAGCAGGCGTGTAGTGTGGCAGGCCTGGATTAATGTCTTTTGGCGACCTAGCAGGGGCGGTCTAAGGTAATTTTAAATGGTAGGCGAACATTATTTTGGTGCCCCCCCCAAAAAACATTATTTTGCCGCCCCCCCAAACATTATTTGCCCTCCCCATGTAAAACAAATATACAATTATAATATCACAATACCATTAGTAGTATTATATTGTATCAATGTATATACAATATATTATACCATACTCATACTATATTATATCATAATTATATTATATTACATTACAATATAATTATATTATAATATATTGACATTATAATATAATGTAACATTCTATTATATTATTATTATAAAATAATAAAATTATTTATTTAAATAAAATTATCTTCTACTAAATATTTTCATTACTCCTATAAAACTCAAATAACCCAAAATAAAGTAAAATAAAATATTATATATTACTATTTTGTACAATACCACTATACTGCAATATTGTTTGTAATATTACATGTAATATAAAATATATCATTATTCTATTGTTATATTATATTTGTATTATATTGTATGACAATATTAAGCAGAACTGTATAATAATCAACAAGAAATGCAATGTAAATGCATCAAAACCAGAATATATTACCTATCACCCGACTCATAATTCATAGGAGTCTCCCATAAGTCCAAAATTAGGATCCCAATGTAAATGTAAATGTCTGAGGAACATCGGCAGGGCCAGGATGGCGCCCCATGCGGCCAGGATGGCGCCCCCTTCCCAGATGGCGCCCTAGGCGGCCGCCTACTTGGCCTATCTTGTAGGACCGCCCCTGCGACCTAGGCCAAAAGAAGCCCCGCCCCCAGGGCGCTGCTGCACATGCGTGGCAGCGGCCCTGAGGGTGGGGCTTCCGTCCACCTCCTCCTCCTGGGACTGGAAGGTGGTTGCAGGGAGGAGGAGGAGGAAGGGAAGTCCCGCCCCGGGGCGCTGCTGCGCATGCGCGACAGCAGCCCCGAGGGTGGGGCTTCCATCTGCCTCCCCCCACGACCGGAAGGCGGTCACGGGGAGGAGGAAGGGAAGCCCCACCCTGGGGCGCTGGCGGGCATGCACACACGGCAGGAGGGCGCCTCTGCCTCCTCCGCCATGTTCCTGGGTGCTGCGCATGGCCGGCAGCGGCCAGCAACCCCAGGAGCTTCCCTTCTTTCCTCCTCCTCCTCAGGAGGAGGAAGGAAGGGAAGCCCCTGGGGACGCTGCCGGCCATGCGCGGCACCCAGGAACATGGTGGAGAAGGCAGAGGCGCCCTCCTGCCATGCGCGCATGCCCACTAGCGGCCCCCAGGGCAGGGCTTCTCTTCCTCCTCCTCCTCTTGCGCCCTCCTTCCTTTACAAGGGGGTGCGGGGCGGGCGATGGTGAGGGGGGGTGCCATTCCCTCCTCCCCCACCCCCTCGCAGCGCTCTCCCCTCGCCCTCCTCCAAGAGAGAGAGAGAGAGAGAGAGAGACCAAAAAAATTCAATCAAAACCGCAACGTTGCTTCTTATATTTCTTCTTATACTCATTCTTTGGGACATTCTTTCCCTTTCTTTATTGTCTATTTTCCCTTTTTAAAATTGTATTATTGCTTTCTGTTTTAAATACTATTGAAAATCAATAAAATTTATTTTTTTTTAAACCGCAACGTTGCGGTTTTGATTGAATTTGTTTTTGGTCCTTGATCTTGTGCCCCCAGGCCTGTGCCGATAGGCCACGGCCTAGTGTGGCCTTATGGATAATCCGGGCCTTCAGTGTGGTGGGCAGGTGCAAGTGAGGGAGAGTGCGTGAGGCTGGAGGGAGGCTCACATCCCTTTCAAAGCAGGGGGGAAAGCGCCCTTTGATTGTAAGTGAACTATAAATCCCAGCAACGATAACTCCCAAATTTTAAAAAAACCATCCCCCCCCACCAAGCCCACCAGTATTCAAATTTGGGCATAGCAGGTAATTGTGCCAAATTTCATCCAGTGAATGAAAATACGCCCTGCATATAAGATATTTACATTATTATTATATTATTATTTCTTTTTAAATATTTCTTATTAATCGCCTTCCATCAAGATACTCTAGGCCAGTGTTTTCAACCTTTTTTGAGCCGCGGCACATTTTTTACATTTACAAAATCCTGGGGCACAACACCAACCAAAATGACACAAAATGACACTCTAACACAGTAATACATATGGTTAATATGTTTTAAAATATATTTATACAGTCAGTGTGAAACCTGGGCCTGTTTTGATGAACACAACATATATATGACTTCCTCTCACATATTTATACATGGCTATCATGTCTTCAATCAGCCTTCTTTACTTCAGGCTAAACATGCCCAGCTCTTCAAGCCACTCCTCATAGAGCTTGTTCTACAGACCTCTGTGAAATTTCACCTTGAGTGAAACTTGTTTCCAGTTAACTATGGGTGTCGTGAAGCTGTTAAAACAGTTCTGGGGGGGGGGGGGGAGCATATCTCAAAAAACCCAGTAAAATAGTAAAAAAACCAAACAAACCATTTCCAAGCATAGAGGCTCATTTTGTTTCTTTGACACCTGTGAGGGGGCTGCTAGGAGGGGGGATAGTGCCAATTTTCAACGGCACACCTGATGATCGCTCACGGCACACTAGTGTGCCACGGCACATGGCACACTGGTTGGGAGACACTGCTCTAGGCGATTTACACATAAAAAGTAAAAATAGATAAAACATACATGATTCATAACAGTAGCAAAATCACAGTTATTAAGTAGCAACGAAAATAATTTTCTTCCTCATGTTGGGGTCACCACAACATGAGGAACTGTATTAAGGGCTCGCGGCACAAGGAAAGTTGAGAAACACTGATTGAAAATGTAATCTCTATGAATCTTTAGGTCCTCAAGCTTGATTCTATGGTCAACTTCCTCCAATCTCACTGGAGAACCTAGAGATGTCTATAGAATACCCTCTCTAGGGATCTCTAGGTCCTCCATTGCACTTCTGTGGTCAGCTTAGGGTAGTGGTACGCAAACTTTAAGAGACCATTGACTACTGAGGCAAAAATTAGATGCATCGCGGACCATTGAGATCAATCAACCCCTCTCCCTACCACCCACACACAAAGGGTGCTTTCTCCTGTTGGGCCAGCCAAAGGGCGAGATTGCCCATGTGCTCCCTTCCTTTCCATCCACACGAGGAGCCAGTGGTAGAGTTCTCTTGTCCGGCTTCCCCCGGTGAATGGAAGGAAGGGTCCAACGCTGGCCAAGGGGAAGGGGTGAAAAGGGAGGCATTGGTACCTTCCTTCTTTCCTTGGGATTGAGGAGGCTGCTACCTGAGCCTCATTTGCAAACCCAGATGACAGCCGGGGGCCATCTAGTCCAACCCCCTGGCATGCAAGAAGGCACAGTCAAATCACTCCCAACAGACAGCCTCTGCGGAAAAGCCTCCAGAGAATAATATTTATTTATTTATTTATACCCTGCCACCATCTCCCCAACGGGGACTCGGTGCGGCTTACATGAGGCAGAGCCTGACAACACAATAACAAAGTAACATCATACATAAAAAGAAGGAGACTCCGACACAATCCAAGCCTCCTATGCCACTCTCCAGGAAGCCCTTCCTAATCATTTCATCCAAATTGCTTTCCCTGCCATGTGAAGCCTTTGCTCCCTTATACCCTGGTCTCTAGAGCAGTGTTTTTCAACCTTTTTTGAGCCACAGCACATTTTTTACATTTACAAAATCCTGGGGCACACCACCAACCAAAATGACACAAAATGAGACTCTAACACAGTAATACATATAGTTAATAGGTTTTTAAATGTATTTATACACTCAGTGTGAAACCTGGACCTGTTTCGATGAACACAACATAGATATCCTGGCAGGAATGGCAGAAAGACACAAACGTCCCACACAGAACTCCCATAACCAAGAGAAAATACTATAAGGGTTTGGTGGGCATTGACCTTGAGTTTTGGAGTTGTAGTTCACCTATATCCAGAGAGCACTGTGGACTCAAACAATGTTGGATCAGGACCAAACTTGGCATGAATACTCAATATGCCATAATGTGAACACAGATGGAGTTTGGGGAAAATAGACCTTGACATTTGAGAGTTACAGTTTCTGGGATTTATAGTTAACACACAAACAAAGAGCATCCTGAACTCTTGCAACAATGGAATTGAACCAAACTTGGCATATTGAACTCTCATTACCAACAGAAAGTACTAAAAGGGTTTGCTTGGGAATTGACCTTGAGTTTGGAAGTTGTAGTTCACTTACACTCAGAGAGCACTGTGGACTGAAATAATGATGGATCTGGAGCACACTTGAAATGAATACTCAATATGCCCAAACAGGGCCGTAGCCAGGATTTTGATTCGGGGGGGGGGGGCTGAGACTGGGTGGAAGAGGGTCTACCCTAGCAAACCTTTGTATTGTTATCCCAATAACCCCATTAATGTGGGATATAATGAGCATGGTGATCAGATCATGATATGAATAAACATAACAGTTTAAATAATGTACCAGTAAGGCCTTCTTGCGGACCACCCTGAGAACCCCCTTATCCCCCCCCCCCTGGCTACATGCCTGTGCCCAAATATGAACGCAAAGGGAGTTCAGGGGAAATAGACCTTGCCATTTGGGAGTTGTAGTTGCTGGGATTTATAGTTCCCCTACAATCAAAGAGCATTCTGAACCCCACCAATGATAGAACTGGGCCAAACTTCCCGCACAGAACCCCCAGATGGCTCCCTTCCTGAATGGCTCTCTCCCTCTTCTACACCAGAAGGGAAGGCACTCACTCAGTCCGCAGTTGCCTTCCTTCCTTCCTTCTTTCCTGTGGTTCGAAAGAAGAAGCCGGTGGGCCTGCTTCGGACTGCGCTCCTCCCTTCTGCTTCCGTTTCCCACTCTCCCTCGATTTGAGGCTGGCTGGGGAAATGGCCGAAGGAGGCAGCGCCCTGGCCCCTTCTTCTTCGCCGCCCGGCCCTTCCTCCTCCCCCTCCTCCCCCAAGCACCAGCAGCAGCAGGAATTCGGCAGGAGGGGGAAGAAAAGGGGGAAGAGAGGTTTTTCCGCGGCACACCAGGTGATTGCTCACGGCACACTAGTTGGGAAACACTGCTCTAGAGCAACAGAAAGCCCTAACCCCCCCGCCCCTCCTCAATGGGAAACCCTTGAGAGGGAAGGAAGGATAGGATGTTGAGAGAGAGGAGGGCCTGAGAAAAGAGCCCAAGGCCCCTGGGCCTGGGCTTGCCCATACCTGCTCTAACCCTAGCAAATGTAGGAGCCGACTGTACATGTGTTTGCAGTTTATTGTTACAGATGCAATGATTTAAATGTCACGTTAGTTCTGAATATATGACACTTCTTTACACTTGTTACAGAGGAGTTCACGAACTGATAGCCCAATGTCACTTTGGGTCCTTTGGGCTTCCCAATGAATGGAACACCCCCCCCCCCACCATCACCAATAATACAATTGCTTTAGGGTTTTTTTAGCTTATGGAACTTTCCCCACTTTTAGAAGAACGAAATGCCTTTCCAAACTGTCTGTTGCAGGCAATCAGATGTTTAAGCCAAAGTATGTATTTTGCCCCTATCCTTTCACTGCTGGGACCTCTTAGGGCAGTGCTTCTCAACCTTCCTAATGCTGCGACCCCTTAATACAGTTTCTCATGTTGTGGGGACCCCTAACCATAACATTATTTTCATTGCTACTTCATCACTGGATTTTTGTGTGTGTCTGTGTGTGTGCGTGTGTCTGTGTGTGTGATTTTGTCTTTTGGAAGTTGTAGTTGCTGGGATTTATAGTTCACCTACAATCAAAGAGCATTCTGAACTCCACCAACGATGGAATTGAACCAAATTTGGAACACAAAACTCCCATGACCAACAGCGAATACTGGAAGGGTTTGGTGGGCATTGACCTTGAGTTTGGGAGTTGTAGTTCACCTACATCCAGAGAGCACTATAGACTCAACAATGATGGGTCTGGACCACACTTGACATGAATCCTCAATATACCCAAATGTGAACACTGGTGGAGTTTGGGGAAAATAGATCTTGACATTTGGGAGTTGTAGTTGCTGGGATTTATAGTTCATCTACAATCAAAGAGCCCCTTGCACCCCACCAATGATAGAATTGGGTCAAACTTCCTACACAGAACCCTCATGCCTTGAAGGGACTGGCTGGCGCGAGCCTCCATCCCACCTCACACACTCTCCCTCACCCATACATGCGCATCATGCTGCCATGCACCAAGCATGCCTGCTCTCCCCGCCCTGCTTGGAGTCTCAGAAGCAGCCCTCCCCTTGGCTGGGAGGCCTGCCAATCACAGCAGAGGAGGGCTTTAGGTGGGAGAATTCGCAGTCTGTTTCCAAAAAGAAAGAGAAGGACAGGCAGAGAGATCTTCAATCTTCTCTGCCAACGGGCTTCCTCAGACTATCAGAAATACATGTTTTCTGATGGTCTTTGGCGACCCCTCTGAAACCCTCTCGCGACCCCCCTGGGGGTCCTGACCCCCAGGTTGAGAAACACAGTCTTAGGGCTCTTCCACCCAGCCCTATATCCCAGTATATCAAGGCAGAAAATCCCACAATATCTGCTTTAACCTGAGTTATCCGAGTCCACACTCAGATAATGTGGGATTTTCTGCCTTGATATTTTGGAAAATAGGGCTGTGTGGACGGGCCCTGAGTGCTGGAATATGGCTCCAGGTTGAAACTCAGTTTCCCTCTCAGGTTGAAAGAAGTTCCATCTCTTGTTTCAGCCTTTAGATATTTAAGCTTCCTGATGCAAAGATAGTAAAAACCTGCGGGTGGATCTTGAGTTAGCTGACTTCTGGTTCCTAAAAATACTCGTGTAGCCTATGCCCAAATATGTTCAAGGTCTAAAAAGGTAAGCAAAAAGGGAGAGGATTGAGCCAAATGTATACACATACATACGATCATATTCTATCCGGGATTTAGGTTGTGTTAAGGAGGGAGGGGGTCAAGTGATTGCTTGCCAGAGAGGGTTAGGGAGGGAGGGCTTTAGTTTCTATATCATTCTAACCTATCAGTCTGAATATTTATTTATTTATTTCCTATATTTAAATAAATAAATAAATCTATATCTATCTATATCTATCTATATAATAAAAGAGGATGTTTGTATGTATGTATGTATGTATGTATGAAGAGGTGTTTGTGGATATGTGATAGCTTTCTGATGGGCTGCCACTGTGGGATTATTTGCATAAAGGACTCTGATTGACCAGCCTCAGAACTCCAACATTCTAAGGCAGCAGACAGAGGAGATTGGTTGCCACTGAGGGAGTATTTGCATAAAGGACTCTGATTGGCCAGCATCTAAGAATACAAGCCTCAACATTCAAACAACATGATTGGTTGCCACTGTGGGACAATTTGCATAAGTTACTGATTGGCCATCTATATTCCAACATTCTAAGGTGACGCAGAGGGGAAAGGAAAGGCCTCAGGCAGTCACTCACTGCGGCCCACAGCAATGACGGATCAGGACCACTCTTGGCACACAGAGGCCCAATTGCCCACTTAACAACCTGGTGCATTTTAGGGCAGGATGGGCCACGAATGATGGGATTTGCTGTACCTTCACCCAATTCACTTCCCAGACAACACTGTACCCCTACAAATCACAGACCAGGCCCAAAATTGACAGTAAGGCTTCATTAACTTGATTGTCCTGACTAGGCCTCAGTTAATGGGATATTATGTATGGCCTGAATTAACAGTAACCAACCTTGGCACACAGAGCCCCTCTGACATGTGCTTCATTCTACTGCAGTTTGGAGTAGGGAGGACCATGGATGATGGGACTTGATGTACCATTACGGCTTAGGGGATTTGTAGTACTTTCAAAAACTTCATTCCCCATACACCTCTGCTGCCCTGAACAAACACCGATAAAGACTACACTTGGCACATCGTGCCCCCATGACCCACACTCCATACTACTGCAGTTTAGAGGAGAGCGGACTATGGATGATGGGATTTCAAGTACCTCCATTCACTTCCCAAGCCCGCTGCAACCCTCATCCAGTGCATGATCATGACCACACTTGCCACACAAAGTCCCCATGACCGACTCTATATCCTGGTGTAGTTTGGAGGATGATGGACTATGACCGATGGGACGTGCAGTACCTTCACTAACTTCCTCAGACCACTGCAAGCCACGTAAACATCTGATAAGGACCAACCTTGGCACACAATGTCTTTCTCAAACAACCCGGGCAGGGCCGGGTCCCCAAGCTAGTAAAAAAATAAATAACAACTATGGGAAAACTAAGAAGTTTGGAAATCATGACTCGGCACGTTGTATGTTTTTAATCTGTATTACTGTTTTATATGTTTTAACTGTTTATATGTTTTAACTGTTTTATAATTTTATATGGTACGTTTATCGTTATGCTATGATGCGGAATTGAATTTTTGCTGTAATTTGTAAGCCGCCCTGAGTCCCCTTTGGAGTGAGAAGGGCAAGGTATAAATTATCATTATCATGCCGAATGAGGCCATCTGCTCCCTGGGCCCTTGGCTTCTACGAAGCCCTGCATGGCAACATCTATGGGAGCTTGGCATTTGTCATTCTCTGGCTTCAGAGCCAGATTGATGCTCTGTGAGGCCCTTTTCACACAGCTGAATAAAATCCCACATTCTCTGCTTTGAACTGGAATATATGGCAGTGCAGACTCAGATAACCCAGTTCAAAGCAGATACTTCGGGATTTTCTGCCTTGATATTCTGGATTATATGGCTATGTGGAAGGAATCTGCAGATATTTGCCTTCAACCATTTCTCCTTTGCTTCTCTTCTGGTGCCTTTTATTCACTCTCGCTGTAGTCTGCTCGCAGAGTCCTTTAGAAATGCCACTTTCCCTTAAAATTGCCTCTCAAAACACTCCTCAGGATGTTCTAGAGCAGGGCTGTCCAACTGCCAGCCCTGCAGGTGTTTTGGACTTCAACTCCCAGAAATCCTAGCCAGTTTACCAGCTGTTAGGATTTCTGGGATTTGAAGTCCAAAACACCTGCAGGGCCGGCAGTTGGACAGCCCTGTTAGAGTCAAGCCCGGATCAACACTTTTTTCCGCCCTAGGCCACACTTTGGAATTACGCCCCCTTTAAGCCAACTCCCGCCATCTCCAAGGTCCCCATTCCCACCGGCTGGAAAACTCTGCTGTGCTCTGAAGGTCTCCTCGGGAGTCGGGAGGCTTGGGGAGAGCGCTGCGGGTGCAAACCCGCTCCAAAGGAACACGCGATAGAGAGAGAGCATGCGAGAGTGAGAGAGCGAGAGAGAGTGTGCGCGAGAAAGAGTGCGTGCGCACAAGAGAGAGAGAGAGCACACGCGCGTGAGAGAGAGCACACGAGCAAGAGAGAGAGCACGAGAGAGAGCGTACGCGAGAAAGAGAGAGCGCGCGCGAGAAAGAGAGAGCGCAACAGAGAGAGCGTGCGAGAGAGAGAGAGAGCACGCGAGAGAGCGAGAGAGAGCAAGAGAGAGCGAGAGAGAGAGAGAGAGCGCGTGAGAGAGAGCGAGAGATGGAGGGGACAGAGCAGAGACTTTGCCGGGAGAAGGAGCGAGGAGGGGCATGAGAAAGGGGGAAAGAGGGGCGCCAGGCATGTAGCCTGGGGGGGGGGGCTAAGGGGGCTTCACCCCCCCCCCCCGAAATTTTCAGGGTGGTCCGCGAAAAGGCCTTACTGGTACATTATTTAAACTGTTATGTTTATTCATATCATGATCTGATCACCATGCTCATTATATCCCACATTAATGGGGTTATTGGGATAACAATACAAAAGGTTTGCTAGGGTAGACCCTCTTTCACCCAGTCTCAGCCCCGAACCAAACTCAGCCCCCCCCCCTTCCGAATCAAAATCCTGGCTACGGCCCTGAGGGGCGCATACCAGTTTTTGTTTTGGTCCATGATCTGCGCCCCCCCTCGGCTTGCGCCCCTAGGCCATGGCCTCGTTGGCCTTATGGGTAATCCGAGCATGTCTAGAGTAGGTTCTGGGGACTAGAAAGAAGAATAATAATGCTTCATTTGTATAGCACCCTATCTCCCATGTGTCAATTATGTGTTAAGGACATTCAAGTGCCACCTCGGAGTTGGTTGAGGTAGGCAGGATTTCCCTGGGTACTGGTTGTGGGGGGTCGGGAGCAGGTCAGGGTTTTGCCCTCCCTTCTGCTCGAGATCCCCGTGTACAACTGGTGGGCCCCTGTGTGATACAGAATGCTGGACTAGATGGGCTGAGGTCCGATTCAGCATGGCTCTTCTTATGTTCTTATCCTGCACTGAGCTAGCTGTCATATTCATCATTCATGTGGCCATATGTGAATGCCAACCCAAATACAACCTGTGTCTTATATTCCAGTACCTGTAATCAGTTAACCATGCAAAGTAACAGATCTCCATAATCATCATATTGTGGGTGTTCAGGACAATTGCACACGTTTCAATTCTGGTTGTCTAATACAGAAGAGTGCCCCACTTGATTCTGATAAGATATCAATCTCCCTCTTGGCTCTTCCGCGTCTTTCAGTGTGGAGAGATCGCCTGAGCAAGGACTCATAATCTGCCTATGGCCATGTGACAAAGTTTCAGTATCTGTGGATTTCCTCTGTTTCACCGATTTGCTATTTTTGGCCCAGGGTTAAATGTGAAAATTGTGGTTTAGATAAGTTGTAGAACTCATACATTCAACATACAGGGAGAGCAGCTAAGAGAGCGCACATGGACGTAGCATTTGGGGCATTGGGGTACAACTCTGGAGAGCTGTCCTTTAATCCCTGATCAGACATGGAAACCTACTGGGTGCCCATGGACAAGTCACACTCTCTCAACTGCAGAGAAAGGCAAAGGCAGCCCCCCTCTGAACAAATCCAGCCAACAAAACCCAGTGACAGAGGCCCCTTCTATATAAAATGCTGCGAACTGGATTATATGGCAGTGTAGACTCATATAATCCAGTTCAAAGTGGATAATTTGGATTATCCGATTATATGGCAGTGTAGATGGGTCAGAGTTGTTTTAGGGTTGCCATACATTGGAAATGAAGACACACAGATCAGATAATCTGTACAGGGTTACGTTTGACTCTCAGTGGTAGCACTTTGTCCAAGATGACCTTTTTGCCTTTACTTCAAATCTCTAGCACAGTGTTTCTCAACCTGGGGGGTCGGGACCCCTGGGGGGGTCGCGAGGGGATGTCAGAGGGGTCGCCAAAGACCATCAGAAAAGACAGTATTTTCTGTTGTTCATGGGGGTTCTGTGGGATAAATTTGGCCCAATTTTATCATTGGTGGGGTTCAGAATGCTCTTTGATTGTAGGTGAACTATAAATCCCAGCAACTACAACTCCCAAATATCAAGTCTCTTTTCCCAAACTCCACCAGTGTTCATATTTGGGCATATTGCCAAGTTTGGTCTAAATCCATCATTGTTTGAGTTCACAGTGCTCTCAGGATTTAGGAGAACTACAACTCCAAAACTCAAGGTCAATGCCCGCCAAATCCTTCCAGCATTTTCTGTTGGTTATGGGAGTTCTGTATGCCAAATTTGGTTCAATTCCATCATTTGTGAAGTTCGGAATGCTCTTTGATTGTAGGTGAACTATAAATCCCAGCAACTACAACTCCCAAAGAACATAATCACCCCCGCCCCACCACCAATATTCAAATGTAGGCACATCGGGTATTTGTGCCAAATTTGGTCCAGTGAGTGAAAATACATCTGGCATATCAGGTATTTACATTGCTATTCATAACAGTGGCAAAATTTAGTTATGAAGTAGCAATGAAAATATTTTATGGTTGGGGGTCACCACAACATGAGGAATTGTATTAAGGGGTCACCGCATTAGGAAGGTTGAGAACCACTGCTCTAGCACAACATTTCTATTTCCAAATGAGTATTTTGTACATTCGGCTTTGTATTAGACTAGTGGTTCCCAACCTGTGGTCTGTGGACCACCAGTGGCCCGCAAGAACTAAAATATGGTCCGCAGCCTCACCGTTACTATACTGTTGCAGCGAGAGCGACTGGTCTCGCGAAACCTTCTTATAGTGTCAAGGCTTATTAAATATGATTTTCTGTGGGCGATCAGATGGCGACTACTGGGTGGCATATGTTCTGTATCAGAAAGTAGAGCTGATGTGGTCTATCCAATGCAATTTTCTGAATCAGCACCCCAAATAACCAAACGAAATCTAGAGTTGATCAAAAACTGATTTGTAACTCCTTTGGTACTAATGTTGGAGAGTGGTCCCTGGTCAAAGTGGTCCCTGATTTTTTTTTAAGGCTAGGAACCACTGTATTAGACAGAAGCACAGAGCTCCAGAGATCATGGTGGAGAGCGAGGTGTCTCCTCTTCCCTCTCCCCATAGATAGGTGTCCTCTTATATCAGGAGTCCCTAAACTAAGGCCTGCAGGTCAGATGCAGCCCTCCGAGGTCTTGTACCTGGCCCTCACCCTAAACTTTAGACTTAGGGTTGCCCTAAGTCTGAAACGACTTGAAGGCACACAACAGCAACAGTCCTGATTAACTAGACCAGTGTTTCCCAACCGGTGTGCCATGGCACACTAGTGTGCCGTGAGCGATCATGAGGTGTGCCGTGGGAAATTGGCACTCTCCCCCCTCCTAGCAGCCCCCTCACAGGTTTCCAAGAAACAAATCGAGCCTCTCCACTTGGAAATTTAATTTTTTTTACTATTTTATTGATTTTTCAAGAGTCCCCCCAAGGAACTGTTTATAACAGCTTCATGACATCCAGAGTTAACTGGAAGCAAGTTTCACTCAGGGTGAAATTTCACAAGGGTCTGGAGAACAAGCCCTATGAGGAGCGGCTTGAAGAGCTGGGCATGTTTAGCCTGAAGAAGAGAAGGCTGAGAGAAGACATGATAGCCATGTATAAATATGTGAGAGGAAGTCATATATATGTTGTGTTCATCAAAACAGGCCCAGGTTTCACATTGAGTGTATAAATACATTTAAAAACATATTAACTATATGTATTACTGTGTTAGAGTGTAATTTTGTGTCATTTTGGTTGGTGGTGTGCCCCAGGATTTTGTAAATGTAAAAAATGTGTCGCGGCTCAAAAAAGGTAGAAAAACACTGAACTAGACTTTCTCATCCGTTAAAAGAAGGCCCACACTTCCCATTGAAATACTGGTAAGTTCATATTGGTTGGGGATCCCCTGGTAGTGCAGTGGGTTAAACCGCTGGACTGCTAAACTTGTTCGCTGAAAGGTTGCAAGTTCAGATCCGAGGAGCGGTGTGAGCTTCTGCTGTCAGCCACAGCTTCTGCCAACCTAGCAGTTTCAAAATATGCAAATATGAGTAGATTAATAGGTAGCGCTTCGGCGGGAAGGTAACGGTGCTCATGGAGGTGTCTATGGACAATGCCAACTCTTCAGCTTAGAAATGGAGATGAGCACCAATCCCCAGAGTCGGACACGACTGGACTTAATGTCACCTTTACCATGTTGGTTCAAATTTTTCTTCCTTTTAAAAATTGTATTGTTCTTTCATAGTGTTGTTTTGTTTTGTTTTGCACTACAAATAAGATATGTGCAGGTTATTGTTTTCTCCCAAACGATAACCTGGCCCCACAACAGTCTGAGGGACCGTGAACTGGGCCCCCTGCTTTAAAAGTTTGAGGACTGGTGCCTTATAGAGTAGTTTGAACTCTCTAGGGAGTGTATGTGTGTGTTTGTGTGCTTCCAAAATGTAGCAGTTGGTCAGGGACCCTGCTGCTTCCTCCCTTGCGGTTGGAAAATGCTGCCCTTCGGGCCCTTACGAAAGCTCTCTAGCTCTTTCTGCCATGCCTCCCACCCAAGATTTTCCATCACGTGGCTTCCTCCCGTTTGGTCCTCTCAGCTTAACTGTTTCCTCCCTGCTTTAGCATTTGTATATGGTGAGAGTTCTGTATTTCCAAAACACAAGTAGTCGAGCATTACACGTTCCCTAGCACCCATTTCAATAAACACATAATTCACCTTATGCTTCAATCCTCGGGTTACAAACTCAACAACAACAATAACAACATGCAACTGGAAAAGCTTACACAATACAAAGATTTAAAGATTGAACTGCAAAGACTCTGGGACAAGCCATTCAAGGTGGTCCCAGTGGTGATCGGCACACTGGGTGCAGTGCCTAAAGACATTTGAAAACAATCGGCACTGACAAAATTACCATCTGTCAGCTGCAAAAAGCCACCCTACTTGGAGCTGCATGCATTATTCGCCGATACATCACATAGTCCTAGACCAGGGGTGGGCAATTATTTTTTCCAAGGGGCCACACGAGAGCCCAAAAATATTATGGAGGGCCGCACCTAAAGGCGGAACTACATTCTAATCTACATTATTTATTTATTTATTATATTTACTATATAATACACATCATTAATATTAACCTATTAATATATCAAGAAATATTCATATATTATTAGTATTAATATCATAATCATTATATTATAGTATATAATAGACATTATAATATATTGAAATTATAATATAATATAACATAATATATTATTTATTATATTATATTATTATTATAAAATAATAATAAAAACCACTAAAATAAAATAAAATTCAAGAAGACAAGGTGCGAACCAAGATGGAATGCCCCAATGGACCCAGCCCAGAGGATGACAAAGCGGACCCAGCTGCCGAGGCTGGCAGCAGAAGAGAGCAGAGCAGCAGGCGGTGGCCCCCGGAGGCTGCAGGCCCTAGGTCTGGTAGAAGTTGGCAGCTCGCCCCAGCCATTCCCCAGCTGATCACCCTGCTATGGAGTGCCTGCCATCCCTGGAGGCGATCCGGGCCTGCAGGGGGAGCAGTCGGCGATCTGAGGCAGCTGGTCGCCCTGGCGAACCGAAAGACGATCAGGTCTTCTGGGTTGCCAGGAAGATCAGCCCGCGCAGGTCGCCGAGTGCTCCCGCTGCAGGCCCATATCACCTCCAGGGATGGCAGGCACTCCAAAGCCGCCACTCCTCTGGCCAGGGCCGTAGCCAGGATTTTGTTTCGGAGGGGGCTGAGTTTGGTTCGGGGGGGGGGGCTGAGACTGGGTGGAAGAGGGTCTACCGTAGCAAATCTTTAGTATTGTTATCCCAATAACCCCATTAATGTAGGATATAATGAGCATGGTGATCAGATCATGATATGAATAAACATAACAGTTTAAATAATGTACCAGTAAGGCCTTTTCGCGGACCAAAGAATTTCAGGGGGCTGAAGCCCCCTTAGCCCCCCCCCTCTGGCTACATGCCTGCCTCTGGCCTGTCTGCCGACACAGGCCCCACAGAGCCCGCAATGGGATGCCGGCAGCGGCACCCCTTCTTCTTGGCCCCATCTCCAATGCCTTTCTCCCCGGGCCGGACAGAATCAGCTGCCGGGTCGCATCCGGCCCACGGGCCATAGGTTGCCCACCCTTGTCCTAGACACTTGGGAAGTGTCCAACATGTGATCCAATACAACAGCCAGTATAGTGATCTTGTTTGTTGTGTACTAATTTTGTGTATCAAATAATAATAATTATTATTATTATTATTATCATCATCCCGCCCCTCCTCATGGCTCGAGACGGGTTACAGAATAATTAAAACACATACACATTGTAAAAATACCACACAGACACTTATTAAAATGTGTGTTTTTTTAAATAAAAAAGATACGTATTACTATCAAACTTACAAACGACTCCTCGTTTAGAATGGGGGTGAGACAATGGGAAGTGATAGAAATCTACCCACAGTATGGGAAATTCACTCCTGGATGAGTTATTTTCATGGGAAAAGGTGTCTTCACTTGAAAGCTGTAGCACCGCTCCTTGTTTCCACAAAAGCCAATTTTTTCAAAATCTAATTCATGGGGCAAGAAAATGAGGTGAGATCTTCTGAACAGGGTACAGACAGCAAAACAAACTCCACAGGGGTGTTAACTTTTTCCTATGCTACCCGAAGCTTATATATTATATATGAATGCTCCTATTAGAAAATTCTTAAGGATGTGCGTGAACTGCAGCTCCCAAAATCGTAGGCCAGTCACCCAAAACCCAACAGTATTCAATGTTGGCCGTGTTGGGTGTGTTCCAGGTTCAGTACTCTCTGGCTAAGGGTGAACTACACTTCCCAGAGCCAAGGACAATCACCCCAAACCTGACCTGCATACACAGTTGGCCATATTGGGTCTGTGTGCCAACTGTGGTCCAGATGTGATGTTGTCTGGGTTCAGGGCTCTTTGAATAAGGGTGAACTACAACTCCCAGAGCCAAGGACAATCACCCCAGACCTGTATACACAGTTGGCCATGTTGGGTCTGTGTGCCAAGTGTGGTCCAGATGTGATGTTGTCTGGGTTCAGGGCTCTTTGGATAAGGGTGAACTACAACTCCCAGAGCCAAGGACAATCATCCCCCAAACCAGACCTGTATACACAGTTGGCCATGTTGGGTCTGTGTGCCAACTGTGGTCCAGATGTGATGTTGTCTGGGTTCAGGGCTCTTTGGCTAAGGGTGAGCTACAACTCTCAGAGCCAAGGACAATCATCCCCAAACCAGACCTGTATACACAGTTGGCCATGTTGGGTCTGTGTGCCAACTGTGATCCAGATGTGATGTTGTCTGGGTTCAGGGCTCTTTGGATAAGGGTGAGCTACAACTCCCAGAGCCAAGGACAATCATCCCCCAAACCAGACCTGTATACACAGTTGACCATGTTGGGTCTGTGTGCCAACTGTGGTCCAGATGTGATGTTGTCTGGGTTCAGGGCTCTTTGGATAAGGGTGAGCTACAACTCCCAGAGCCAAGGACAATCATCCCCCAAACCAGACCTGTATACACAGTTGACCATGTTGGGTCTGTGTGTCAGCTGTGGTCCAGATGTGATGTTGTCTGGGTTCAGGGCTCTTTGGATAAGGGTGAACTACAACTCCCAGAGCCAAGGACAATCATCCCCCAAACTAGACCTGTATACACAGTTGACCATGTTGGGTCTTGTGCCAACTGTGGTCCAGATGTGATGTTGTCTGGGTTCAGGGTGTCACGAACGCCGACTTAGAACTGCCCCTTTAACACACACACGGAGACGTAGCAAAGACTAACTATGTTTATTGAATAAAAACAAATCCAAAAAGCAATTCACTTAATAAAGTTCATAGAATAAAGCAATCAACACGAAGCTGCAGTTCAGTAAAGTAAGCAAAGCTCCAAAAGGTAGATTCAAAGGCAAGCGTAGTAAAAAGCTTGGCAAGGCTCCCGGATTCACTCCGGGACGTAGCAAGGATCTGCACCAATGCGAATCCCCATACAAGGCAATGTATTGGTTCAAGGCGATCCAAACTAGGCTCCAAGATTCACTCCGCTTCAACGCCCTTCAGATCAGACGTGGCCGGAGAACTGACGTTCAGTTCCCACGGGGCCGTTCTTAATACCTCGGCCTGGAACCCCCGATCTAGGGCCCGGCGTCTCAGTCTCTACTTTCCGAACGGCGACGGTCTAGGGACAGATGCCAGCTCCTCCTGCCCTCCTCTATGTCCCTGCGCCTGTTATGAGAACGGCCCGTTCTGGCAGTCCAGAATCGCTATCTTCCTGAGAAGCAGCCTCCCGGAGTTTCCCAGCCGCTAGCCTCCATCTGCGGTCCGGCCAGCTCTTGGGAACCTCGACCGTTTGGGAATTCAGAACTATCTCCGCTATCTGCTTCGCTGCCTCCCATCTCCACCTGGTCTGCTCCTTCCCGAGAGAATGCTCCCACTCGAGATCCCAGGCTAAACTCTCTACAGGTGAACTGGGCAAAGGTCCGGCTGACCAATCTTGCTCTGGGCCTTCCAACTCATCCTCCGAGTCCCTTCCAGCCTGTGCGGGTCCCAATGCCAACGGGACCCTGGTGCATCGCCCCCAGTGGCACGAACGGACCCATGGGTGCTACACTATCCCCCTCAGGGCCCCCTGGGCCGCCCCCCGGGCTTGGGCTTGTCAGGATACTTGCGGTGGAACGAGCCACCAGCTCCGCGCGTGGACATCACGAGCCTTGACCCCAAGCACGTTCTTCGGGCCAAAACCTTTCCAGTCAATGAAGTACTCCAACTTCCGTAACGGAGGCGGGCATCCAAGATGTCCTGCACTCGACCTCCCTCTCCGCCTCCCCGCATCACGGGGGAGGAGGCGGCGCCACGGCCAGGCCGCACCCCTTCGCCGGGCGGAGCAAGGAGCGATGGAAACACCGGGTGGAGTTTCATGTCCGCTGAGTTGCAGTTTGAAAGAAACAGGGCCCACCTTCTCCAACACCTTGTAGGGGCCCAAAATTCAGAGATCCAATTTTGCGGCTCGGCCGTTGAGTGGGCAAATTCTTGGTAGACAACCAAACTCGATCCCCCACTAGAATGTCAGGACCCGCCTGGCGCCGCCGATCAGCCATCCGCTTGTAGTCAGCCTTGGCCTGGTCCAATTGAATACGTAGCAAATCTTGAAGTGCAGCGAGCTCCCGCAGCCAATCCTCCGCATCGGCACCTCCCCGGAGTCACGGGAGTCAGAACAGGGGGATGGTATCCATAGTTGGCAAAGAAAGGAGTCTCCTTGATGGATTCCTGCGTCGCATTGTTGTAAGCAAACTCCGCCATTGACAACAAAGACGTGAGTTACTTTGCTGGTAGTTAACATAGCACCGCAAATACTGCTCAAGGTGGCATTCACCCGTTCGGTCTGGCCATG
>JARBWK010000006.1:129816061-129936783 GCA_030556195.1 Anolis apletophallus | reverse complement strand
CCGTTACTGGATGGCTGCGAGCCAGTAGGTTGAGGGTGAATCCGGCGAAGACGGAGATCTTGTGGCCGGGTCGCCCGGGCGGTGGGGATGTCCAGCTTCCGACCCTGACGGTGCGGCGTTATGCCCATCGTCTTCCGTGAAGAGCCTGGGGTCCACCTGGACTCCCAGCTGACCATGGAGACCCAGGTCTCTGCGGTCAGCAAGATTGCCTTCTTCCATCTTCGTCAGGCAGGAGGCTGGCCCCGTACCTGTCCCGGTCTGACCTGGCCACGGTGATCCAAGCCACGGTCATCTCGAGGCTAGATTACTGTAATGCTCTTTTACGTTGGCCTTCCTCTGTCGGTAACCCGGAAGCTCAGGCTGGTGCAGAACACTGCCGCCCGGCTCCTGACTGGCTCTCCAGCAGGATGCCACATAACACCTATTTTGCAGGATCTGCACTGGCTGCCTATCGAGCACCGGATTGCCTTCAAAGTGTTGGTTCTTACCTTTAAGGCCTTACACGGCCTGGGGCCAGCGTATCTGAGAGACCGTCTCACCCCATACTACCCTTCTAGATCACTTCGTTCGAGGATTCTAATCTTTTAGCTGTCCCCTCCGCTAAGGTGGCTAAAAGAACTGCCACTCGCCGAAGGGCCTTCTCGGTCATAGCGCCGACACTGTGGAATGCCCTTCCGCCAACTACGGGCTATCCAGGACTTACTCCCGTTTAGGCGGGCATGTAAGACCCACCTTTTCCGGCTGGCTTTCCAGGTATAGGCCCAGCGGGTTCCTCAAGCCATGCCATTGTCGCCTGACTATTTTTATCTTTTAACTGTGTTTTTTAATGATGTGTTATTGTGAATTTTTAACCTGCATCCTGTATTGCATTTTAGAGTGTCTGTTTTATTGTGCATTGTTTTACTCTCTGGCTGTGAGCCGCCCCGAGCCTATTTGGGAGTGGCGGCATAGAAGCCGAATAAATAATAATAATAGTAATAATACCAAATATCATATTTATCCATGACAACAGCAAGCATGATCCACTCCGTAATGTTTTTCTTTTGCTACAGTCTCAGAAAGGAAAACCAAACGAGTCTGAATATGGGAATATTACCTACCCACCTGCACAGAAGGCCCCCCATGCAAAAGCTTCACGGAAATCCTCCAAGTAAGAATGCAGTGGTAATATCTATCCTAATTGTAGCTAAAGGATAGCGAAAACAAATGTAGCATTGATGAGGGCAAGGTATGACATTTTGACAGCAGCAGTGATTGAGAATAGCATAGCTGTTTCCCCAAAATAATTTGTTCTCTGTATTGTCAAAGGCTTTCACAGCCTGAATCATTAGGTGTTGTATGGTTTCCGGGCTGTATGGCCATGTTCTAGCAGCATGTTCTCCTGACGTTTCGCTTGCATCTGTGGCTACTGACCTCTTCAGAGGATCTTTGTCCACCCCTGGGACAAATGTCAAGAAACACACAAAAGCAGCCCAAGTATGTAGATAGGGTTTTGTCAACACTGTTAAGTTTGGACTGAGATAATCCCATCCTTGCGGTTGTGGTCCCACAACCACGATTTTACTTTCTTCCTGAACGTTAGGAGGGATGGGGTTGATCGTATTTCGCTTGGAAGCGCATTCATTTATATATTATTTATATTTCTGTAATATTTACACATTACAGTGTTCCCTCACTACTTCACGGTTCACTTATTGCGGACTTGCTGTTTTGCGGATTTCAAAAAATATTAATTTAAAATATATATCATGGTATTTTTGCTGTTTTGTTGGGTTTTGCCGCCACTGCTCTCCAAGGCGCTTTCCCTCCTCAGTCCTCCCTCCCTCTCTCTCCAGCCTTGAAGGGCCTTTCCTTCCTTTCCTTCACTTTAAGTTTATAAAGACTTAAAATAGTGTATAACTACTAAAATAATGTATAAATATTAAAATAAATAGAGCATCCCTACATCGCGGTTTTTGTTATTGCGGGCGAGAGAGGAGGAGGGGAAGGAAGGAAGTAGAGACAGAGTGCGAGCTAGAATAGGAAAAGTGAAAAGAAATAAGTTTGCTTCCAGTCAGGGTACTCTAGGGTTCCGTCGATATGTGAAAGTTTACAGTTCTATGATGTCGACCATTCACCGCAGGTTTACAATATCCTCTGCATGTTAGAGCTTTTCCACCCTCAGGTAGTTCTTCAAAGGCTGCCAATCCGTCCTCTTTTGGATACTTATATTATTCACTAGTCCCTTAAGCTCATCCATGTCAATATATTCTGCCAGTTTAATGGCCCATTCTACTATCGTCGGAGGCTCCTCTTGTTTCCACTTCCTGGCGACCACAATCCTTGCAGCCGCCGTCAAAAATAAAATATCTTTTCTTTCTTTTTACCCATATTCTCTGGTATTAAATTAAGGAGGAAGGCTTCCGGGTGAGCTCTACCTTCATCTCAAGTGACTTTTGAGAATGGGAATGGATGGATTGCCAAAATTTTTTAAGCTTGTGGCATGACCACCAACAGTGTAGGAGTGTACCTTGCTGTTTCTTGCACCTCCAACATTTACTATTGACGTTTTTATAATATCTGGCAAGCTTTTGGGGTGTCAGATGCCACCTGTAAAAAGTTTTTAGCCAATTCTCCGCTATCATTGTTGCTCCCGCATATTCTTTGTTCTTTTTTCCACACTACCTCCCATTGACTTAAAAGGATCGAATGCTCAAAGTCCTGCGACCACTTAACCATGTTATCTTTAACCGACTCCGTCTCCGTATCCCAATCCAGTAATTTGTTGTATAGTATTCTTATATGTTTCTTCTCTTTCTTTATTATTACATCCCATGTATTGTCTTGATGGGAGAAGCTACTTTTCTGATCTGTTCTGTAGTAATCTTTCACCTGGGCGTAATGAAACCACGACAGGGCCAGGCCAGATGATTTAAGTTTTTCTAAGGACTTTAATACCCATTGTCCATCAATTTTTCCAGAAGGTTTTTATATGTACACCAATCTGATACTGGAAGCCCTTTTTGTACTGCGCTTCTATTGGTGAGATCCAGAGCGGAGTGGCCTGGTAAAAGCGATTTTTATATTTGCCCCACACTTTTAGTAGGGCAGCCCGTACGAAATGATTAGTGAAATTGGCCTCCACTTTGGCTTTATCATACCACAGGTATGAGTGCCAGCCCCTTCTGGCACCATACCCTTCTAGACTTAATAACCTTCTTTTCTTTAAAGTGGCCCAGTCCGCTACCCAAGAGAGGGCGGCGGCCTCATAATATAACTGTAAATTGGGTAGGGATAGACCTCCCCGTTCGCACCTGTCTGTTAAATTTTTGTAATTGATTCTGGCCTTCTTACCATCCCAAATGAATTGCAGAATTTCTTTCCTCCAGCTGTTAAAACAATAGTTTGTTCTTAGGATTGGGATGGTCTGGAACAAAAAGACCATTCTGGGAAGAACGTCCATCTTAATAGCTGCAATTTTACCCAGCAGACTTAGGTTCATATATTTCCAAGCTTTCAATTTCTTACTTATTTCATTCCATGTAATATCATAATTGTTCTTCATTAGTTGGTTATTCTTCGCGGTGATATTAATACCCAAATATCTCACTTTATTGGTCACTTGGATGTTTAACAATTCTTCCAGTCTGTCTTTATTGTCCTTAGTCATGTTTTTGGTGAGAATTTTGGTTTTCTTGTAGTTGATTTTGAGGCCGGCCACTGCCCCAAACTCATTAATTTTTTTAATCCACTCGTTAGCCGCCTCTAAAGGGTTTTCTATGATGAACACAATATCATCCGCGAAGGCCTTCAATTTGTATTCCTCACCATAGATCTTAAGGCCCTTCAATGATTTGTCCTCCCTGATGTCCTGTAGAAGTAGCTCCAAAGTAAAAATAAACAGTAGTGGGGAGATGGGGCAACCCTGTCTGGTCCCCTTCTCAATATGCACACTATCTGATAATTTACCATTCACTAGGATTTTTGCCGTTTGGGTTGTACATATGGCTGAAATTGCATTCTGGAATTGATGACCCATATCCTTTTCCTTCAGGGCTTCTTTTAGGAACTCCCAGTTGGCATTATCGAATGCCTTCTCGGCATCGAGGAAGAGAAAGCCTACTTCAGTTTGGGTGTTGACATCGTAATACTCTATTGCATTAAGTATAGTTCTCACATTGTCCCTCAGTAACCTGTTTGGCAGAAAGCCCGCTTGATCTTCCTGTATAGTGCTGTTTAGAAAACCCTTTAGTCTATTGGCTAGTATTGAAGTAAAAATCTTATAATCGTTATTCAATAACGAAATCGGCCGATAGTTTTCGGGACACTCAGGGTTCGAATTTGCTTTATGTATTAGCACTATGTTGGCCTCACGCCAGGAACCAGGCATCTGTCCCGTCTCCAATACGTTGTTTATTACCTCAGTAAGGAAGGGAGTTATTTCTTCTAACAAAACTTTATAATAAAGTGCTGTCAGCCCATCAGGGCCGGGTGCTTTATTGCTTGGTAATTTTTGGATGGCCTCTCTAATTTCTTGCTCATTTATCGGCTTATTTAGGATGGTCCTCTGTTCGTCAGTAATTTTCTCCAACTTTTGCTTAGATATATACGTGACAACGTCTTCTGTTGTTATATTATCTTTTTCGTATAGCTTCCTATAGTAATCTTCAAAATGTTTTCTAATTTCCTCTTCAGTAAATATTTGTTTGCCATCCTTAATCAAAGATGTTATATATTGGGATTGTCTCCTTTTTTGGAGTTTCTTCGCGAGAAATCTCCCTGGTTTATTGCCTTCTATGAAGTGATTCATTTTCAGATGTCTTAGATTTCTGGCCATTTGTGAGATTTGGGATTCGTTGAGTTCTCTTCTTATAAGCTCCACCTCTAGGCGCAGCTTTTTCTTCCCTGGATTAAGTTTCAGTAAATTCTCTTTATCCAGTAGCTCCTTTTTAAGTTTGTCCTGTCTTTCATATCTTTTCTTATTTTTGAGTATCCCCTGTTGGATAAGGGAACCCCTCATCACAGCCTTACTGGCCTCCCAAATTGTGTCTTTACTGACTTCACCGTTGTTGTTTATCTCAAAGTATTCTTTGATAAGCCTTTTGTTAAGTTCTTTTTCCTCCTTTGATTGTAGCAGCTTATTGTTCAACTTCCATCTTCTTTCCCTCCTTTCTCCATAGATCTCCATAGTAAGGGGGCAGTGGTCGGTGTTTTGTCTCGGTATAATTTTAGTACTTCTTATTTTAGATAGCAGAGACTTTGTTGCCCACATCATATCGATGCGCGACCACCCTAGATGGCGAGCTGAGTAATAAGTATAATCCTTCTCATTCAAATTCCTTAACCTCCACGCATCTTGCAAATACAGTTCATTTTTCAAGGCGAGTAGACCAGCCTCCCTTTCTGATGCCTGTTGTAATGTAAATATTTCATTTTTTAAAAAATCCGTGAAACAGCGAGTCTGCATAAATTGAACTGCGAAGTAGCGAGGGAACACTGTATATGCTTGCCTTTTTGTATGCGTGTGGTGTTTCAGCCTGCTGCTCATGTGCATGCTAGGGATGATGGGATCGTTCCTGACAATGCTGATGATGAGATGGTTACTGAAAATGCTGATGATGAGATGCTTAGTGAGAATTCTGAGATGCAAAGTGACCTTTCAGATGAGGCTTGCATTCCTGGGAACTGTTCTCTTCCCAGGGCTTCATTAGATGAGAATTTTTGTGTTCAGGACTCTGAAGGTCTTGATGTTGATAACGGGACACCTGGGAATCTTAACGAGCTTACATTCAACCGCCGAGATAGCATTCGAGAATCTAGGCAGGCTGCCAGCCTCCGACGCAGCAGCCGGTTTGCAAACCGAAACTGATTTGTCTTTATATTAGATTGCTAGGGAAATTGTCTTCAGTTTCCAGGCTTTGTTCAGAATACCATGCCAGGTTTTGTCTTGTCTCCAAGCTCCTGATTTTGCCTAGACCTTTGTGCACGTTTTGTTCCTATAGCTGCCTTGTATTATTCATGGGATTTGCATCAAGCTTTTTACCTTTGCCTTTGGATTTTGGGACTAATTGAACTGTGTGTTTTACCTACTATTGATCTTCTTTTAACCCTTTTGTTGGACACTACATTTTTTTCTATAAAAGCCTATTATTCAGAGACTGTCTGTTATGTGTGTGACTAGGGGAGTGCTCCTTGTCTGAAGTGCAACAATGGGTAAACCACCCAGAGTGCCTTTGGGGAGAGAGGGTGATCTAGAAATAAAGATGATGATGATTATTATTATTATTATATGAATGAGCCTAGCCCACCTCTTGGGCTCCTTTTAGACTTCTGCCCCTTCCCCAATCCAAGGCAAATCCCTTCTTCATTTCCTGTTTTCAGTGAGTTGCGACCTTGTGGCTCTGCCCTAAGTGCTGTTTGATTAACGTTCTCCATCTTTCTTCATTTCTCCTTCCACAGGCAAAAGGAGGAACCCACCCTCTATGAGAATTTAGACAAAGCCAAAGCCAAGAAAGAGGAAAAAGGGCAAAAGCCTTTGGGGAAAGAGAAAAAGCCCAAGGGCTCCTTGAAGAAAAAGTAACGCCACCCAAGTCCCAATAGACATTAATTGTCTTGTTCCTTGCTAGGAAAACCTCCAAGATGTTTCTTGAATTGGGAGCAGCAGGCTAAGACATTTTGGTTCTTGGCATGGGAAACTTGCATGGCACCTTCTGCTTTTATGAATGAATGTGTTCTTTTGCTTCTCTCGTCTTGCTAGCTGCCTATGAGACTCTTTATCTGCAGGTTGGGAGCCCTGAAACACATAAGTCTCAGCATGTGCGTAAACTGGGATACTGAGAAATGACCAGCCTCGTGTACCACTAAATCTGTTTTCCAGTTTTGACTTCAAAAGTAGGCCCGGATTACCCATAAGGCCACCCTGGGCCACGACCTAGGGGTGCAGCTGGGGGGGCGCAGATCCGGACCCTCCAAAAAAATTTGAAAAAAACCCAAGTCGATCTTCGGGTGCTTCTGCGCCTGCGTGCGGAGTGCCATCCACGCCCGCCCCGAGCCCCCCCTTTTGCTCTGCTGCACTCCTCCTCCCTCCTTCTCAGGCTACGCTATCGCTGAGTCATCCCAGTCTGGCAGCAGAAGCGGAAAGTGCGCAGCGCTGCGTGGATGGGGGCCGCGCAGCTGCCGCTGCAGCCTCTGAGTCAACTCAGTGCGGGCGTGGCCCGAGAGGGAGGGAGGAGTGCTGCAGTAGAGCAAAGCCTAGCTGGTTGCTGCCTGGGGCAATCCTTTGCTGGGAGGTGATTAGCTGGCCCTGGTTGTTTTTGTCTGGATTTCCCGTTTTTGAGTGTTGTTCTTTTTTTTAATGCTGCAACTGAGCACCTTGATTAGCATTTAATAGCCTTGCAGCTGCAAAGCTTAGCTGGTTGCTACCTCGGGGACTCCTTTGTTGGGAGGTGGTACTAAGGAAGGAAGGAAGGCCCCCCAGGCCTCTCCCCACTACTCTCCCTCCCTGGGGCGCGGGGATCCTAATCAGCCCCGGCAGATGGCCACCCCGCCACGGCCCCCAAGCCCCCGGGCGAGGAAGGAAGGAAGGAAAGGCAGGCGCGGCTTGGGCCCCACCCTCCCCCTTCCTGGATCCCAAACAACTTTCAGTGCCGGTAGTAGAGGGGGCGTAATTCCAAAGTGTGGCCTAGGGCGCAAAAAGGTGTTAATCCGGGCCTGTTCAAAAGGCAACTTTGAGAGCTGACGATATGTTAGTTGCTCTTTCTCAGTATACATACTCATGCCCATATCTCTTTACTCCACCATGGGCTCCCAATTCTATTTATCCTAGGTCAGCCTAGGTACCGGGCCTCATCAGGTCCAAAACCTGCATTTGCTGCTTCTGATGAAATATTAGCTCTGTAGTTTCAACTTTCTTTCCAATCCAATTCCTTTTTGCTGCTTGTTTTGAAACTTTGCCTGATGGGTCAATACTAATCTTGTTTTGTGCATCGCTGGCTTCTGAACACCATCTGCAAAAGTCAAACACCCGCTGCTTTGCCACCAGATATTCCCACCGCACTTTGTAAATAATGGATGGTTTTCTAGTCAAGTGGATTGATTTCTTTTATTTTGTAAATAAACTAGATTTTGGATTGATTTGCAGACTTTGAAAGATTGTGTCCCCATCACCGCTATTGGATTGTCGTGTGGCACGTGTGGATGGGAAAGACACGGATAGGCAGGGGCGGTCCTTCCGATTCCGCCACCTACGCGGCCGCGTAGGGCGTCACCGGCTGGGAGGGGCACCACCGGCTGGGAGGGGCGCCGCCGCACCCCCGCCGCCGCCGCACTGCCCTGCACTGCCCTGTGGAGGCTGGGCGCGCCTCCACAGCCGGCCCCACCGGCCGCACACGCAGAAGCACCCCCAAAGGCGCTGAAGCGCCTGAAAGACGTTTCTGCGCGCTGTAGCGCCTGTAGACGCCTGCCGCTTGGAGCCAGCGTGCAAACGCAAAACATGCATGCATGCACGCTGGCTCCAAAGCGGCAGGCGCGCTTTGGAGCCAGCGCGCATGTGCGAATGTTCGCGCACGCGCAGAACTCTCCGTGCACGTGGAGGTGCGCCGCGGCCGATGGAACCAGCTGCACGCCCAGCATGGCGGCGGCGTGGCGGTGGGGAGGCGGCAAGTGACGCGGCGGCAGGGGGCCACAAAATTTTTTTTGCGTACCCCGGATTAGGTTAGACCACCCCTGCGGATAGGGCAAGGCAACTGGGATTCTGGAATTGAGTCATAGCAGTTCCTTGTAAACTGCACATCTCGGAAGGAATATCTTTCCACTTCTTCTAGCCCAGTGTTTCTCAACCTTCCTAATGCTAAAACCCCTTAATACAGTTCCTCATGTTGTGGTGGCCCTCAGCCATAACATTTTTTTTTTTGCTACTTCGTCACTGTAATTTTGCTACTGCTATGACTTGTAATGTAAATATCTTATTGAAGGATGTATTTTCACTCACTGGACCAGACCCGGATTAACCCCTTTTGGCGCCCTAGGCCACACTTTGGAATTACGCCCCCAAACCAACCTCTATCGCACCCCCCACCTCTTCCTCCTTGCGGCGCGCCCTCAAGGAAGGAGGGCGCAAGGAGGGGAAGCCCTACGCCCGGGGCCGCTGCTGGGCATGCGCGGCACCCAGGAACATGGCAGAGGAGGCAGAGGTGCTTGCGCCCTCCTGCTGCGCATGCCCGGCAGTGGCCTTGGGGGCGGGGCTTCCCTCTGCCTCCTCCTCCTCGCGCCCTCCTTCCTTGAGTCAAGGAGGAGAGCAGAGGAAGCCCCGCCCCCGGGGCTGCTGCCGGGCATGTGCAGCAGGAGGGCGCAAGCATCTCTGCCTCCACCATGTTCCTGGGTGCCGCACATGCTCGGAAGCGGCCCCGGGGGCAGGGCTTCCCTCCGCCTCCTCCTCCTTGCGGCTTGCCCTCCTTCTTTGAGTCAAGGAAGGGGGGCGCGAGGAGGGAAGGGAAGCCCCGCCCCCGGGGCTGCTGCTGGGCATGCACGGCACCCAGGAACATGGCAGAGGAGGCAGAGGCGCTTGCGCCCTCCTGTTGCACATGCCCGGCAGTGGCCCTGGGGGCAGGGCTTCCCTCCACCTCCTCCTCCTCGCACCCTCCTTCTTTGACAAGGGGGCGGGGTCGATGGCGAGGGGCGCCATTTCCTCCTCCGCCGTCCCCTCGCAGCGCTCTCCCCCTGCCCTCCCCCGAGAGAGAGTAATCTCCATGCCACGCGTTGCGGTTTTGTATCAACTTTTTTTTTTGGTCCATGTGAACTGCGCCCCCCTTGGCTTGCGCCCCTAGGCCATGGCCTAGGGTGGCCTTATGGGTAATCCGGGCCTGCGCTGGAACAAATTTGGCGGAAATACCCGATACACCCAAATTTGAATACTGGTGGGGTTGGGGGGATTGATTTTTTCATTTGAGAGTTGTAGCTACTGGGATTTATAGTTAACCTACAATCAAAGAGCTTTCCGAACTCCACAAACGATGGAATCAAACCAAACTTGGCACACAGAAGTCCCGTGACCAACAGAAAATACTGGTGGGCATTCGGCTTGAGTTTGGGAGTTGTAGTTCACCTACACGCAGAGAACATTGTGGACTCAAACTATGATTGATCTGGACCAAACTTGGCATAAATACTCAATATGCCCAAATGTGAACACTGGTTGATTTTGGGAATATAAACCATGACATTTGGGAGTGGTAGTTGCTGGGATTGATAGTTCACCTACAATAGAACATTCTGAACCCCACCAGTGATAGAATTGGGCCAAACTTCCCACACAGAACCCCCGTGCCTAGAAGGGACTCACTGACGTGAACCACCCTCCCGTCTTGCATGCTCTCCCTCACCTCCACATGTGCACCATGCTGCCATGGCCGGGCACTCCTGCTCTCTCCATCCTACTTGGGAGTCTCAGAAACAGGCCTCCCCTTGGCTGAGAGGCTGGCCAATCACAGCAGAGGAGGGCTTTTGGTGGGAGGATTTGCTGTATGTTTACAAAAAGGAAGAGAGAACAGGTGGAGAGATCTTCAGCCTACTCTGCCAAAGGGCTTCCTAAGTCCATCAGAAATATATGTTTTCTGTTGGTCTTTGGTGACCCTTCTGAAACCCCCTTGCAACCCCGCCAAGGAGTCGCAACCCTCAGGTTGGGAAACACTGTTCTAGCCTCCTAGACTCGAGCTTCATTTTGTTTCGAGTTGCAAACACCTCCGGATCCAATAAACAGTGAAGCATGTAAATATACTCGACAACAGGGGTGCCCACACTAGTGCAGAACGCGAGCTACTTATAGTAAAATCAAGTCAGAAAGATCTACCTACCTCCTCAAGGCTGGAGAGGAGAGGGGGCGGGGCTTGGTGCGGCCTGGCTCCGCCCCCGTCTGGCTTCCGCTCTACCAGCAGCTTCTCCAGGCTTGGGGATGGCAAAAGCCAGTGGTGACATAGCTAGCCAAAGGCTGGCTTGGCATTGCCATCCTCAAGCCTGGAGAAGCTGCTGGTACAGCGGAAGCCAGAGGGGGGCGGAGCCAGGCTGCAACAAGCCCCTCCCCTCTGGCTTTGGAGCTCCCAGCAGCTTCTCCAGGCTTGAGGATGGCAATGCCAAGCCAGTGGTGACATAGCTAGCACTAGGCTGGCTTGGCATTGCCATCCTCAAGCCTGGAGAAGCTGCTGGTAGAGCGGAAGCCAGAGGGGGGTGGAGCCAGGCTGCGCCAAGCCCCGCCCCTCTGGCTTTGGCGCTCTCAGCATCTTCTCCAGGCTTGAGGATGGCAATGCCAAGCCAGTGGTGGCATAGCTAGCACATGGCTGGCTTGGCATTGCCATCCTCAAGCCTGGAGAAGCTGCTGGTAGAGCGGAAGCCAGAGGGGGGGGCCAGGCAGCACCAAGCCCGACCCCCTCCCCTCTGGCTTTGGAGCTCCCAGCAGCTTCTCCAGGCTTGAGGATGGCAATGCCAAGCCAGTGGTGACATAGCTAGCACAAGGCTGGCTTGGCACTGCCATCCTCAAGCCTGGAGAAGCTGCTGGTAGAACGGAAGCCAGAGGGTGGAGCCAGGCCGTGCCAAGCCCCGCCCTGGCCCCTCTGGCATTGGAGCTCTCAGCAGCTTCTCCAGGCTTGAGGATGGCAATGCCAAGCCAGCTTGGCACTGCCATCCTCAAGCCTGGAGAAGCTGCTGGGAGCTCCAAAGCCAGAGGGGAGGGGCGGGGCTTGGCATGGCCTGGCTCCACCCCCTTCTGAGAAGCACCCCATCTGGCTGGGATCGATCTCCTTCGGTCCCGGGATCGACTGGTCGATCACGATCGACTTCCTGGGTAGCCCTGCTCTACATTGATCAGATCAGTGCCAGTCAACACAAATGCTTGTGAATTTAAAGGACACAACCATTCAGGGCTCTCGGTAAATCAGCATGCAAAAGTCCCTCATGGGACTTCCCCACCAGCCCTGCGATGGTGGACCAAGTGAGGCCTGCTCCATCAGCTGGGGCCCTGTCAGCCCCTTCCAACGCTAACCCTGACCAGGATTCCCATCGCTCCCCTCCAAATGAGGCTCGGGGGTCAACCGGGGAAAATCAGCCAAAGACTACCTCCGATGCTGAAGCTGGACCGGCCGCTGGGGAGGCTGATGCCCTTGAGAGGACAACATGCCCCGCAGCCCAGACCGACCCCCAGGTCGGCCCACCGTCTTCTGCACAGGAACCGCCCAAGGACCCCGAGCACCGACTGCCGAGGCCCGAGGCACCCCCCGTTGCAGGTAGGCCCGGAGCTCGCCGAACTGGACATTTCGGCCGTCCTGGCCCCTCCGCCGGAGGCCTGCCGCCGTCGTCGCCGCCCTGGGAAGAGTTGGGGGAGCCTCCTGGAGGAAGCGAGGCCCAACATGGCGGGCGTCCTTGGAGACGCTCAGCCAGCCCATGTGCCGAGGCTCCAAGAAGAACTACCACCCGGAAATAATCTTCAGCCGGAAGTCCCGCCTTTGGAGGACCCAACCCTCGGCGTTGACCCAACCATGACTCAGCGAGGCTCCCGGAAGAGGAGGAGGTGCCCCCGGAAGCGGAAGACCGGCGCACAAGTTCCCTTTCAGGTCCTGGACCGGAGGCCGAGAGCAGCCCCCGGCCCCAAGGATCGAAGCCATCCCAGAACCAGCCTCCCTACCGCCCTGACTAACGGAGGGCGTTTTGCGTTGCGGTCGGTGCTGGCCCCGAGAACTTTCCCCACTAGGACATTCTGGAGCTCCTGCTACAAGCAGTTGAAGCTCCGAGAGTCACGCTGGACTTCCAATTCAGACCCAAGGGACAATGCGCAGTTGGGCCGGGACCCCCGTCCCAGGCCCCCATGTGGGAATCTGCGCCCCTTGGCACCAGCGATCCTCCTGGGTCATCCCCGCCTGCCTCCGTTTGATGGCAAGGCGAGACCCTAGGGACATCGCTGCTGACACTTCCCCCTCCCCCTCCTTCTTCCCTACCCTTCTGTTCTTCCCCTGTCTATTTTGTACATGTTGTCTCGATGTTGCCGCTGGGCACTCAAACTTCTGTAAACCGCTCCGAGCCTCCGGGGAGTGGTGGTATACAAGTTTGAAGTAATAAATAAATAAATAAATAAAAACTACAAGGATATGCAATATTAATATGGGAGATGTCCTTATCTTTGCACGTTCTTTTCCCCTGGAGTCTACATTTGCTAGGTGCCTTCATTACTGTATTTCAGGCTTATGGCAACCCTAAAGCGACCCTAATACTGCAAAATACCCTATTACCGGCGCTTGTGAGCCGCCTCGAGCCTCCCGGGAGTGGCGGCATAGAAGCCCAATAATAAATAAATAAATAAAATGTGTTTGAAAGGGCTGCTTTTTGGAAAATGTGGATCTCCATAACCATTTCGGAAATGGGATTCATAACCTTTTTGGGAGACCACTGGTCACAGGAAAAGCATGACCTTGTTAGAAGTCACAACTTTTTGAAAAATGTTCACCAGCATTCATGCAAGGCAACTAGGGCACTCAGCTGTTAAACTGATGCACTTAGAGGTATGTCTTTGAACTGTTAGGGATGAAGACATGCCAATGCTCAACAACATATATATTCAGCAGTTTTTACTCTCCCTTAAAATACGTATATTTGCCTTTAAATTATGTTCTCAAGAACATCACGAAGTAAATGTCTTCGGATTTCCTGGCTGCAGTCTGCGTCTGCAGGAATCTCCACATCTAGAAATACAAAGTCTGACACTGCTTCCACATTTTCTCTCTATTTGTCAATTATCAATCATCTGGTTGCCATAACCTTGGGGTTTATTAATGTTTAACTGCAACCCAGCATTTGCACGTTCTTCTTTCACCTTGATTAGAAGGCTCCCCAGCTCCTCCTCACTTTCAGCCATCAAAGTGGTATCATCTCATATTGCATAATCCCAACCAATTCAACATAGTTTGTGGCAGCCACAGAAATGAAGTTTCTGGAGTATAACAACTACTTTCAAATTAAGTACTGCACAATTAAACAGGAAATAAGACTTTCAAACCAGGAACAGAGCATTTTTCAAATTTTGTTACTGAGTGTAATAGTTTCTAAAGAAGAGGTCTCTCTACACCAGGCATGGACAAATTTCAGCCCTGTGGGTGTTTTGGACCAGTGTTTCCCAACTACTGTTCTGTGGCACACTAGTGTGCCGTGAGCGATCACCTTGTGTGCCATGGGAAAACCTCTTTTCCCCCCTTTCTTCTCCCTCCCTCCTGCCGCTGCTTGGGGGAGAAGGGAGGGCGGGGAAAGGAAGCAGAAGTGAGGAGCGCAGTCCGAGGCAGGCCCACTGGCTTCCACTTTCGAACCGCAGGAAAGAAGGAAGGCAGGCAGGCAACCACGGACCGAGTGAGTGCCTTCCCTTCTGGTGTGGAAGAGGGAGCCATTCAGGAAGGGAGCCACCTGGGGGTTCTGTGTGGCAAGTTTGGCCCAGTTCTATTATTGGTGGGGTTCAGAATGCTCTTTGATTGTAGGGGAACGATAAATCCCAGCAACTAGAACTCCCAAATGGCAAGGTCTATTTCCCCTTAACTCCATCTGCGTTCATATTTGGGCATATTGAGTATTCATTTCAAGTGTGGTCCAGATCCATCATTATTTCAGTCCACAGTGCTCTCTGGGTGTAGGTGAACTACAACTTCCAAACTCAAGGTCAATTCCCAAGCAAACCCTTTCAGTACTTTCAGTTGGTAATGAGAGTTCAACATGCCAAGTTTGGTTCAATTCCATTGTTGCAAGAGTTCAGGATGCTCTTTGTTTGTGTGTTAACTATAAATTCCAGAAACTGCAACTGCCAAATGTCAAGGTCTATTTTCCCCAAACTCCATCGGTGTTCACATTTGGGCATATTGAGTATTCATGCCAAGTTTGATCCTGATCCAACATTGTTTGAGTCCACAGTGCTCTCTGGATATAGGTGAACTACAACTCCAAAACTCATGGTTTTGGGAAAAACATATTAACTATATGTATTACTGTGTTAGAGTGTAATTTTGTGTCATTTTGGTTGGTGGTGTGCCCCAGGATTTTGTAAATGTAAAAAGTGTGCCGCGGCTCAAAAAAGTTTGAGAACCACTGTTTTGGACTTCCAAAAATCCAGCCATCTTAGCTGAGAGCTGAAGACCAAAACACCTGGAGGGCCAAAGCTTGCCCATGCCTGCTGTACACAGAAATTTTAAAAATCAGCCTTTTCTTTTCCACATCTACCAATTTTCATGTGAAACCATCTTTCCATTCAAAAAATGAACATACATTGACACCAGTACTGGAAATTTTAGACCTGATTTTATTTTATTATAAAGATGTGAATTACAAGGCGATCAAATTTACATGAATGAACACAGCAATTATAGAAGCGACACAGCCCCCTATTCCTGAGATGGGATGCTCAATAGAGGGCAGAGGGGACACCCACTGAGATGAGAAACAGCCTATGTTGTGTATTAAGGCCTCACTCAGGTCCAGCAGGCAGAGGAGAGCAATAACATGGTCTGTGTAAGTCCACGGAAAGGATAGTATCGTGCATCCACTCCGCTGCCTACTTGGCCCCAATCCTTTAGGTTGAGATGAACCAGTTCAGTGTTCAATGGAGCAGTCTCTTTCCTGTGCTGGTCTCTCCCTCATGTCACCATCAAACTCTCAAAAATAGAACCCAGATTAGTCAGAAAGAGCTCTTGGTGGGCTGGGAAATTGATACAAGTGAAGATGAGAACTGGAAACAATGCCCAGACCAAGGAGAAGCGTATGGACAGGAAATATGTGTAGGGCACTGCTGAGGCTGTCCATGATTACCATGCTCCCTGTTTGGAGGGTTCTAGGAGGCCGTCGCCAATTCATTTTTTCACCTGCTTTATCAGGAGGCTGTCACTGCAAGCGGAAAACAAAGCACCGTGAGAAACATGCACAATACATAGAGACCAAGAACTCACTCAAGGTCAGGGGTGCCCACACTTTTTCAGCATGCGAGCTACTTATAATAAAACCAAGTCTGAAAGATCTACCGAGAGAGAGAAGCAGGGCGGAGCAGGGGAAAGAGGGCGGGGCTTCGCACGGCCTGGCTCCGCCCCTCTGGCTTTAGCGTTTCCACAGCTTCTGGAGGCAAGAGGGGGATAACGCCAAGCCAGTAGTGGCTATCTATGCCACTACTGGCTATTGGCATCTCCCCCTCTTGCCTCCAGAAGCTGGGGGGTTCAACGGCCTGGCGCTAAAGCCAGGGAGGGGCGGGGCTTTTGCGTGTCCTGGCTCCGCCCCTCTGGCTTTAGCGTTTCCACAACTTCTAGAGGTGAGAGGGGTAATGCCAGCCAGTAGTGGCTATCTATGCCACTACTGGCTTGGCATTACCCCCTCTTGCCTCCAGAAGCTGCGAAAGCCCCTCCACTAAAGCTGGGGAGGGCGGGGCTTCACACGGCCTGGCTTGGCGCGCCCCCCCCCCCCTCTGGCTTTAGCGTTTCCACAGTTTCTGGAGGCAAGAGGGGGGTAATGCCAAGCCAGTAGTGGCTATCTATGCCACTACTGGCTTGGCATTCCCCCCCCTCTTGCCTCCAGAAGCTGCGGAAGTGCTAAAGTGGGGGGAGGGGCGGGGCTTCGCATGGCCTGGCTCCGCCCCCCTCTGGCTTTAGCGTTTCCACAGCTTCTGGAGGCAAGAGGGGGGTAATGCCAAGCCACTATTGGCTTGGCATTTCCCCTCTTGCCTCCAGAAGCTGCGGAAGCGCTAAAGCCGGGGGAGGGGGCGTGGCATGGCTCCGCCCCCTCAGAAGTGCCCCATCCAGCTGGGATCGACCTGCTTCGGTCCTGGGATCGACCAGTCGATCACGATCTACCTAATGAGCACCCCTGCTCAAGGTCATCTTGACATGGCAGCTGGCTCTCCAAATGTTGCTGGGACTGCAAATCCCAACGTTCCTCCTCACTAGCTATGATGGCAAGGACTGTTAAGCCTGTCATCCAAAACAAAAATAAATCTGCAGGTCCATACAATTCTTACTGATTAAATGCAGGAATATCTACCTTGTTTTTGGGCTGAATTCTACCAAGGACACCCAGTGAACCAACTGAATATCACTCAGCTTTATTGTAAATTCCATGGATTAAATATATTTACTCTTGCCAGGATTACCAAAAGGATTCAGGGCTCTGGTTCCATGTTTCATTTAATTATAATAAGTTGACCAATTAAAGCTTTGGGTGCCTGGTTTCACTAACAAAGAAACAGGGTAGGGAGCAGGGTGAGCTCTCACTATTAGCCCTAGCTTCTGCCAACCTAGCAATTTGAAAACATGCAAATGTGAGTAGATCAATAAGTACCGCTTCTGCGGGAAAGTAATAGCACTCATGCCGATCACATAACTTTAGAGGCGTGTATAGACAACGCCAGCTCTTCAGCTTAAAAATGGAAATAAGAGTCAGACACGACTAGACTTAATGTCAAGGGGAAACCTTTCCCTTTACATGAAGAATCCCCATTCAATTATTGCTTGAATAGGTCTACTTTACTTGGGACCAACTAGTCCCAAGCTGTTGTCTGTCAGGATTAGAATGTGAGGGCAATATACTTTGCCTTAAGATCCCCCACCAATGAAGTCATGGAATAAATGGTGAATCTTACCTTCCTCTGCATCCGTCGAGAAAAAGGGGAGGGAAATGGGATAGAAAAAAAGAAAGTGTTAGAATGATCTAGAAAAGTTTTATATATTATAGAAGGAGGGAAGAGTTTTTTTGTGTTTGAAAGGAGAGTGAGGGGGGAATGAATTATACTTTAGAGAACCTGTGCAATTTTATTTATTTATTTATTATTTCGACTTGTATACCACCCTTCCCAAAAAGGCTCAGGGTGGTTCACAGCAATGAACAACAAAACACAACATACTTGAAAACATAACAAAAACAGATTAAGACCAGAGTAGGGGTTACAGCTTAGAGATTGAACGCCTGACGGAACAGGTTGGTCTTACATGCCCTCCGAAAAGCCTGTAGATCAGTTATTGCTTGTGCCTCCTCCGGGAGGGCGTTCCAAAGGGTAGGCGCTGATACAGAAAAAGTGCGCTGCCGCATCGATGACAAGCGGCAGATCTAGTGATGGAACCTCTAGTAGGTTTTGATCCATGGACCATAGTGGTCTCTGGGGAACATGCAGGGAAAGGTGGTCCTTCAGATACACTGGCCCCAGACCATGCAAGGTCTTAAAGGTTAGCACCAGCACATTGAAGGCAATCCAGTACTCGATGGGGAGCCAGTGCAAGCGCTGTAGGACTGGTGTGATGTGGCACGATAGTGTCACTCCAGCCAGCAGTCAAGCCGCAGCGTTTGCACCATCTTCAGTTTCCAGATTACCGACAAAGGAAGGCCAATGTAAAGGGCGTTACAGTAGTCCAGTCTCGAGATGACAGTGGCCTGGATTACCGTGGCCAGGTCGTCACCCGAAAGGTAGGGCGCCAGTCACCTTGCCTGGCGCAGGTGGAAAAACGCTGCTCTGCTCACGGTGGAGACCTGAGCCTCCATCGTCAGCAGGGGGTCCAGTTGGACTCCCAGGCTTTTAACCAGAGGTGATGGGCTAACCACCTCACAATCCATTATTGGCAGCCGGAACCCCCCCCCCCACCTGGGGGTGACCCAGCCACAGGACACAATTGAATAACACTCTGAAAAATAATGTGCATTATTTATGACACTAGTCTTCCTCCCCCCAAAAAAATCAACTTATGTGAAGGCTTCCTGCTCACAACCACCTCCAACTGATGTATTGATGCTTTCAAAGCTCCCTTAAATCATGTGGAAGCAGCTGCCATCTGTTAGGAATCATAGGAGTTGAAGTCCGAAACACTTGGAGGACCCAAGTTTGCCCATGTCTCCTTTAAATGATCTATCAGCATCCCTTTAGACCGGTGGTTCCCAACCTTTTTTTGACCCGGACAACTTGACCAGGGACCACTCTCCAATATTAGTACCAAAATGGTTACAAATCAGTTTTTGGTCAACGTTAGATTCAATCTGGTTATTTGGGGTGCTGATTCAGAAAACTGAACTGGATAGACCACATCAGCTCTAGTTTCTGATACAGAACATATGCCACCTAGTAGTCGACATCTGCTCGCCCACAGAAAACCACTCACTCTCGTTGCAATGCTGTAGTGACGGTGAGGCCGCAGACCATATTTTAGTTCTTGGGGACCACTGATGGTCCGTGGACCACAGGTTGAGAACCACTGCTTTCGACATTTCTAGGGACATGCGGCCATTTCAAGGCTGGATTTTGGAGATTAAGAGAGGGAGTCTGGTGAGGGCTCCACACAACCTACAAGCCGCACAACTGTCATTATTGGCCTAAGTCATATTCAGCAGATACAGCATGTGAAAGGCCACTCTAGAACACCCCCTAAAGCTGTTTCATAATTTGCATCTCCACAAGTCTTCTCACCTAGTAAAACCTTCATCTTGTAGATTCAGCACTAAGTTGTCAGCAGTAAGATAAACACGGTTTTGAGACGCTGCAATCTGGAAAAGACGAGGAACGGGATCAAAAGAGAGGCAGAAAAGATAGATTGGCCTCAGCATGAGACCAACCAAATAAAGGTTTTTCACAAACACAAGGGTCGGGAGCATTCATTATTTCAGCTCATTTTCTAGTCTTGTTTTTTTAAAAAAGCTAGGCCTAAACAACATTATCATTAGCCACCACTGAACTTAGCATTTGCTGAAAAAGACATTGTAACTAGGATGGGAGATAATATTTTGAAAATGTTCCACTTCTGAAATATTTTCTTATTGTTCTAAAGTAAGGCTTCTTAAAACTTTTTCCACTCATGACCCCTTTCTGCCCAATAATTTTTACATGATCCCCAGGGACATAGGTATAAAAATAAAACATTTACGGAAAATAGATCAGCATTGGCAAGTTTTGCTAAACAGGCTGGTTTTCCTTTTTAATGAAATATTTATTTATTATTTGGACTTGTACGCCGCCACTCGCCGAGGGCTCGATGCGGCTTACAATCTGGTAAAACACACAGAGGTAAATGCATACATATTAAACTAGCTTAAAAAAGATTTCTGGTCTAGCAATCAAAGGCTAGCCAGAAAAGGTGAGCCTTGCAGGCCTTGCGGAAGGAGAGAAGGTCCTGCATGGCCCGTACATCGCTAGGAAGTGTTCCATATTGATGGCGCCACTACAGAAAAGGCTCTGCGTCGGGTCGATGTGAGACGGATTGCTTTGAAGGTCGGTACTTCAAGGAGGTTCATTTGTTCAGAATGAAGTGACTCTGGGGTTGGTAGGGGAAAAGACGGTCCCTCAGATACAGCGGCCCCAGACCATGCAAGGCCTTGAAAGTTAACACCACCACCTTGAAGGTGATCCGGTGCTCGACCGGAAGCCAATGAAGCTGCTGGAGGATAGGTGTTATGTGACATCTCACTGGAGCCCCAGTGAGAAGTTGAGCAGTGGCATTCTGGACGAGCTTAAGTTTCCGGATCACTGACAAGGGCAGGCCGATGTAAAGGGCGTTACAGTAGTCCAGTCTCGAGATGACCGTGGCTTGGAGCACCGTGGCCAGGTCGTCTCTGGATAGGTAGGGGGCCAGACGCCTAGCTTGCCGCAGATGGAAACTAGTTTTTGCTGACGCTGGAGACCTGGGCCTCCATTGACAGTAATGGGTCAAAAACGACCCCAAGGCTCTTAACTGAGGATGTCAGGCGTAATGCCTCGCCATCCAAGCTAGGCAGTCGGGCCTCCCCACCAACCGGGCGGCCCAGCCACAGTATCTCTGTCTTTGCTGGATTCACCCTCATTCTACTGGCATGCAGCCAACCAGTAACGGATTCAAGGCACTGTTGGAAACAAGAAGGTATGGAGTCCAGCCGGCCTTCCATTTTCAGAACGAGCCAGGTGTCGTCAGCATACTGATAACATTCCAGCCCAAAGCTTCGAACCAGACCAGCAAGTGGTCGCATATAGATGTTAAATAATAAAGAGGGGAGAATGGCACCTTGAGGGACCCCACAGGTAAGTAGAGCCCTCTCGGAAACCAAACCACCCCTTTCCACTCGCTGTCCCCAATTGTGGAGAAAGGACAACAGGCATTTCAGGGCTGTTCCCCTAACTCCAGCAATGGCAAGGCGATGGGCCAAAAGATTGTAATCGACCGTATCAAAAGCTGCTGTGAGGTCCAATAACACAAGCAGTGCTGAACTGTCCTTGCCCAGTTGGCATCGAAGCTGATCTGAAATGGCGACCAACACAGTCTCCGTCCCGTGCCCCAAGCGGAAGCCGGACTGGAAGGGATCTAAGCCGGCTGTTTGAATACTGTTGAAGCATTTTCTGCAGAGTCCATTGTAAACACTGCATGTTGTTGCGAACAGATCTGCGTGAATGGGTAGCCTTCCTAACAGTCCTTGACACGTCTGCATTCTTTCTGCTTTCCCTGGGAATCTTTCCTTGGCCTATGGCACTCTGCAGTCCTTGAGTGGCTACAACCAGTCATTTCACGCTCAACTTAACAGGGAATCCTCTTACAAAAAATGTTAAGGGGCTTCCACGCCCGAGTTTTAAAATCTAGACATAAAACATGCAGAAATCAGTATGGACCAAAGATAGGCCTACCAAATTTGCCTTGCGTTTATAGCTTAGCCTATAGGACAATGAGGAACACGCATCTGAAGGAGGAAAAGTCAAGCACAGCCATGTGCCAGAAAATGAAGAACCTCAAAACCTACCGTCTTGGATATGTTCTGGGCAGCACGGATCTTGCGCAGTTTGATATAGCCTGGGTTCTTGCCGAGAGATTCACCTATGTGAGGGATTGGCTAAGGCAATATTTCAACGACTTCTGGAACTCGGACCTCACCCTAGACCAGGCATGGGCAAACTTCGGTCCTCCAGGTGTTTTGGACTTTAACTCCCACAATTCCGAATAGCCTACCGACTGTGGGAGTTGAATTCCAAAACACCTAGAGCAGTGATTTTCAACCTTTTTGAGCCGCGGCACATTTTTCACATTTACAAAATCCTGGGGCACACCACCAACCAAAATGACACTCAACACAGTAATACATATAGTTAATATGTTTTAAAATGTATTTATACAGTCACTTAGTGTGAAACCTGAGCCGGTTTCGATGAACGGAAGGGTGTTTCGTTTGGAGATAGCGTTTAAGCTTGCTTGGCACCATGGTGCTATTTGACAGCTTCTCACCACACGCCAAGCACAGCAGAGTCGGTGCCGTCGCATCCCTGGTGAAAGTGAATCCAAATGAAAGATAGCTTTCGCTGTATTGCCTCGAGCTTTTCTTTTTTCTACCACTCATATTAGGACTTTCATCTGTGTCATAATTTTGTCCAGGGCCCTGTTCGGCATTTGCATTTTCCCTTCTCAAAAACTTCTCCATCACTGTCACTTGCTTGTCTTGCTGTGATCCCAAATTGCCACTGTCACTTGACACGCAGCTATAGCACTAACTCTAACTTTGTTTACTTAGCCGCGTCTGAGCAAATCCAAGATGGCGCGACCATAGCACTCTCGTGTCACTTCTTAGATGATGCGAGAGTGCTATGGTTCCATTTCTTAAAGGGACAGATGCGCCTTGTAGTTTATATATGAATGAAGTTTGAAAATAATCTCTCACGCCACACTAGTGGTTGAAAATCACTGACCTGGAGGGCCGAAGTTTGCCAATTCCTGACCAGGGTGAGAAGAGCAACAGCACCTTGCTTCTTTATTTAGTGGGAGGGAATGGTTTCTAGCGGCTGCTTATGTTTTCCCTTTACCCCCTCCCCCAAAAGCCCAGAAAGCAGTTCTGGAACAGACAGATTTCCACATTCTTGAGTAGATGTAGCGGTTTGTCTCCCCAGGAACAAATAAGGATATCATCTTGGCAGCAGTGGCTTCCCCTTCAGCCTGAACAATCTTTTGCCTTTGTTCCTGTTTCGCTTTCTCCACCAGGAATTGAGCTCGTTGCGCTTCTTGCTGAGCTAAGGTAGGAAAGTAGAGAGAGTTGTTTTCTAGAGGATCAAGTAGCGACTCCTAGTCAAAATCCTCCATACAAAAATTTCTGAGGTGACATTGCTCTTTAATGGTTTGCAACACACGTCTCAGGCCCCTTCCACACAGCTGAATAAAATCAGGCATTTTCTGCTTTGAATTGGAATGTATGGCAGTGTGGACTCAGAAAACCCAGCTCAAAGCAGATATTGTGGGATTTTCTGCCTTGATATTCTGGATTATATGGCAGTATGGAAGGGCCTTCAAACTCAAGGTTCAATCCGGTCTGCTAGATCCTTTTATGTGGCCCTCCAGCTGCTGAACTATCACTCCTGTATTCCTCATCATTAGATATCATGACTAGAGCTGATGGGACTTGTGACACAGTAACGTCTAGGACAGTGGTTCTCAACCTGCGGGTCCCCAGGTGTTTTGGCCTACAACTCCCAGAAATCCCAGCCAGTTTACCAGCTGTTATGATTTCTGGGAGTTGAAGGCCAACACATCTGGGGACCCACAGGTTGAGAACCACTGGTCTAGGAGGTAGTTTGTTCTGTTTAGTAAAGACAGTGAGGTTTGAATTTAGATACAAGGTTTGTGTGACTTTAAAATGTCATTTAACCTTTTCCCCAACACCAGAGCCAGAAGTGCTGTTGGATGGCAATGCCCATTACCCCCAGCCTGCATTGCGGATATTCAAAAGTGATGGGAGTTGTTGTTCAATAACATCTGGGGACCCAACCTGTGTAAAAACTAAAGAGCACACATATGAGTTGTCCCTTTGTATCCATGGATTTTCCATTCATGGATTCAATTGCCTTTTGAAGACAACCATAAGTCTGAGGTGGCCCCCGATAAAAATAAGTTTGACACCCCTGGTTTACAATAAAATCCTATGCGCTTTTGTTCCAACACAAAAACATAGGAACACTATTTGTGCTTTACTGAGTCGAACAGCGATCTAATTAATGCAGTATTGCCTAAAAATATCTCACCAGGGTTATATTTCCTATCCAGAATTAAAAGAGATATAAACTTGTAGATCTGCAAGGAAAGCACGTCTTTAACACTTATCCATAACAACAACTTTATTCTTATACTCCGCCACCAATCCCCTGAAGGGACTTGAGGAGGCTTACATATGGATCAGAATGCCCACAAAACATAAAAGCAACACAACCCATTAAAACAAAACCATACTGAAATAAAACATAAGAATATAAAACAGCGCTGCTGAAACTCAAAACAATGCTCAACAAAACCAGTAACCAGTATTCCAATGCACATTCGCTATGGTGCTTATTTCAATCAGTAGGACTACTCTCAGGTATCTGTGCATGATGTAGCAGTCCTAAAATTTGATAATGATAATAATAATACAACATTTCTTATCCACCTCTCCCTGTGGCTTGAAGTAGGAAACTAGAATGCCTTGGGGGAGCCATATTTCAACACCACACATTTTTTGCCCCCACCCAACAAGGCTGCAAAATACAATCCTCATCTCTATTTGGATAGAAACTCACCCACTTGCTTGGCCTCAACTGCTGCTGTGTATTCCCTGCTGAAGCTCAGCTCTGTGATGGCTACGTCATCAAGAATAAGGCTAAAATCCTTCGCCCGCTCTGTCAACTCCCGACGAATAAGCAGAGACACCTGAAATAAAAATTGCAGTCTTTGATTGGCATATATCTCTATGGGCAGACCCAGAGAGCTTCAGCCCAGGTAGGGTCTCAAAAGTGCTTAGGAGTATCCCACCTACCCCTTGATGTTTCCAATAATGATACAAGTAGCGTGAAGGATCCACAGAACACATGTACAACCTCATGACTGACGTTCCCACACTTTAAAAGTCTAATCTCCTGTGAGAAGCGGAGCCAGATCAATTAGGTCTTCCCATATGGGAAGAAATCTCACCTGAGCTCGTTGGGTAATGAGCTGGGAGGCATTAAATTTCGCCACCACACTTTTGAGCACTTCGTTGACAATGGAAGGCAAGACTCGTTCTTCATAGTCCATACCAAGGCGCTGGTATAAACTGGGCAATTCTACCGCATTGGGGCGTGACAGAACCCGCAAGGAGATGTTCACCATCTGCAGGTCTAGAATAAGCATCAAAACAACCAGAGAAGAAGTGAATTTTATTTTTCTAAAACCTGGTTGGGAAACACTGTATTCAAACATTATTCCATCAGCATGCATACATCACCACTTTACTATTCTTCCTCCATGAAGGACACCTCTTAGGCCAGTCTGCTTCCTTGCAAATCTGCCAATGCATAGTTTCAAAACTTCCAAAATGCATCCTTTCCCTAAGCACAATGTCAAAATGCCAAAAAGAACATGACTCCAAAACACACTCCTTCCTCTTCCCTTGAGAAAAGGAGGCAAAGTGCAGACTGCGTTCCATTGGAGATCCGACACTCCAACGTACATGATCTCGTTCCTTCCCAATGAAGCAAAGCATAGTGGGTGAACAGCATCTCGGTCACAATTTTTGAATTGTAATAAGGCCGGTTATATAGCAATATTTTGCTGATGTTGTCCCAATGTTGTAAATTATTGATAGATATTTTCTCATCCTGAGACGCTTATGGTACAGTCTCACCCTGAAACATGTTGATTTCATCTCAGATGTTGACTCTCCTTAATTGGTACTGATAAATGCAAGCCTTGTATTGACTTCTTTCTCAACAGACGGAATCTTGTAAACATTTCTTTACCGTAAAGCCATTGTCACTGATAACAGATGTAAACATTTCTCTTATTACTGTCACAGTTCTTATCACAGTTTACTATGGCAGGCCAACCATTTCAGTTCTCATTAGCAACTTCTAATTACAGTCCAGCAAGCAAGAAGTTGTTCTCCAGGCCTCATCTTTAGAATGGTGTCTCCAACATTATTAGCTCTCGTTCATTCATTTTTCATACAATTCCATTCAAACCATATATCATATTTATTCATGACATCAACAAGTCAAACCTCATCATATACACCAGTGCTGTCCAACTTCTTTCGGCCCAAGGGCCGGAAGAAGTGTCGCTGATCACCTGGGGGCCGCAGGTGATCAGTGAGCCGGGCGGGGCCGATAGCGGGGCGAGGCAGGGCCAGCTGACTTCCTCCTTCGCCCTCTCCCTCCCCGCCCGCCGCGCGAGGAGGAGGAGGGGCGAAGGAGGAGGAGCCAGCTGTCCTCCTCCTGCCTGTATCGCCCCCTCCGTCCCCTCTCGGCGGCCGCCGTTGCGAGGCAGTTCGGAGGCGCCGAGAAAGGGAGAAGGGGCGATCCAGGCAGGAGGAAGATAGCTGGCCCCTCCTCCCTGTACCGCCGCCTTGTCCCTTTCTCGGCGCCGCCGCTGCAAACTGCCTCGTTAACGGCGGCGCCGAGAGAGAGAGGGAGAAGGGGCGATCAGGCAGGGAGGAGGAGCCAGCTGTCTTCCTCCTGCCTGGATCGCCCCCCTCCGTCTCTCTCGGCGCCGCTGCTGCAAACTGCCTCGCAATGGCGGCGCCGAGAGAGGGAAGGGGCGATCCAGGCAGGAGGAAGAGAGTTGGCTCCTCCTCCCTGCCTGGATCGTCTCCGTCCTCTCTCGGGGAAAGCGGCGCCAACGGCAGCGCGCACAGGCCTGGCGTGACGCGCTGCCCCTTGGCACCGCCTACTCCTTCTTTTCGGGGCCCCCTCCCTTCCTAGGCCGGGGAGCCGCCGAAAAGGAGGAGTAAGCGTGCCAAGAGCAGCGTGTCACGCCAGGCCTGTGGCGCTGCTCTTGGCGCCGCCTTCTGCCCTTTTTCGCGGCTCCGCCCTAGGTAGGAGGGGGCGTCGAAAAAGGAGGAGCTAGCTCTCTTCCTCCTCCTGCCCCACCTCCCCCTCCCCCGCCATTTTTAAAAAAAAAAAAATCAATTTTTTAAAATTTAAAAATGGCGGCTGAGGGCATAGGTGGGGCCGTGTCCAACAGCCCTGATATACACTGTCCTGAAACCTTCTCACACAACCCTGCAAGAAGTGACAACAGCAGCTGCAAAAGTCTATATAATGCGTACAATATCATACTGACCCTGGGAAGGCCCAGATTCAATTCCCTACTCTGCAAGACAGCTTTCTGGGCAACTGTGAGCTTTTTGTCCTCCTTTCAACCTAAGTCATACAGGACTGTGGTAAAGACAAAGGAGAAGAAGTATAGTGGAAGCTCCTTCCTTGGAAGCTTTTGAACAGAGGTTGGATGGTCATCTGCCAGGGGTACTTTGATTGTGCTTTTTCTGCATGACGGGGGTTGCACTAGATGGCCCATGTGGTCTCTTCCAATTCTATTATTCTATGACCTAAAGCTATGTACATCATCCTGGTTTTTTGAAGGATGGGGCACAAAGGGTGGGAATAAAATGCATCTCTACACCCTCACCTTTGGAACCTGTTGGTGAGGATATCTTGCGAGGCCGAGCTCGAATATCATAAATGATTGGATACTGGAACCAAGGAATTCTGGAGAGAGAAAATCCAAAATATACAATATTTTAAAAGTCATCGTTACAGTTTTGTAGAACGAAATACGTTCAAATTGTTGTGGGAGAAAAGTATGGCACAATGACGGACCACACAGCAAATTTTAATAAGATGATAAAGCGCCATACTACCATACTACATTTTGGGGGATCTGTGCATAAAAAGTGCTGGTGAAGAATATGATTCCTTAATAGATGTGCTTCCTATAACAACAACAACATAATAATAACAACTACTTTATTCTTATATCCCGTCACCATTTGGTGCTTAAGATTGCTGACCCTCGGTTATCTGCCCTCCTATTTATATGCACAGCTTCTATAGAGCTGTATTTTATGTAATCAATTATTCTATTGTGTTTTTATCGTGTTTTTAGTGTGTTTTTATCTTGTGATTTCACTGCTGTGAGTCGCCCTGAGCCAAATTGGGAGTGGCGACCGATAAGTGCGAATAATAAATAAATAAATCTCCCCGAAGGGACTAGGGGCGGCTTACAAGGGGACAAGCCCAAGAATACAGATTAAAACACACACAATAAAATAAAATAAGACAAAATAAAATCAACTGCAACATCAGGAAAACATACAATCATATTACACATTTTAAAAACAGTATCATGGCTGAAAGAATAAGTGCTGAGTGTGGAGGGATCAAGGAATGTGCAATTGTTCCTAGACACAGCCCAGGGAAAGTGAAATAATTCCTAAATAGAAACCTGAAATGCAGTCCTTCTGCAAGAACGGTGTCCTGCTGAACCCCACCAATGCGATTGAAGAATATCGCTCTATGGCCACCATCCACTGTGGAAATAATTTAAAAATCAGTAAACGTTTGCCACCAGAAATACAATAAGAAGATGCCACAACCATATAAGTGCCCTACCTGTAAAGACGGACTCCCGGATGCCATAGGCAGCAGCTCCAGCTCCCAAAAGCAGCTTTAAGGCAGTGCCCATGCCACGGGGGCCAGCGGGCAGGCGGCCTGCAAAATCCTTCAGGCTCTGAGCCATGGCAGCCTTCAACAGATCTGGGGCCACAGAAAGACAATTAAAAACATTCTATTACATGCATCCCTAAAATTTCCTTATCCAAACTTTTGAAACTCTGCCCATGGCTCCCAACCAAATACAATCTCACTAGAATGTTATAGGTTATGTACACTTAGTTCTCTACAGCAGGGCTGCCCAGGAAGTTGATCGCGATCGACCAGTCGGATGGCGCTTCTCAGGGGGCGCTTCTCAGAGAGCCAGGCCACGCCAAGCCCCGCCCCCTCCCCGGCTTCAGCACTCCCAGCAGCTGCTTCAGCCTTGAGGAGGGCAGGGCCAAGCCAGCCTTGTGCTAGCTATGCCACCAATGGCTTGGCACTACCATCGTCAAGCCTGGAGAAACTGCTGGGAGCTCCAAAGCCAGAGGGGAGGGGGCGTGGCTTGGCATGGCCTGGCTCTGCCCCCTCTGGCTTCCGCTCTACCAGCAGCTTCTCCAGGCTTGAGGATGACAATGCAAAGCCAGTGGTGGCATAGCTAGCACAAGGCTGGCTTGGCACTGCCATCGTCAAGCCTGATAAGCTGCTGGTAGAGCTGAAGCCAGGGGGCGGAGCCTGGCCGTGCCAAGCCCCTCCTCTCCCAGCCTTTAGGAGGAGGTAGGTAGATCTTTCTGACTTGGTTTTATTATAAGTAGCTCGCATGCTGAAAAGTGTGGGCACCCCTGCTCTACAGGAAGTCCCAGAGTTACAAACGTTTGACTTACAAATGACTCTTAGTTAAGAACAGGGACGAGACAACAGGAAGTGGACGAGAAATCTACTCCTGGAAGAATTTTCATGGGGAAAGGTGTCTCCACTGAAGCTGTGACACCAATCCTTGTTTCCACAATCCAAACTCTTCAAAATCCAATGATCAAAGGGAAAGAAAGTGAGGTGAAATATTTTGAACAGTGGAACAGACAGCAAACAAACAAACAACACAACAAACACAACTAGGATGTTAAGCCTTCCTTATGTTATCCAAGCTAACAGACATATATATGTATTTGGCTGGAGTTCCACTTAAAATGTACCTATTCCAATTTACAAACAAATTAAACTCAAGAACAAACTTACAGAACCTTTCTTGTTCATAACCTGGGGACTGTCTGTATATACTGTAACTCTGCAAGTAGTTTCTTGTAAGAGCATTTTGCTTTATGTGAATTTTATTTGCAACTTCACGCTTTTAGGCCACCTTAAGTCTCAGTTTTAGTGAAAAGTATATGACAAACAAATGCAATTTTAAAACTGGTTACCCAAAGAATAAGCATTCAAGAATATATTTGATCATAGTGAATAAGGGAGCACTTCTCTCTGGAAGTAGAGTTCCCATAATGAGGACTTCTACAATTTGAGAGCTACCATCAGAGCATACCATAGGGTTCCCATATGTCCCGTATTATACGGGACGTCGCGTATTTTGGTTCTTTTTTGGGTGTCCCGTATTTACACCTGCTGTCCCTTATTTTTCGCTCCTCTGACCTGGCCTGTCATCTGGCTGGTGCTGGGAAAAAAGGGGCCGGCTCGGAGCAGGCTGCCCTGGCGCGGGTAGGCCTCGAGGGTGAAGAAGGAAGGGAAGGACCCCGCATTGGGGTGACTAGCGAGGTGCCTGAAATTTGGGAGTGTATATTGCAGTGGGTGGGGAGACACGCAGTCAGGCGAACGCATTGGGCACCTCTTTGTGTCAGAAAGGGGCGTGGCATGCGTGGCGAGGACCCAGGGCCCAAGATGGCGGCGGCTGTGAGGGAGCCGGCTGCAGCTCCTCCTGGGTCTGGCCCCCGCCCTCGCTTGGCGGAGGGAGCCCCCGATGCGGCTGCAAGGGGCGCTGAGTAGCAGCGCGGAGCCCTTGGCCTGGTCCCAGGACCTCCGCCTGGCCGTCTCAGCTGGGAGGCCTCCCCTCCCCCGGCCTCCCCGGCCCAGCCCGGCCTCCACCTCCTCTGCACAGCCCTCCCGGCCCCCGAGCACACCTGCCCGCTCACGGTGCGTACCCAAGGGCCTCCCGCCGGGACAGAACCCTCCCCGCAGATGGCCAGGCAGAACCTGGGCCTGGTGGTTGTTCTTGGCTGTGAGGAATTGTGGGAGCTGAAATTCCCTTTCCATGTAGAGTCTGGGGACTCCAAAGGTCATCTAGTCCAGCCTCTTCCATGTAGTGTCGGAGCCACTCTAGATCAGGCCTGGGCAAACTTCGGCCCTCCAGATGCTTTGGACTCCAACTCCCACAGTGGAGTCGTATTTGGTGACTTGGCAGAGAAGGCCTTGTAGAACTACAAATCCGATGTTTACACAGCATTGGGTCGTGGCAGTTCAAACTGCATCAATTCTACAGTGTAGATCAGGCATGGGCGGATTAGGGCCTTCCTGGTGTTTGATTTCAATTTTCAAGTTTTTATTAAGTGTCCCTTATTTTTGCGAAAAATCCTGTAAATGTCCCTTATTTCTTCCATCACAATATGGAAACCCTAGCATACCAAGACATTTTAAACAGCAAATTGCTGTGTGCAGGCATCAAAAACCATTACTTCATTGGATGATGGGTAGCTGTAACATGAGTGTTGGGCTGTCTATGTATGTGTACATGTTCCTATATGTGTAGTGTAGGTTTAGATATATATATAAAACATTACCTCATCAATGTTTTCCTGTGAGCACACGCATACTTCAGGCTCATTGGTTTAGTGCTAAACTAATTCGTCTCCTACCTTTCTTATCTTCCAAGAGAGGATTTATGGTCTTGCTGTGTTGACCAGACCTCCATTCCCATTATCTCACCCATGCCTAGAAAAACAGCTCATTCAATTCTTTGCAGGGGTCAAACTTGGAGGCCGTTTGAGCCAGATAAAACTAACTTTCAGGGTGAGGCACAGTAGTGATCAATAGCAATTTGTGTTAGAACTTAACAACCTTCGTCAAGCCTCCTCTAGTAATTTGTTAATCTATAATCCTGTTGCTTACTTATTATATGTATGTTCTGGTATGCAGCTTTCTTTCCTTGTTCTGTTTTTGTGAGAAGTTGTGGGAGGGGCTGGAGACCACATGGTCCACTCTGAAACCAGCACAGACTTCTTTAGACTTTGGGACTGCTCAGATCACAGACTTGCAAATACTTGCCTTGCTGTTTATTCTAGGAGAGTCCACAGGCATGTAGCCGGGGGGGGGGGGGGGGTCTTGAGGGGCTCAGCCCCCCTCCCGAAATTCTCTGGGTGGTCCACGAGAAGGCCTTACTGGTACATTATTAAAACCAGTGTTTCCCAACCGCTGTGACGCGGCACAGTAATGTGCTGTGACGGACCTCCTGCTGTACCGTGAGAAAAGCTCTCTGCCCCCCTTCCTTCCCCCCCCTCCTGCCGAACTCCTGCTGCTTGGGGGAGGAGGAGGAGGAGTGAAGAAAAGAAGGGGCCGGGCGCTTCGGCCGTTTCCCCCAGCCAGCCTCCAATCCGATGACTCCTGCCATGACTCCTGCCCCTCACTCGCTGAAGAAGGGCCCTGCCCACTGAAGCCCGTCCACGCTCATGCTCCTCCTCGGCTTCAGCGGCGAGGGGCAGTTCCCCAGCCAGCCTGGCTTGGGAGAGCTGCGGGGGAAGGGAGGGACTTGGCGGGGCTTGCCCCTCCCGGATTCAGCTTTCCACAGCTTCTCCAGCCTTGAGGGGGCAGTGAAGCCAGCGGTGGCAGAGCCAGCACAAGCATTGCCCCTCAAGGCCAGCTGTGGGAGGAGCCAGGGGAAGGGGGTGGGGCATGGCGCAGCCTGGCTCCTCCCCCTCCCCCAGCTTCAGCACTCCCAGCAGCTGCTCCCAGCAGGCCACCATCCCCCAGCCGTTCATTACTGTGTTAGAGTGTCATTTTGGTTGGCGGTGTGCCCCCGGATGTTTTTAATGTTAAAAGTGTGCCGCAGCTCAAAAAAGGTTGGGAAACACTGATTTAAACTGTTATGTTTATTCATATCAGGATCTGATCACCATGCTCAATATATCCCATATGCAAAAGGTTTGCTAGGGTAGACCCTCTCTCACTCAGACTCAAACCCCCCCCCTCCGAATCAAAATCCTGGCTGCAGTACTGATGAGAGATGTTCTGATTGGATGGCACAGAGACTATCTCAAACAGTGTGTGTGTGTGTATGTGTGTGTGTGTGTGTATATATATATATATATACAGTATATATATATATATATATATATATATATCTGACTGATAAGTTTTGTACTGATTAGTTCACTGTTGTTATTATTATTTTATATTATGTCATATTACTTTAAAGTATTCGCACTTCTTTGGGCATTGAATGTTTGCCTCCTTTGTGTGTAAACCGCCCTGAGTCCCCTTGGGGAGAAAGGGTGATTAGAAATAAAGTTTTATTATTATATTATTATTATGTACCTGTGTATACTGGATACACTGAGGTTGTGAGTAAACCAACATTTTATTTTTTTTTACCAAAGTCTACTTCATTTTGTCTTTTGGGTGCATAATATATAACAAGTTGTTTTTATGGGAGAGTAGATATATTTTTGGGCACTGAAATACACTTCTGAAGAACTGCTATTTTTATGCACTGGCATATTCTCTGTTTCAGGGGTGCCCACACTTTTTCAACTTGCGAGCGACCTTTATAACAACCAAGTCAAAAAGATCTACCTGGCATGCTCCCGCCGCTGCCTTCCACGCGCGCGGAGCTTCTTTCGCCAAAATGAGGCTTTAGGGGGCGGGCCCTGGCGCTTGTCTCTTGACACGGTGTGGTGACGTGACCGCCCATTGGTTGCTCCTGGGGGGGGGGGGAGCAAGGCAAAGGTGTGCGCAGGGATAGGGGACCATCTTCCTCCAGCGAGGCCTTCTCTCTCTCACACACACACTCCCTCCCTCCCTCCCGCAGTCTCACATCCTATCCCTGCGTGCATCTTCGTCTTGCTCCCGCCCCCAGGAGCAACCACTGGGCAGTCACATCACCACACCGTGTCAAGAGACGAGCGCTAGGGCCCGCCCGCTAAAGCCACATTTTGGAGAGAGAAGCCCCGCGCGCGCCTCAAATGGACTTGGGATCGACTTCCTGAGCAGCCCTGCTCTGTTTCCTAACAGATCAGAGATAACGGATTGCTTCAGTTATAACAACTGGAGCCAATTACCTTGCATGATTACATTTGGATGTATTCCACTTGAGAAGATTCTACACAAACAGGTTTTTGATTCTTCTATAAAAGGTTATAAATACCATTTTCTATGAGGTTATGTTCTCCAAAAGGGCATGCTTTTCTAAAAGTTTGTTAGGCAATTGGTAATACACACAGTGTTGTCTGACAAATCAAGAAGTGGTTCATACACATGCAATCATTGAATTAAATACACATACATTTGTTAAGTAATTAAGTAAATCTGCAAGTGTGTTGAATATTTGTCAGGCAAAAGCAAATAGCACAGATTTCAATGATCCCAACCTATGTCTCTTCACATTCATAAAAACATGGGGAAAAGTTTATTAAACTGCACAAACTTTGTTTTTGCGGCCTAGAGACATGGTTCAAAATGGCATAGGAAAGTTTCAAAATGGCAGCCACCAAAACAAAGTGTCTGGAATACAACAACTACTTTCAAATTAAGGACAGTACCATGACACAGGAAATAAAAGTTTCAAATCAGGAACAGGATTCTCTCCCCCCCCACCCCTAATTTTGTTACATAGTGTAATGATAACACTGGTCCAGCTTACTTGTTCGAACGTATCTCCCCTTATGTCCCACCTTGAAATTTACCATCTTCCGGGGAGGCCCTGCACTCGATCCCACCTTTGTTGCAAATATGTTTGGTGGGGGACGAGAGACAGGGCCTTCTTGGTGGTGGCCCCTCGCCTGTGGAATTCGCTCCCCAGCGACATTAGGCCTCCTTTCCTTTAGAAAACTGGGACCAGGCATTTGGTTAGATAACTGGGTAGCAGGCGGACAATAGAATGATGACAGTCTTATGAAAACGGACTGTGGACTGGCTTCGGATTGCATACCTAGTTGTATTTTTAATTTTGTATTTTAATTTGGTTTTAATCTGATTCATGTGTTACTTATTGTGTAATTGTTGTTTTTATTGACTGTATATGTGGGCATCGAATCTCTGCCAGTTGCCAGCCCTGAGTCCCCTGAGTCCGGGGGTAGAGAAGGGTAAATATAAATATTTAAATTAATAAAAAATAAATAAACAAACTGGCAGCTTTTAAAGAACCATGGTGCTAAACAAGGCCCATCCCTCCATACTCAAGGACACGCTGTGTTTGGGGTGTGTTTTTTTTTTGCGCAGTGGGTTGAACTGCTGAACTTGTTGACTGAAAGGTCGCTGGTTCGAACCTGGGGAGTGGGGTGAGCTCTCACTGTCAGCCCCAGCTTCTGCCAACACAGGCAGTTCGAAAACATGCAAATGTGAGTAGATCAATAGGTATCGGGACTGTGGCGCAGCTGGCTGGGAGTCAACTGCATTAACATCACTACTGACCGAAAGGTCATGAGTACGAAGCCAGCCCGGGTCGGAGTGAGCTCCCGACCAAAATTGTGTAGCTTGTGGTCGACCTTTGCAGCCCAAAAGACAGTTGCATCTGTCAAGTAGGAAAATTAGGTACTACTTTGTGGAGAGGCTAATTTAACTGATTTACGAGGTCATAAAAAGTATGCAAAGAATGAAGGAATGCGACAGCTCCCCTGGTGGCCAGAAGCTGGAATGTTTAAATAGCCTCTGAGTTTCTGTCTATATACGTTGCATGTCTATGGCATTGAATGTTTGCCATATATATATATATATATATATATATATATATATATAAAGGGAAGTGGTCGGTAACGGGGCAAATGCACGCAAAACTACATTTTCCACACACACAACAAAACCCCCCCGAGGTACATCACCCACCCACTAAAACACCCCAAAAACCAACACAACACCCCCAAAACATCCCCCAAAAAACAACATTGACACGCATGCGCAAAAAACCCCACACACAACATGGCCGCCATAAAACCATCACAATAACACGCATGCGCAACATCCAACACCATGCCCCCCTCCTCCACCGCTTACCAAACATTCCTGACACCAAGGAAACCACATCCTCCACGCGGCCCCCGGACCACACCAGCACGGACGCCGCATGCCACCCAACACCAACATCCCGGGAGGACGCTGCCAAGGTCCTGCCCGCATGACACTCCACCAGGAGAGCCAACGAAACGGCGAGGGAGAACAGCGCACCCACGGGACTACAACTCCCAGAAGGCTCCGCGCGGCTCACTCGGAAGAAGGGCGGAGACAGCACCGGAAATAGGCCACAATGGCCGCGCACAGCATTCTGGGAGCCGTAGTCCCCTGGCCGGACACGCCTTCTCCGCCATCTCCAAGGACTTTCCGGACCAGCCTCAGGCGACCGCCGCCATGCCCGCTTCCTCCGCACCCTCCTCCCGTCCTCCCCCGGGGATGGGGCCGGGGGGGGAAGCCGCGCCATCTCTCTCCCTGCGGCCTCCTCTTCGCGGGTAGCGGCGGACCGAGGGGGAGCCGCACCGTCTCTTTCCCTGCGGCCTCCTCTTCGGCCAGCGTAAGGGAGGCAGCGGCCGGCGACGGAGAGCCCTCAACCGTCTCTCCTCCACTGCCCGAGGACAGGGCCACGAGGGAGGGAGATCGAGCGGTTCCCCATCGCCCTCCTCCTCTACACACACACACACACATACACAACAACATATAAACACAAACATACAAACATATAAAAACACATACAAACACATATATATACACACCTATACATACACATCCACACTAATACATACACATATATACACACACATATCAACACCTCTCCATATACACACATACATACATATACATACACAAACACACATATATATATACACGTACTCAAACACAAAAAAACCCACAGATGAATACACACACATATATACACACACAAAAAAAACAGCACACACACATACACACAACCGCCCCCCAAAAAACCACACATACAACTATAAACACACATACACACACATACATATACACACAACAAACATGCTCACATCATTTCCACAACTTACATACCCTGACATTCTCACATCACCAACAAAGGGCACAGCAAAGCGTGCCGGGTTCAGCTAGTATATATATATATGTGTGTGTGTGTACATTGTGATTCCCCCCTGAGTCCCCTGCGGGGTGAGAAGGGCCGAATATCTATCTATCTACAGTATGTACTGTATATAATAAAAGTCAGTGTTTGTATGTATGAATATGTATGTATGCGTGTGGAGGGCGGATATGTGGCAGCTTTCTGATTGGTTACCACTATGGGATTATTTGCATAACGCCTCTGATTGGCCAGCACCAACCACCAGCATTCCGACACTCTAAAGTGGCAGAGGGGGGTAAGGAAAAAGTCTGAGGCAGTTAGGCATGTTGGGAGTTTAAGGCCAAAACACTTTGCGACCCCCAACAATGACAGAACAAGACCAAACTTGGCACACAGAACCCCCGAGATCCTGGTGTAATTTGAGGGAGGATGGAACATGGTTTGGAGGAGGGCAGACCATGGATGATGGGACTTGCAGTACCTCCACTCACCTCCCGAGAATGCTGCAACCCTCATTCTCTGACTGATCAAGACCACACTTGGCACACAGAGCCCACTTGACCCACTCTACATCCTGGTGCAGTTTGGAGGAGGATGGACCATGGATGATGGGACTTCAAGTACCTTCCCTCATTTCCAGAGACTGCTGTGACCCTTATCCAATGACTGATCAAGACCACACTTGGCACACAGAGCCCCCATGACTTCAAGTACCTTCACTCACTTCCTGAGACTACTGCGAGCCAAACAAACAAATGATAAGGACCCACCTTGGCACACAATGCCTTTCTCAAATAACCCGGGCAGGGCCGGGTCCCCAAGCTAGTAAAAAAAAAAAAATACTGAAGGTAACGGCGCTATATGCAGCCATGCCGGCCATATGACCTTGGGAGGTGTCTACGGACAACACCGGCTCTTCGAATCAGAAACGGGGGGTGAGCACCAACGCCCAGAGTCAGGGGGAAGGAAGACCTTTCCCTTTTATACCTAAATACATTCCAAAAACCCCCGACCTTTGAGGAACCTTTGAATCCCGCCCTTGAGGAAATCTCACCGCCTCTCCCTCGCTCGGGCTCGCGCTCCTTCACCACCACGCCGCCGCTCTGAAGGGAGAAGGACACCGGACGTGACGAAACCCACGCGCCTCTGCCTCCGCGCGCCGAGTACTTCCGGTGCCCAAAAGAATTCCTGTGTGAGCGGAAGTGCGAGGGTCCACACACCGGAAGTAGAGGCAGTCCGGGCAACCAGCGAGCGTGCCTGCCCAAGATGGCGGAGGACTCCTCTTCCTCGAGGAAGCGCCTGAGCGGGGAGAAGGAGGCAGGGCCGGATCCGCACCGGGCGAGGCGGAGGCGGCTCCTGGTCATCCTGGAAGGGGCCTCCCTGGAGACAGTGAAGGTCTGGAAGGCAGCAAGCGGGGTTCACGTGGCAGGGTTTGGGCCTAGTCTTTGGGGAAGTGGGCCTACAGGCCTGGGCTAACTTAGGCCCTCCCTCCAGGAGTTTGGGGCTCCAACTCCCTCCATTCCTCACAGCCTCAGGCCCCTTCCTTTCCCCCAGCCACTTAAGCAGGAAAGGGCCTCAGGCTGTTAGGAATGGTGGGAGTTGAAGTCCAAAGCACCCAGAGGGCCGAAGTTTTCCCATGCCTGTTTTAGGGACCTTAAAGTGGCGAGCCTCCTTCTGACATTGTGATTCTGGATAGTAAACAACAACATAACATAACATTGTTTGAGTCCACAGTGCTCTCTGGGTGTAGGTGAACTACAACTTCCAAACTCAAGGTCAATTCCCAAGCAAACCCTTTCAGTACTTTCTGTTGGTAATGAGAGTTCAATATGCCAAGTTTGGTTCAATTCCATTGTTGCAAGAGTTCAGGATGCTCTTTGATTGTGTGTTAACTATAAATCCCAGAAACTGTAACTCTCAAATGTCAAGGTCTATTTTCCCCAAACTCCATATGTGTTCACATTTGGGCATATTGAGTATTCATGCCAAGTTCGGTCCTGATCCAACATTGTTTGAGTCCACAGTGCTCTCTGGATATAGGTGAGCTACAACTCCAAAACCCAGGACCAATGCCCACCAAACTCTTATAGTATTTTCTCTTGGTTATGGGAGTTCTGTGTGGGACGTTTGTGTCTTTCTGCCATTCCTGCCAGGATATCTATGTTGTGTTCATCGAAACAGGCCCAGGTTTCACACTGAGTGTATAAATACATTTTAAAACATATTAACTATATGTATTACTGTGTTAGAATGTCATTTTGTGTCATTTAGATTGGTGGTGTGCCCCAGGATTTTGTAAATGTAAAAAATGTGCCGTGGCTCAAAAAAGGTTGAAAAACACTGGAGTAGAAGACAACAAAACTCAGATTTCCTCCATCCATAAGCAGGCCTTTTCCCCACCTCCGCCAAGTGAGGCAGCTGCCTTCTTACCTTCCAACAGAGGCCCTTGCAACGGTAAGCCAGAGCTGGGATAACGGGGACAGTCCTAAAATGGCTGTCTTCCTTCCTCCCGAACCGGTCACAACAAGTGAGGAGGGGCGAGGCTGTCTCCGGGGGTTCCCCCTTACATTGTGGGGTCCCCCAGGGGGCGATCCTCTCCCCTCTGTTATTTCACATCTATGTGCGACCACTTGCTCGGCTGCTACGTAGCTTTGGGCTAGAGCAGTGTTTCCCAACCTTTTTTGAGCCGCGGCACACTTTTTACATTTGCTAAATCCTGGGGCACACCACCACACAAAATGACACTCTAACACAGTCATACATATTGTTAATATGTTTTTAAATGTATTTATACACTCAGTGTGAAACCTGGGCCTGTTTCGATGAACACAACATAGATATCCTGGTAGGAATGGCAGAAAGACACAAACTTCCCACACAGAACTCCCATAACCAAGAAAAAATGCTGTAAGAGTTTGGTGGACATTGACCTTGAGTTTTGGAGTTGTAGTTCACCTATATCCAGAGAGCACTGTGGACTCAAACAATGTTGGATCAGGACCACATCCTGAACTCTTGTAACAATGGAATTGAACCAAACTTGGCATATTGAGCTCTCATTACCAACAGAAAGTACTGAAACAGAAAGGGTTTGCTTGGGAATTGACCTTGAGTTTGGAAGTTGTAGTTTACCTACATCCAGGGAGCACTGTGGACTCAAATAATGATGGATCTGGACCACACTTGGCAAGAATACTCAATATTCTCCCCCCTCCCCTCCTGGAGGTTCCAATTTCCCACGGCACACCTGATGATCACTCACGGCACACTAGTGTGCCCCGGCACACTGGTTGAGAAACACTGGGCTAGAGCAATAGTGCTCATTAGGTAGATCGCGATCTACTGGTAAATCGCGTAGGGCGCCCTGATAGATCGCAGGCAGGGTGGGAGAAAGGCTCAGTCCTGCCCCGCAGGCTACCGATGCTGCCCAGGTGCTGCCGGCCAGTCAGCGTGGCGGCGGCATGACCAGCGTTGCTATGGCCCATATGGGAGCCATACACGGTGTGTATGGCTACTATGCCATTTCCGCTGCCGCCATGACGTCGCGGGTGCCGTTTCCCGTTTTGTGGGTGTCAACTGTAAAATAGGATGTGTGGGAGGGCTCTGGCAGAAGGAGGTTGGACTGGATGGCCCTTGGAGGTCTCCTCCTATTCTAGGAACCCATTGTTATTATTATTATCATCAGAGGCTGAATGGTCATCTGGGAGGAATGTTTTGATTGCGTTTTTCCCTTATGGCAGAAGGAGGTTGGACTGGATGGCCCTTGGAGGTCTCCTTCTACTCTAGGAACCAATTGTTGTTACTATTATTATTATTAGCAGAGGCTGAATGAATATTATCATCATCATCATTATTATTATGAATAAATTCAGGGGCTTATTATACTCACATTTAGTTGAATTCAGTCTTAAAATATATTATATGGCTCTCACTGAAATAAATTTCCAAATATTTTGCTTTTATGGCTCTCTGAGTAGTAGGTAGGTAGATCATTTTGACTTGGTTGTTTTATAAGTAGCTCGCATGCTGAAAAAGTGTGAGCACCCCTGGGCTTGAGTGTCACCAATATGCTGATGACACTCAGCGCATTCTGGGGATGGGAGGCCGGCCTGAATCCGTACCCGATAATTTCCATCGCTGCCTCGAAGCCGTTGCTGGATGGCTGTGAGCCCATAGGCTGAAGGTGAATCTGGCTAAGACTGAGATCCTTTGGCTTGGCTGGCCAGGTGGTGGAGGGATTCAGCTTCCAACCCTGGACGGCATGACGCTATGTCCGTCATCGTCAGTAAAGATCCTCGGTGTTACTTTTGACCCTCAGCTGTCGATGGAGGCTCACATCTCCACCGTCAGCAGAGTGGAGTTTTTTCATCTACGCCAGGCGAGGAAGCTGGCCCCCTACCTGTCCCGACGCGACCTGGCCACAGTGGTCCAAGCTACGGTCATCTCAAGGCTGGACTACTGTAATGCTCTTTACATTGGCCTTCCTCTGTCGGTGATTCGGAAACTTAAACTGGTGCAGAACGCTGCAGCTCGGCTGCTCGCGGGTTCTCCGACGAGCTGCCACATTACACCTATTCTGCGTGAACTGCACTGGCTTCCTGTGGAATGCCGGATCACCTTCAAAGTGCTGGTTTTAACCTTTAAGGCCTTGAATGGTCTGGGACCAGTGTACCTAAGGGACTGCCTCATCCCGTATTGTCCCACTAGATCTCTACGCTCAGAGATGCAAAATCTCCTGGTGGTCCCATGTTCCAAGGCTTACCATCTGACCGCATCACGGAGAAGGTCTTTCTCAATCATAGCTCCAACCCTCTGGAATGCACTGCCCTCTGGAGTCCGTGCCCTTCAAAGTCTGTTACCTTTTCGGAAGGCCTGCGAGACCCTATTGTTTCAGCAAGCCTTCAGGTCTTAAAATTGTTTAGCCTCTCCTGATGTTATGTGTAGTTTATTGCTACTGTTTTAATCTTATGACGTGGTTTTAATATGATGCTGTAATTGTTGTTTTATTATATGTGAGTCACCCCAAGCCAGCTGGGAGTGGTGACGGATAAATTTGAATAAATAAATAAATAATCCATGCCACAGTCACCTCGAGGCTGGATTATTGTAATGCATTGCACGCTGTTACTCCTCTTTCAGTGACACGGAAGATCCAAGTGGTTCAACACGCAGCTGCCAGATTACTTACTCAGACACCCCATAGCTCCAGTGTTACAACACCTCCACTGGCTCCCAATTGAACACCGGGCTTCCTATAAGACACTGGTTCTCACTTTCAGGGCCATCCATGGTCAAGGCCCCAAATACCTCAGATATCGTCTCTCACATAATTGTCATCAGAAACCACCAAGATCAGCTCAAGAAAACCTCTTGTTTGTTCCCAGTCCTAGAGAGGCACGCCTGGACTCCACGAGGGGCAGGGCCTTCTCGGTTCTTGCCCCAACCTTGTGGAATTCCTTACCTCCATATATTAGAGCTATACCTGATTTGCGGTCTTTCTCTCAAGCTCTCAAAACTTGGCTTTTCGTCAAAGCTTTTAATTTGTGATTTATTGTTGATATGTTTGCTGTTTTATTGCTGTGTAAGTCGCTCAGAGCACTCCGGTTGAGAGCGACTCATCAAATAATAAATTGAAATGAAATGAAATAATAATTTAAAAATATGCTTCCAGGTTGGGAAAACGTATGAGCTGTTGAACTGCGACAAGCATAAATCATTGCTTCTACGAAGCGGGCGCGACCCTGGAGTGGTTCGACCAGACATCGCACACCAGGTAGTACTTCCTTTTCAATAATATAGTTTGCGATATGCTGTTTGCTCTTATATGAAATATTGATAGTCCTTTTTGTGCCGTTCAAATGCTGTTGCCCGTTCTGGTTTAGTTTCAAACAAATCGTCATCAACATTTTTATTTATTTATTTGCTATTTATTTATCGCATCAGAAGCGATTTGAGGGTACAGTCGTAATGTATTTCACAATTCAAAGTGATGGTCTTGGCCTATAAAGCCCTATATGACTCCAGCCCTGTTTACTTGTCCGAACGTATCTCCCTCTACGTTCTGCCTCGTAGCCTAAGATGTGCCGGAGAGGCCTTGCTCTTGGTCCCGCCAGCTTCGCATACACGGCTGGCGGGGACGAGGGACAGGGCCTTCTTGGTGGTGACTCCCATCTATGGAACTCACTCCCCGGCAAAATCAGATCGGCATCCTCCCTCCTTTCTTTCAGAAAGAAATTAAAGACATGGCTGTGGAACCAGGCATTTGGACAATGAATATAATGGCACTGAACATTGAAACGGACCTTGTGATTGTTGAGATGGAAAAGGCTTTTTGGATTGTGTAGCTAATGTTGTGTAACTAATGTTGTTTTAGTCTGTGCTATGTGTATGTTCTTTATCTTTTTATTATACTGCATTTTATTACAGCATCAAATGGTTGCCATGTTAGCCGCTCTGAATCCCCCTGCGGGGGTGAGAAGAGCGGGGTAAAAATGACGTAAATAAATATTTTTTTAAAAATACAAAGTTACAAACTTGGCATTATACTAGATTTCCTTTGACCAGAAGCTGGCCATTAGGAGTGCTTCTAGTGTCACTGTAAGAAGGTCCTCCATTGTGCATGTGGCAGGACTCAGGTTGCATTGTAGTAGGTGGATTGTGGTTTGCTCGTCTCCATACTCACATGTTGTGGACTTCACTTTGTAGCCCCATTTCTGAAGATTGGCTCTGCATCTTGTGCCAGAGCACAGTCTCTTCCAGCAGCCTTCCAAGTTACCCAGTCTTCTGTGTGCCCAGTGGGGAATTTCTCATCCAGTATCAGCCACATTTAACCTGCCACTTTTGGACTCTCGCTTGCTGAGGTATTCCTGCGAGTATCTCTGTAGACCTTAGGAAGCTATTTCTTTATTTAAGACATTGGCATGTTGGCTGATATCTGAATAGAAGATGGGCCAGAGATGTCCATGACTTCGTCCGTTCATTACAGGCTGCTACTTTCCAATTGATGTCAGGTAGTGCAGTAGCAGCTAAACAGTATAATTTTGCCAGTTGTTTGGGGTGTAGACATCCTGTGATAATGGGCATATCTCATTAAGAGGCACGTCCACTGTTTTAACGTGGTGAGGTGTATTCCGCATTGGGCATGCATAATCATGCATTCAGAGTAGCAAAGCGCAATGGCAGATGTCTTCACTATATCTGGTTGTGATCCCTAGGTTATGCCAGTTTTTTCTTGGAACATTCCTCATTTATTATTATTACTTATTTTTATCCCACTTTTCTCCCATGAGAGAGAGTCAAAGTGGCGAACAATGGTTGAAAGAACAAAAATCACATGACACAAAAAGTACAACAACAACATCCCAAATTAAACAAATAAACAAATAGCACATTACATCAACCATGTATACAACAACTTAATAAATACAACATGTACCATTAAAATTCCCTGGGCCTCAGGCCGCTGAGGTTATCCATAAAAACATTATACTAAAAATCCTAGAAGCTCCACTTCTTTAGGCTGTATAAACATTGCCAAGTCCAGGATAGCCTTCAATGATATGCCTTACCATTAACTGCCTAGCCATTGACTATTAGAGGTTATTGGGAAAGGCCTGAATCCAAAGGAAGATTTTTGTGTGCAAAAGGCTAGTAAAGAGGGGGCCGATTGTACCTCTTTGGGAAGGGAGTTCCAGAGTCATGGCACCATCACCGAGAAGGTCCTTTCTCTCAGTCCCACCAACTGCACTTGTGATGATCTCCTGATGATCTTAGGGTTTGTGTGGGCTGGTAGGGGGAGATGAGGCCCTTGAAGTAGGCTGGGCCTGAACCGTTTATGTCAGGCGCTACCCTTTCTCCAATACACAGAAGTCATCGGTGGGGCAGTGCGGTATAGACATTTCTTTCTTTTTAAAAGTAGCTTACAGTTTTCATAGAATAATAGAGTTGGAAGAGACCACATGGGCCATCTAGTCCAATCCCATTCTGCCATGCAGGAAAAGCACAATCAGATAGCCACCCAGACTCCGTTTTAAAGCCTCCACGGAAGGACCCTCCGAGGCAGAGAGTTCCACTACTAAACAGCTCATACAATCGGGAAATTCGTCCTAATGTTCAAGTGGAATCTCCTTTTCTCTAATTTGAACCCATTGCTTTGAGTCCTGCTAGTTTCCAAGGCAGCAGAAAACAAGCCTGCTTCTTCTTATTTATTATTATTATTACTTCATACTTATAGACCGCCACTCCCCGTGGGCTCGGGGCGGTTTATAACAAAGGTATAACACAATTACAATATAGATATAATAAGAACAAATCATTACCTAATACTAACTACAAGCACACAGCACTAGGGCTAGAATCAGTAGTTCAGGTGAGGCCCATTGATGTTTGGGGGCCCAAAGGGGAAGGCAAGGGCCAAAGGGGCAGACCTTAAAACCTTGTGGGGTGACCCAGAGTCCCAAGGAGAGTCGATCTTCCAGGAGGAGGGGGCAAATCACGAGACGGGTGGTTTAAGGAGTTCTCAACCCTAATAGATAGGGGAGTCATTCGCCTCCTTAGTTCACCTCCTTCAGACTGTGATATTGCCGTTCGTCTCCAACTCCCGAAGCCCACTCCCCAAACAGTTCTGGAACGGAATTGTCGATGGCGGGGATCCGCATCCAGAGGAAGTCAGTACCGTCCCCACAACACTCTGGGTGGACTCCATTGCCCTAGCGCCAGTTCCCAGAGCTCCTCCACGGCAATCACCGGAAGTGATGCTGGGGGTGGGACAGTGCCGCTTCCGCTTCCTCCCCGCTCGGTGTCCACGCTTGCGCAGGCATCCCGCGTCCATCAGGGGGTCAGTCCCATGACGTCAGCCCTTGGAACGATCTCCACGCTGGCGTCCCCAAGGACATGCGCCATCTTGGAGAAGACTCTCGGGGCCTCTCTCCCTGTACGAGAGAGACAGCGGCGCCGAGACAACCCTGGGGGATTGTGGGCCTTTTGACATCCTTTGCCTTTCCCACTTCCTTTCAGAGCCTCCTGATGCTCATGGACAGTCCTTTGAACCGTGCTGGTCTTCTCCAGGTTTATATCCATACAGAAAAGAATGTTCTGATTGAAGTTAACCCACAGACAAGAATCCCTCGCACGTTTGATCGCTTCTGTGGCCTGATGGGTAAGAAAATGTAATCCATAATTTCTTCTCTAATCAAATACTCTGAATGAGAAGGGTTGCATGTGAAAATATTCCAGGTTGGCAGGTCTTTTTTTCTTGTAGTTGCTTATCGCTTTTCACTGCTACTGGATCTGAAGCAACCTCGAAGTGGTAGTTGTATTTCTTGAGAGGGCACTGGAAAGTACAGAGTGTTTCAAATCGATGGTTCCAGTTTCAAAGCAGTGTATTTCGTGATAGCAACATGTTACGATTACACAAAAAATTACAAATGGTTTAGTGAGTTATCAAGTTTTACTAACCATTTTCAGCCAGAAACAAATCTAAAAGATAACTCCACTAATGAGGAATATCTCATTGAGCCTTATGTTGTGGGGGTTGCCATCTTGCAAATGACTAAGGCTCTTTGTGTGTTGGGAGAGGCGGCATCTAGCAATAGTAATTTGGAATCTCTATACCTCACCCTTTCAAAGAGTAAGAGTTATTTTTAAAATTAATGAGCAGTTTGTGATTGCAGAGATATATTTTTATTTATTTACTGAATTTGTATACCGCCTTTCTCAGCTTGTAGGCTGATACAGCCATTTCAGTTCAGGTCCATTTTTTTGAATCACCCTGTACTTCATACATTATGATAATGTCACAGTGAAGGTTCATTCTGAAAAGTTGTTTCTTGTAGTACAGTGACAAAAGAATCACCTTCAGTGAGAAATAAACTCAATTTGGTTAGGAAGGATTATGCAGTTCCTAAGACTAGAAACTAAGGTAAGATTAATGGGAAGAAATCACTCAAGGCAACAGAATTAGGAACTGTGTCGTAAGGAAGAAACCCAAGTGTAGGCTACATGGAGCATAAAGGAAACTGAAGACAAGGGTTGATAAAGCTTCCCATAGAGTGCTGAGGTTAGGGCAAAGATGGATGCTGAAAGTATAAAGAGGCTGTGTGCTGTTGCCGAAGTATCTTTGTATCTAATTTTTGTGTGGATTGATTTGAACTTTTAAAAATCTGAATTTTCAGCACTTTAGCAAATAAATCATTGGGTTATTAATACAGCTTGAGGGAAATACATGTAGCAGTTTGATAATTCGAGAATTTACGAATAGCAACCATGTCAAATTAGACCCCAAGGCACATAAAGTTCTAGACTATCTGAAGGACTGCATCTCCCTATATGACTGGGCCTGGGCTCCCAAGAGCTTCAGGAAAATTGACTGCAAGGGTTTTTTTTTAAAAAAAGTGTGTGCTGTTACTGGAATGCTGTTTTGATTTCTTTTTGATGGATTTATTTTGAAGAATTTTAATTCTATGTATTGCTTATTTTTGAGCAATAACTTTCCACATGTTTTTACTTTTCTTTTGAAAATATTTTTAAATCTCACAGTGGGCCCTTGGTACCTGCTAGGGTTTGGTTCTGGAAATTCCGTTCCCTGTCGAATACCAAAAATGCTCAAGTTCCTACAATGGCCTACTAAAATGGCATCCCTCATATGATGTCAAATAACTCACATGGAATGCCAGAGTGAGTCTGAGAAAACATATATGTATGTTTTGAACTATGGTTGGTTAAATTTGTGGATGGAGAACCTGTAGATGTGGAGACTAGAATGTATATTGTTTTTTTTAACGTAGCTATGGGTATTCGGGAAAAGGCAGGATTTGAATTCATAAATTTGTTCTCTGAACACAATGGCCAGTCAATTTCTCAAGGAAAGCTCACTAACAGGAATACTGATAGATCTTTTATTGACCTCTCCAGCCACTAATATCCTGAGGCATGATTGGTCTTATATTGAAGGTGACTTTTAACCATTCTGACTAGTAGTCATTCTACTAGTCAGTAGAACCGCTGAGCAACAGAAGTGGTCTAGCTACAGAAGTAGCTCTTGCAAATCTGCCTTATAGCCATACAATTCCACTGGCACACTGGTAATTACTTTGAGCTGAAGGCTATACGAACTGCTAAAAGGGATGGGGAATCTGTTGCCTTCCAATCCCCATTAGCCCTCTCCATAGATCAGTGATCAGGAATACTCGAGGCTGTAATCCAGGGGTCCTCAAACTATTTAAACAGAGGGCCAGGTCGTAGTCCCTCAAACTGTTGGAGGGCCGGATTATAATCTGAAAAAACATGAATGAATTCCTATGCACACTGCACATGTCTTATTTGTACTGCAAAAAATACATTGAAACAATACAATAATTAAAATGAAGAACAATTTTAACAAATATAAACTTAGTAGTATTTCAATGAGAAGTGTGGGTCTGCTTTTGGCTGATGAGATAGGTTTGTTGTTGCTGTTGTTGTGTGCTTTCAAATCATTTCAGGCTTAGGTTGACCCTGAGCAAGGGCTGGGTAAATTACCTTGGAGGGCCGTATCTCGCCCCCAGACCTTAGTTTGAAGGACCCCTGCTGTAATCAGAGTACCTGGTGGGCCATGGACACAATCCTCTCCCTTCCTCCCCCTCTCTCCACACACACACACACACACACACACACACACCAGCATTGAACGTGCTCCACTAATTCAAACTCTTAAAACTACAAAAATGAATAATCTTGAATACCTATTCAGTTGTCTGTTCTCGTTGGTCAACTTGATATAACATGACTTGTGGAAGATTGTTCCAAGGAAAGGGTTCAACAGATCACTGGGCAAAAAGAAGCAGAGCCAAGAATCCGAATAGACGTCATGCATGTGCCTTAGAAGCATACTTCTGTCTTGTAACTAATATAAGCATCTTACATCTCTTTCCTCTTAGTTCAGTTGTTACATAAATTCAGTGTCAGAGCTGCTGATGGACCACAGAAATTATTAAAGGTATTAACTTTACTAGTATATTGCGAGTCTCTGAAATGGCTGTTGATATTTATAATCTAATCATATTTTTCTTTCATAGGTAATTAAAAATCCAGTGACAGATCATCTTCCTGTGGGCTGTATGAAGATTGGCACATCCTTTTCAGTTCCTACTGTGACAGATGTGCGTGACCTAGTGCCGACTGCAGATCCCATAGCTATTGTTGTGGGAGCGTTTGCTCATGGCTCGGTAAGGACTGCATATAACAGTGTCTTGCAAAGCAAGCATCACACTTCAGACTCATCAAATGGGTTGCTGGCAGGACAATACAGATATGCTCTACTCGTATAGGATAGATATACTGTAAACAGTCCCTGTGTTATTAAGTACAGTACAAAAAACTACTTAGCTAAGGAACGGGAACTGTCTTAATACCAAGCTAATCCACATAGCTCAGTGTGTTCTGAAGTTCTCCAGTTGTTTTGTGTGCTTTCGAAGTTTCTGGTCAAGATTTTGTTTGTAAGGGTTTTGCTTTTCTTTGGAGCCATATATGGTGATTTGCTGAAGGTCACTTGGTTTATTCAGCATTCAAACAAATATATATTTATATTGTGTTTTACTGTGTGGGCATCAAATTGTGCCTTTTTGTAAGCCACTCTGAGTCCCCCCTCGGGGGTTGAGAAGAACGGGGTAAAATGCTGGAAATAAATAAAATAAATACACATTGGCTCTCTGATGTTAACAGTAGAGGACATCAAAGTACAGCCTAGGGCTAAACGGGATTCCTCAACCTGTTTTTGCAGTCCTTGAACCTTTCAGAACACTAAACCACTACTCTTCTGGTCTAAAAATAGAATTGGAAGGAGCTTTCTGGATAATATATTTTTAAAAATTATTAAATTGTGCACGGAGGCCCACAACCTATTTACAAGATAGATTGCCTTTCCAGCAGGGAGGGACATTTCAAAATCAGTTCACTTCTGACCACTTTAAGGAGTTTATGCATTTTAGCAGTCTTTATGGCAAACACATTCCCAGGGTTAATGGTTGGCTCTGGATTCACTGCACCCTCTTACCATAGAAAATTAACTCATGTTATAGGAGAGTTGTCTTTTCTTTTTCAGGTTAATGTGGACTACACAGAGAAAATGATTTCAATCAGCAATTATCCACTCTCAGCTGCCTTGACATGCGCCAAGATCACATCAGCTTTTGAAGAAGCATGGGGCGTAGTGTGAGCTTGCCCATATTAATTTCATTTCATTGGACTCAGTCTGCTTCTTCACCTTCCAAAGTGATATTTTAGGGTTCTACATGGCACATTCCTTGTTTTGGAGGATATACGAGCCTTGGTATTCCTTTGGTGTCTTCTATAACAAATAAACTATTTTTGAACAAAGTTTGTCTGTCTTTATCTAGGGGTATCTAAAAAAAACCTGGCAATTTTATGCTCACCAATTGTGACCAAGTTCCCTTCTTGGAACTTCAACAGAAAATTAAAAATTGGATTTTTCTCAGCTCGGTAATAAGAGTGTGTTAGGATTAATTTTGACTGCTAGAAATCTCCCTTTCCCACGCTAATTAATTCAAGAACGCTTTGGAATAGTTACTTTAGTTAAAGTGTACAAACCAGGTATATGTACAGCTGATCGTGTAACTTAACCGCTCTAGCAAAGGATAGCGTGTCTCTGAATGAATGCCTGAAGGAGGTAATGGGCTGGATGAGGAAAAACAAATAGAAACTGAATGACAAAGCTGGTGCTTGCCATCAACGGTCTTAATCTGTGGTGGAGGTCTGTCAACCAGTTATTGATCGAGTTACACTCCCCCTGAAAGAATGTTTGCTGCTTGGGAATACTCCTGGATCTGTCTCTCCAAATGTCAGCCCAGGTAGATGCGATGGTCAGGAGGGCTTACAATCAGCTTCTGCTGATTTGCCCGCTTCTCCCCTTCCTAGATTTGGAAGAGCTAAAGATGGTAATGCATGTGCTGATAACCTCCAAGTTGGACTTCTGCCATGCGCTTTACATTGGGCTACCTTTGTACCAAGTTCAGAAACTCCAGTAGATTCAAAATACGGCAGCCAAGTTGGTTACAAGAACATCGAAGAGTGAGCACATTACACATACCCTAATGTCACTCTACTGGTTTCCAATTAGTTTCTGGGCAAAATACAAAATGTTGGTTTTGACCTTTAAAGCCCTACATCAGTGTTTCTCAACCTTTTTTGAGCCGCGGCACACTTTAACATTAAAAAAATCTGGGGGCACACCACCAACCAAACTGACACTCTAACACAGTAAAGAACGGCTGGGGGTTGGTGGCCTGCTGGGAGCAGCTGCTGGGAGTGCCGAAGCTGGGGAGGGGGTGGAGCCAGGCTGCGCCATGCCCCATCCCTTACCCCCGGCTTCACTTCTCCCAGCAGCTGCTCCAGCCTTGAGGGGGCAGTGCCAAGCCAGCGGTGCCAGAGCCAGCACAATGTTGGCTTGGCACTGTCCCCTCAAGGCTGGAGCAGCTGCTGGGAGTGCCGAAGCCGGGGAGGGGGCGGAGCCAGGCCGCGCCATGCCCCTCCCCCAGCTTCAGCTCTCCCTACAGGCCGTGCCATGCCCCCCCTCCCCCCAGCTTCAGCTCTCCTACAGAGGAGCATGAGCGGTGGACGGGCTTAACTGGGCGGGGCTCCTCCTTCACGCGGCTTCAGCAAGCAAGGGGCGAGAGTCATGGTGGGAGTCATGGCGGATTGGAGGATGGTTGGGGAAACGGCGCCCGGTCCCCTCTTCTTTTCTTCGCCACTGCCCGGCCCTTCCTCCTCCCCCAAGCAGCAGGAGTTCGGCAGGAGGGGGGGAGGAAGGGGGGCAGAGAGCTTTTCTCGCGGCACAGCAGGAGGTCCATCACGGCACACTGGTTGAGAAAGACTGCCCTACATGGTTTGTCTCCAGGTTATCTACAGGAACGCCTTCTCCCACACAATCCGCCCCGAACACAGATCTGGGGGGTGACTACTCCCACCAGCCCCAAGATTATAGAACAACCTGCTGACAGTTAAAATCAGCTGTCAGAATTTAAGGTGACAAAAGACCCATTTCTTCCAGCAGGCCTTCCCAGTTAGTTTAACCTGCATTTTATTGGTGTAGTTTTGTGTGTATTTCATTGTATTTTAATAGTGTCCTCTTTGTTTTAACCCTGTTGTACCCTTCCTCAAATTGCAAGGGGAGGTAGGAAACTATGATTATTTCCAGCCCATTTATTTCAGTAAGGTTTATTATCCCATATTCACCACTATTGATGTAATGCACATTATGCTATTATTGGAGGCAATCCATGAGTCTAAGGGATGCCTATTGGAATTCAACCCTCACTGCCCAAGTCTCAAGTCCTCAATGAGGAACAGTTTAGTTAGTTTAGAATATAGGGTAAAGGTTTCCCTTCTCCCATGTCTCCTGCATGACCGTTGGGAATGTATCTATTTCTTCTCTCCTCTGCTTTTGCTCTTATTCTGATTGGTTGTGTCAAATGTTCATTCGTTCAGTTGCTTCCAACTCTTCGTGACCTCATGGACCAGCCCACACCAGAGCTCCCTGTTGGCCGTCACCACCCCAGCTCCTTCAAGGCCAAGCCAGTCCTTGAAGAGACTGGCTCTTCCTTAGGAATGAGAATACTGTAGAGGCAGTGTCTTTGTTTTCTTCTCTCACTAAATACACCAGATTCTGTTGTATCTTAGCAGCTGAGCAGGGTCAGTCCTGATTACTACTTGGGAGAAGACTGCCAAGCGATGCCAGGTAGTAAAGGCTTTATTTCAGAGGAAGGAACTTGCAAAAGCATCTGAGTGTACTCCTTGCTTAAGATCCCCCCGGGGCTGCCTTAAGTCAACAGGCAACTGGAAGGCACACAGGGTGCAGAAAGAGCAGGGCCATGCTATTCTGTCCTACCTATGTGTGTTTTCTCCCTATCCTGTTTTTCTTTCTTTCTGGATTAGCTGGTTGAGAGACTGTCTTCTGTAAAATGAATGTTGTGTTATAGAAAACCGGATCCGTGGTCATGGTTTTGTTTTTGTTGTTCCATTCCCACTTCTGCCTAATCGGATTACTGGGCAATTTCCTTGCCTCTCGCCATTCTTGTCTTCTGTGAAATGGCCATGTGTCATGTAACAGCCACTTTGTAGACAGGCATGTGCCCTTACAGTAGATATTGTTCACAACCGTTACCCATGGGCCAAGAAGGCTGGGGACCCCCCCAGTCAAGAAAGAAACTCCTAAAAACGTTGGGAAAAAGGCAGTTCAGGCACCAATGAAAAATGAACTGGGACCAATTTTATCTAGCAGAATCGGAAAGTAGAAAAAGTCAGGCAGTGGCTCCATTCTCAAATGGCAGCTGCGTTTAGTGCTTTACAATCATCTGACATTTCCAGAGACAGGAGTGTCGATAGAGAGAAGTTGAAAGATAAGGCAATCTGTCAAAGGGGAGGAGGAGTTCGTAGCGGTTCCTCTCTTCCCCCTCGTGCTGGGATCCTAGCCCCTGTGCTCTATTCTCCCTTAGTCACTTCGTAAGGGCGGATGCTGGCAAATTTGGCAGGTGACGCTTCAACAATCTCCATAATAAATGCACACGTGGTACAATCTGAAAGAGGAAAAACAAAATTATTTGGATGTATACCATCCCAGATTTTTTAAAAACCCAGCAAAACAATCCAGGAGGATTTATCTTTACCTTTTGGTTGTTATTCAGCTTTCTTTAACTTTTCTTTTTGTGGCACTAGTATTTTTCGGAGGTAAGGCAATATGAACAGTAGGGTGAAGAAAAATAGATGCCCTACGAAATAAATAGACGTGTATACCTAAGAAGGAAAGCACAAGGTCAGTATTATGCCTCCTGATCATTCTTCTGGCTGTCAATAAGTGTGAGCAAAATTCAGTGTCTTCAGGATTTTAGTCCCTTATGTGTATCCACACAAATGTCTTCTTCTTCATGCTATCTATACACTGTATATACTTGAGTATAAGCTTAGTTTTTCAACCCTTGTTTTAGGCTGAAAACGCCCCACTTGGCTTATACTCGAGTCAAGGTTATTTATTATTTTACTCTGTCATTACTACTATTATTTATTATTTTACTCTATTATATTTATCATTTTACTTTATTATTATTACGTTTATTATTTTATTTCATAATTGTTATTACATTATTATTATTACATTCATTATTTTACTGTATTATTATTGGAAGGATACGTAAGCACATTTACATTGAAGGTTTGGGCAGTCTTATCTTAAATTACAATTTTATATAAATATTCAAAACCATTTAACCTACTGATGCCTCAATTAAGATAATGTTGTTAGTATCTATTTTCATTTTGAAATGTGCCAGTAGCTGCTGAATTTCCCACCCTCGGCTTATACTTGAGTTAATCCGTTTTCTCAGTGTTTTTGTGGTAAAATTAAGTGGTTCGGCTTATATTTGGTCGGCTTATACTCGATTATGTACGGTATATATAAATAGTCTGTGCGTAATTTTTTTAAAAACCACTGAACGAAATCACAACGAATTTGGCCACAGAACTCCTCACAACCCAAAGAGTGACCATCACTAACAAAAAAACAAACACAAAGCGACAAGGACCTAACGACCCCAAATAGATAAAAACCCAATACAGAACATGCGCTCCAAATACTCCCTAAGCCCCGCCCCCTCCTACACGAGAGGAATAAACTGCTGAGGGCAGCCCAGGCTTCAATAGCATTGAGCTGTGGCAATTAAAGTGGTGCCAAACTGTCAAGGAAGGAGAGGAAAAGAAACATAAAAGCCACAGGCAGGTGTGACAAAATGCTCTTTAAAGGCAGAATAAAAGGCACTGATAAAGGATTGATGCTTCCCCTCAAGAGCACTTCCACCGCCATGAAGCCCCAAGTTTCCTCTCTCCCCGAGGCACACAGGCATACTCAGAACAACTACTTCAACAAATGGCAGCCAGTTCCTTCACCGCCCTGCAAACTTCCCTCCCTGAGAGGACCGACTCCACTCCAGTGCATCCTTTACAAGCCTGCCACCATCCTGCCAGCTCTTAGGGCCACAGGCTGAACAATGCCAGGCACAGAGCCTTCAGGGAGTTGGTTTCCCCGCCCAGAAAGGGGCCTCCCTCTCCGAATGGGAGTCAAGGTTATTTATTATTTTACTCTGTTATCATTATTTTTATTACATTTACTAGCTTTGGGACCCGGCGGTGCCCGGGTTATTTGAAATGGGCTGAGGCCTAGGAAGCCTTAATGTCCATTCAGGCTGAGGCTAGGAAGCCTTACTGTCAATGCAGGCTGAGGCCTAGGAAGCCTTACTGTCAATTGAGGCTGAGGCCTAGGAAGCCTTACTGTCAATTGAGGCCGAGGCCTAGGAAGCCTTACTGTCAATTGAGGCCGAGGCCTAGGAAGCCTTACTGTCAATTGAGGCTGAGGCATAGGAAGCCTTAATGTCAATGCAGGCCGAGGTCTAGGAAGCCTTACTGTCAATTCAGGCTGAGACCTAGGAAGCTTTAATGTCCATTCAGGCTGAGGCCTAGGAAGCAGTACTGTCCATTCAGGCTGAGGCATAGGAACCCTTACTGTCAATTCAGGCTGAGGCCTAGGGAGCCTTACTGTTAAATTAGGCTGAGGCCTAATAAGCCGTACTGTCAATTTAGGCTGAGGACTAGGAAACCTTACTGTCAATGCAGGCTGAGGCCTGTTGGGAAAACTGGTGTTTTCACCTTTGGCTGGAAGGATGTATGTCTATTTTTGGGGCTAGCTTGTAATGCTAGTAGTGCTCTCAGTACATCAGGAAACTCTCTCTGTGTGTAGTGAAATCTGGGGCCTAGCTTGTAATGCTAGTGATGCTCTCAGTACATCAGGAAACCCTCTCTCTGTAGTGAAATTAAAGCAGAATTGATGCTTTTAGCAGAAGTGATGTCAGAGGAGAGTGATGCGCAGCAAGGTTTTAGAATAACTGGCCTTAGTATAGCTAGATAGCTTGCCAGAAATCATGCTAGCAGCCAGAGACGAGAATAAGAGGCACGGCATAGAAATGTTGCAATTCAAGAACACTTTGCTCATAAGGCAATAACATAGAACAATGGAAATAAAGAATTAATGCTGCGACACAGCTCTTAGCAAATAGGAATGAGATGCTAGGATACTTTGTTTAATTGGATAATAAGGTGGGTTCATACAGGCCAGCCAATAATGATGATGAAGATGGGAGGGACTTGGGGCTCTGCAGCCATTGATGATATAAAACCTGTGTGCTGGAAATTATCGGGGCTCTGCCATGGCAGTCTTATGCTAGGCAGACTCCGTCAGCTGATGTATCAATAAATTGGCTTCATTTGGACCAGTATCAATTGTTGCGTCCTTCGTTCCTGTGCCCGCACGAAAGTCGCCGCCTGAGAGTTAGAAGTATTTGCCTGGGAATTTTGGGACTCCAGATATCCGCTACAAAATCCTATTAGGAAATGAACATTCTATTGCCAACGGAAAAACAGTCTGGTGCCTTAGAGTGTAGGAGTTTTGTGGCTGGCCAATGAGATTCCTTTATGCAAATAATCCCACAGTGGCAACCAATTGAAAAGCTGCTACATATTCCTCCGCACCTCCTGCCCTCCGCCGCAAACACTGACTTTTATTATATACATAGATTATTTTACTCTATTATTATTACATTTACATTATTTACTCTATTATTTTTATTACATTTATTATTTTACTCTATTATTACATTTATTATTTTACTCTATTATTTTGTTACATTTATTATTTAATCTATTATGTTATTACATTTCCATTAATTTACTCTATTATTATTATTACTTTTATTACATTTATTATTTTACTCTATTATTATTGGAAGGATATATAAGCACATTTACTTTGAAGAATGTTCGAATAATGGTTTAATTAGAGTTGGACAGTTTATCTTAAATTACAGTTTTATGTAAGTATTCAAACACATTTAACCTACTGATGCCTCAATTAATGTAATTTTATTGGCATCTATTTTATATTGAAATTTACCAGTAGCTACTGCATTTCTCACCCTCAGGTTATACTCGAGTCAATACATTTTCCCAGGTTTTTGTGGTAAAATTAGGTGCCTTGTATAATATTCAGGTCGGCTTATACTTCTATATATGTGTTTTAATTTTACGTACAAAAGTGTGATGACCTATGGCTACGAACTATAAAGTTGACCAAAGACTATACCTTGATCCATTTTTCCCAACTGAAGAGGCAAAATGGCACAAGAGAATATCCCATAAACATCCAGTGGACCGCCTGTTGAAGCACATAGAAGACAGGTCGCAAGATAATGACTGAGGTCAATGCATTCAGTGGTTTGCTGTCTTCCACCAGGCGAATCATCTGTAACAAAAGAATTGTTTCTTTAGAGAAGCAACATAATCATGTTTTGTGCCAACCAGAAAGCAGAACCTGGAAACCTTCAATTCCCATCTTTTCACAATTCATGCTTTGCAATTTCACTCCCATTTTATTGTTGTAGCAACAGCTTGGGGTGTAGCAATAACAGTACTGGCGTGGTGGTAGTTTAGAGTTTGTCATAAATAGCAGACTACCTTTGCCAATTGTAGTCTGTAGACAGGCTTGAGTTGAATACATTAAAATAAGCCATGGTCTGAACTCAAGATTGACCGAGAGCAATTTGAAATGGCTTTGCTTTAACAGAGTTAAGATTTCCAAATCGCAAGAAATTTAATCTGCATTAGTTTGATCCATGCACGTAGAATGCACGTCTATATTTAAAGTAGATGTTCATTCTATCCGGCAAGGATGGGAAACTTCCACACCACTGGCTAGATTTGGCTCACAAGTTTCTGCTGTTAATATATAAGTGATTGTAGACTGACTCCTAAGTAGCCATACGTAGAACTGTGTTTTGTGATGGTTCAAATCTGCAGGACCCGTCTGTGGCTGAAACACAGGCCTTATAGACACTGCTATATATTATAGTTTCAGAATGTCATTGAACTGCATTATATGACAGCAGAGACTCATTTAATTTGGTTTGTAGTTTTGATCAGTGTTTCCCAACCGGTGTGCCGAGGGAAATTGGAACCTCTTGAGTCTTGAATAAGCCACGCCCCTTTATTCCCCATGGGCCAATCCCATCGCGGTGGCCTTGAACTCCCACTCGGCACCAAGATGCGGAGGCGGCGGGACCGGAAGTGCCTTCCCTGAGGGGATGCCAGTGGAATGGAAGTGCCTAATCTGGGGCGATGCGGCAGTGGGTGTGCCTGGCGGTGCAGGGCTTGGCGGCAGGCCTGGCGCTAGTCTGGCCGGCCGGGGTGGTGGAGCCCTTGAGCCTGAGCCTGGCCCTGGCCGGCACCACCGCCTCCACCTTCATGGGCTTACTCTCCTACCCGCGGCTCTACTGCCTCTTCGCCCACTACTGCCACGATGCGGAGAACAACGGGGCCTGCCTCCGGGCAGGTATGCGAGCGGCCTACCGGGCCTCAGAGACTGACGTGACATGGAAGGAGCCTCATGGGCTATATTATTATTAACTATGTATTAACATAATATTATTTTCCCTTAGTATATGCTATTATATTGTTATATTATCAGCATTTGTCATAGTCATGGTGTATATCATTATTGACTATGAGAGTAATGATAACAGTCAGGAGTAACTCCTGTGCTTTACTGATAATATATTGTATGTACCTATAACATTTATATTATAATAATGTAATACAAGGTAACACTTTAAAAAATAATACAATATTGAAATTATATATATTTATATTACTTGTAATAGTACTAATAATATTACAGTATAATGGTATAGTACAATATAGTAAGTTAGAGTGTCATTTTGGTTGGTGGTGTGCCCCAGGATTTTGTAAATGTAAAAAATGTGCCGCGGCTCAAAAAAGGTTGAAAAACACTGGTTTAGATTATATAGCAGTATAGATGGGGCCAGAGCCTCCTGAGACCCTCACCACATTGGAAGTAAGCCCCCGGGCCTTGAAAGCATTCTCTTGCCTATGTAAATACAGTCTCCAGAATACAGAAATGAAAGAGCATCTTACATTTTCTTTCTTTTCTCACAAAGCAGCTAAAGTAACCTGAAAAAAATAGCCCTGCACCTAAACGGATGCTGCCCATGCTACTTAGGAAGCACATAAGCATCATATCGCTGCTACCAAGAATACTTTCCCATTTTCAGCTATTGCATGGCGTGGTTCACATTCATCTGAAGGTGGACACAAAGTACAAGTTTGAATAGTACCGGCACCGAGCCCTCAAAGGATCCTCACCTGTCTCTCCACAATGACGATAAGGAATTCCATCTGGAAGCACACCAAGTAACCGCAGTGCAGCCCATGCCAGACAGCCAGGAAAAGCAAGGATAGGGCTTGTGAAAGCAATTTGTTTCCCAAGAATTTCAATCGTTTGAAGATATAGCTGTAAAACAAAATGTTACTTTTTGTTGGCAACTGTTTATTTTCTCCAGAAGGATACTTAATCAGATAGTGTGGGAAAAGGTCGAGGAGGTTTAAACCAGTGTTTTCTTTGTTTCTGTCTATTCGATGTGCGGAAAAAAAAGAAAAGGCTTACATCAGCCATAAACATTTTACTGGGCCCTATCTTACATTGACCCTCTGTTTTCCTTGAAATTCCTACAACTTTGTTTTTTGATTTAGTGGAGGGGGTGCTCATTGGATCTTTTAAACATGTGTACCATTAAACACAAATGGCAATGTGTAGCTCATAGACAATGTAATCCGTCAAATGTAATGTGGAATAACTTGGTTGATCCTTAAGATACTACAAGACTTATCTTTTCATGAGGCTTCTGTTTTATTTTCCCAATAAAACATTTAAAAACTTGAGTTGTCCAGAAGTATGAGAAATCTATTTAGCCTATAAAGCCCTAAACAGTTTCCAGCCCAGCTTACCTGTCCAAACGTATCTCCCTCTATGAACCATCTCAGAGGTTACAATGGTCTGGGAAGGCCCTGCTCTTGGTCCCAACCTTCCTCATTGGTGTGACTGGTGGGGACGAGAGACAGGGGCTTCTCGGTGGTGGTTCCTCGACTATGGAACTCCCTTCCCCAATGAAATTAGATCAGTGCCCTCCCTTCTGGTCTTCAGAAAAAAAAATAAAACTTGGCTTTGGGACCAAGCCATTCAGCAGTAAGCTATACAAGGAATGATCAGGGATTACGTGCAATCGATATTTGATATTTGGAATGGCCTGGACTACGACTTTTAGATTATGTGATTTCAAGTTTACATTAATATGTTTTTAATGTTTTAATGTCCAAAAGTTGTTACGTTTTTATGATTCAATTGATAGTTATATGTTATTGTTGTTTTAAGTTAGGTTTCATATGTATGTGAGGCATTACATTTTGCTACAAATACGTTGGAAACTGGATAGGCTAACATTTCTTATGTCAAAAAACAAGGGAATAAAAATGAAAGAAACAAACTAGGAAAGGTTACAAAATACCTGAAATAAGATTTTGATCTAACATAAATGGATTAAGCAACACAGAAGAAAACAATAGAAATTCAACAACAAGAAGAAGGGAGGGATATAACAAAAGAAAAAAGAAGAAAACCTCAGGAAGATACCAAGAAGTTAACACTGTTATTTTAACATGTATTGACTGAATCTTATTTCTTTCCCATTTCTTCCATTCTTCCTACCCTTTATATCAGGGCTGCACAGGAAGTCGATCGTGATCGACCACAGTCGACCCCGGGACCGAAGGAGGTCGATCGCAGCCGGATGGGGCGCTTCTCAGAGGGGGAGGAGCCCCGCCCCTCCCGGCTTCGGCACTCCCAGCAGCTGCTCCAGCCTTGAGGAGAGCAGGGCCAAGCCAGCCTTGTGCTAGCTATGCCACCACTGGCTTGGCACTGCCATCGTCAAGCCTGAGAAGCTGCTGAGAGCTCCAAAGCCAGAGGGGAGGGAGCAGGGCTTGGCGCGGCCTGGCTCCGCTCCCTGTGGTTACCGCTCTACCAGCAGCTTCTTCAGGCATGACGATGGCAGTGCCAAGCCAGAGGTGGCATAGCTAGCACAAGGCTGGCTTGGCCCTGCTCTCCTCAAGGCTGGAGCAGCTTCTGGGAGTGCTGAAGCCGTGCCAAGCCCCTCCCCCACCCCTCGCCAGCCTTGAGGAGATACGTAGATCTTTTTGACTTGGTTTTATTATATGTAGCTCGCATGCTGAAAAAGTGTGGGCACCCCTGCTTTATATCCTTTATAAATATTATAATTTTAAAAAAATATGTTGGAAACTGCTCTGAGTCCCGCCCCTGCCCCCTGGGGTGAGAAAAACAGTATACAAGTGAAGTAAATAAATAAATAATACTGCTACTGTATTTCTCTATTTCTAAGAAACACTTTCCCCCTATATAAACATCTCTAAAAACAAATGGGCATCTCAGAATTGCAGTTGTATCTTTTGCATTTTTATTTTTGGCGGTAATGAAATTAGGGTGCATCTTACAACTGATGACATCTTACAATTAAATAAACATGGTATATCCCGCCAGGATGATAATTTGGAATAGTAAATGATGCTTAGACGTATAACTGTACATCTAACATAGAATGGAAATTGCATGGTGATTGCTGTGCTAACATTCATCTTGACCAGTCCTGGGCAAACTTTGGCCCTCCAGGTGTTTTGGACTTCAACGCTTAAGCGAAAGGAAAGGAATGTCATGCAGTTCAAGCATACAATGCAGTCAGGGTGAGTGCACCTCTAAGTTAGGATAATAGTAAGCAACGACCAATTAACAATTCCCCATCTTCTTACCTAATCACCTGCTCTACTCTTTGAAACCCTATAAATTTTTCCCTTCCTCCCATTCTAATTGCTGAATCCAGCCTGAAAGGATCTTCAATTTGTGAAGCCCTGATGATAATTTTGCTTGGTATGTAACCCTTATGGAAGGCCCATGTTCCTACTTTTAGCTTGCCATTTAGTTTTGCTGACCTTTGTGTTGTATTGCATTGTTCACCTTAGGAACGCTCCACTGCTTGACCTCTGTGTAGCCACCTCGTAATTGCCCTGACGAAGCGAAACCCGCGAAACGGCAAAACGCTATGGTGCCAAGTCACTCTAAGCCATTGGCAAGGCTTCCACCCATGGTGTGAAGCTTCATTGCCCTGTGTGCTTCACCATATTGGCAAAGGCTCCCCTTGCGCCATTCACGCAACGAGATTTTCGTTTGCAGCAGCTTTGCGACTTTACTTTCACTTTACGGCCACATGCCAATTGAATCCCGGGACTCCGCAGCTCACCACCACGCACCTCCCCGTCTCTGAGTGAGTACCTACCTCGAATTGTTGGACCCCCAACTCGAAGTGTAGACCCAGGACACGTCAGTACACGACGGTGTCCCACCTCTTCCAAAACAACAAACTTTTCTCGCCACTGGCGCCAGAGAAGCCGCGGCTTGTCCGCCTCGCATTCCCAGGCATATACCTGGAGTGCCGCGTCCTTTCCTCACATTCCAGGATACTCATATGTGTAGCTCTATCCAAATGTATTACTATGTGTTGAACGATTACCATGTGTTGAATGATTACCTACATCTTGCACTGCTTCTTTAATTGATGTGTATCTATGCTTACCATTGATTAGGCTCCACACTATATGTGTTGTACTTCTTTCATTTGTTAACATTTCTATTGATGCCACATGCTATGTGCTTTGAGCTATGTATTTTGTAATACTTAAATTGTATTCACACATGTGCTTTTGATAAATGCTTACTATTATCCTAACTTAGAGGTGCACTCACCCTGACTGCATTGTATGCTTGAACTGCATGACATTTCTTTGAATTTTATGGTTTGCTTTTCCTACTTGTGTGCATATATTGTGCAAGCACCCCTGCCTTGTGCTTCTTTGTATTCAGGGCAAAAAGAAAGGGCCTGAAGCTGTTAGGAATTGTGGGAGTTGAAGTCCAAAACACCTGGAGGGCCAAAGTTTGCCCAGGTCTGGTCTTGACTGTATTTTGCAATGTTTGGTTTTATTCTCTGTTTGTGGCAACCTATGTTTCTACTCACTAAATATGAAGTAGTTTAGTTTCGATGTGTTTTGAGGCTCCTCTCTGTCTAAAGCAGTGGTTCTCAACCTGTGGGTCCCCAGGTGTTTTGGCCAACTCCCAGAAATCCCAGTCAGTTTAGCAGCTGTTAGGATTTCTGGGAGTTGAAGGCCAAAGCATCTGGAGACCCACAGGTTGAGAACCACTGGGATGTTATACCCTGTTGCAAGAAGGCATTCCCTCGAGCAGAGAAGAGATATAAAGATGGTCATGAGATTCTAATGGCAAGGGCTAGTTTAGAAGTTTTGTATGCGTGGTATGAGGGCACATGACACAGGAGCTGCTTTGCTAAGCCAAGCAAGTCTGGCCTTCCAGTGCCTTGAACAAGAAAGAAAAAATATATAAAATAAAATACTGTATTCAATTAGCAGTTTGGTAGTTCTATTTTACACTGGCTATTCTAGAAGACAAAGGAATTACACCAAGTGCTAAAACACTACTTGTGATCACTGGCATTTCCTACTAAGCAAAGCACAAAGGCAATCAATAAGCAGAATATATCCAAAAATATATAATATCAACCACAATAGTAGAAATCACATGTATAGTGCATAATAAACAAGAGCCATACTGCCCGTGTTGTGTGTGCTTCCAAAGTGTCCCAATGAGTCCAGCATATAGCTTTCAAGCCCCACCCTTGGGAGGATTTCATTGCTTCCTCCGCGTCCTTCAGGAGTTGCTTCCGCCTACCGTCCGCTTCCACAGCTTCCCCACTTGGATTTACCATCAAGATGTGGATTATACGCGTGCCCAGTTTGCTTTGAACTTATTTACCTGAGGTACTTACCTCCTCACTCATCTGAGTCTCTACTTATGGACTCGCTATATGCTGGACTCATTGGGATGCTTTGGAAGCACACACAGAACACGGGCGGTATGGCTCTTGTTTATTATGCACTATACATGTGATTTCTACTATTGTGGTTGATATTATATATTTTTGGATATATTCTGCTCATTGATTGCCTTTGTGCTTTGCACCGTGATGTTTTGGTTTCTTCTACTCTAGCCTTGGCTACGTTCGTTGTTGTTATTTCCTACTAAGCCTCTTTGTCTTCTGGAGGGCTTGCCAGAAATTGGCCACATTACTCAAAACTAAAAACGTGCTTTTAAAAATAAAGCCTGTATCCTCCGGACACGACACATATAATTCACATAGCTTTTCTCATAGAAAGGCCAACTAAAATTGCTCTCCAAAAGTCTGTCAGTAGTTCTTACCGGGCCACCCATTCATTGGTGTTCGTGTTGAAAGAGGCAATGGTTCCTGTAAAATAGGGAGTTGTCTCAAATAACCAAACTTTCATATTGGCACAAGCGTTCCACTGGTGCCTCCCCTTTTCATCTTTTCCATTATATCCAAGACCAGTTAGGATACAGACTCCTTCCTGCAATGAAATTGACATACAGTAACAACATGAGGACATGTATGAGGAACTCACCCATTCAAGGCTGGGCCCAGACCAGCCTGACAGTTTGGCAGGAAAAGGGGGAGTGGTTTGGGAGCCTTCCCTGGGAGGAGTTAGGGAGAGAGCTGCCTGGGAGGAGCTCTGAGTTAAGGGGAGGAGCCGAACTACTGGAGGGAGAGAGGAGGAGCTTATTTGCCAGTTCTTGACAAGCTCTCAGAGAGAGAGAGGAGTGTTCGTGACACGCTCTCAGAGAGAGAGGAGAGTTGCTGACAGCTCCTTGTCAGGACTCTTAGAGTAAAGAGCCTCTGAATCAAAGCTCTGTTAGAGTATAGAGCCTCTGTGTCAAAGCTCTGAAATAGTAAGCAGTTGTTGTGACAGCTGTGTTAGCTGGCAGGCAGCCAGTCATAGGCTGCCTGGAAATCTCTAAGTTTTAGGGATTTGCTTACCTCTTTGTAAGAAGCTAGCTATGGGAACAATCTTATAGATTAGGGTGATAGCTAGGTACTTCTTGAAGTGAACTATCTAGCATAGTTGTTTTATAGATAGCTCACCATTAGTTTAGTTATTAGTGGGAGTGAGTTCTAGTTTAGACAAGTTTCGCACTGTCTGTTGAACACCTAAGATCTAAGATTGAGTACACTATTTTGCTATAACCATCACGCTAACGAACCATCTTTTAACAAGCATTATGCCTCATTTGAAAAACCAATACGCTCTGTGCCTGTTAAGTTAATAAAAGTTTAACTTTTGCCTTTTAAAGAAAAGCCTCTGTTGTGCTCTTTGCATCGGCTGTGTGATTCCAGTTCCAGTGTCTTTCACGTTCCCCATTCTAAAAGAAGTTTCTTACCTCAGCATTCCTCTTAGTTTAATTTGGTGAAGATTATTAGAGCCTAGCTGAAGGGTTGTTTTATTAGAAAATCCTAGAATTAATATTTTAGGTTGGTGGTAGCGATCCAAGAAGAGTTTTAAAATCCTCCAGACTTTATTTTAGAGCCAAGTCATCACAACATGCCTTGCCTAATGGGTGGAATTGGTCCTCTACATCAGGCTCCTTCTTCGGAAGCTTTCAAACAAAAGCTGGATGGCCATCTGTCAGGGGTGTTTTGATTGTGTTTTTCCTGCGTGGCAGGAGGTTGGACTAGATGGCCCAAGTGACCTCTTCCAACTCTGTGATTCTATTATTGTATTTGCAGACTTACCGTAATAAGCCAGCAGGTAACATACTTGTTGAGCATCACCTTGCCCCACATCAGTATATAAACACAGCGAAACCAGAAAGGCTGTTTCTGTAGGAAGACAATACGTTATTGAGGTAAGACTTGTCCTGGAAGTCGGAGACTTTCACAATTAATACACAGTAATAGTTGGTTTTATTTATTTGTATGCATTTCTTAGATTTCTTTCTGTTCTATTTCAACACTAAACACTACATCACAATGGTCTGTGGATTGATTCTCAGTCAGCTGGCTTTATTTTCTTCCAAAGTGAAGAAAGCTTTTCAAATAAATGGTTATTATTGTTACATTGGGCTCTTAGAATCTGACAATACATCAGTTAAGCCATTCTTGTCAAAAAGCGACGGCGCTCATAATGTAAAAACAGAACAGACACAAGAGAATCATGCCAGAGAAGATGTTAAGAGTGAACAGACTGGCATACATATGATTTCAGATCCAGTATGGTACAATGGTTAAGATACTGGATTACAACTGGAAGATCCGGGTCTGAATCCCCACTAGGCTATGGAAATCCATTGGGATGACCTTGGGCAAGTCACGCTTTCTCAGCCTCAGAAGAAGACAAAAGCAAACTGCCTCTTAACAAATCTTGCCAAGAAAATGCCATGACAGGCTCATCTTAGGGTCGCTATAAGTAAAAAAAAAAATCATTTGGAGGCACCCAACAGCAACATAATATATAGGTTGCTGTGAGTTTTCCGGGCTGTATGGCCATGTTCCAGAAGCATTATCTCCTGACGTTTCACCCACATCTATGGCAGGCATCCTCACAACCTTTGAAGATGCCTGCCATAGATGTGGGTGAAACACCAGGAGATAATGCTTCTGGAACATGGCCATACAGCTTGGAAAACTCATAACAACCCAGTGATTCTGGCCATGAAAGCCTTCAACAACACACTGAACGTAATAATTTTTTTTCATGTCATAATTACTATATGTTTGTGGGTGCATATTTATCACATAATTCACCTTGTGAGGTCTGTATCTGAGTGAAACCACTGCTTACGCTACGTAAGCCACTTGAACTTTTGGACAAAGGGGCAGCACCATATAACAATAGAAAATCAGAAATATATAAAGCTTTTGGTGAAATTCTGATATTAAGTGTTATTTCTCATGTACTGCTAGATGTAACATGTAGGTTTGTACTTGTACTAGCAATATGCTGATTCTCATACCATTTTGATGCCTCAGAAAAGAAACATGGAAAAAGACCACAAAGTTTCTTCTATGACAGAAAGTACTAGTTGACATCTTAAGGAAGTATAAACTCTTTCTCTCTGTCTCTCTGTCTCTGTGTCTCTGTCTCTCTCTCTCTCTCTCTCTCTCTATATATATATACACACACACACAGCCACATGACCTTATACCTGCTTTGAATAACAGACTCTAATATATTACAAGCTACCATTATATACCTTATTTAATTTTCCAGCTAGGGACTGCAATATAAATTGTAAGGACAGAATATTGTTTGAGGATATATTAGGTATTATAGTCCTAACCATGCTGTAAATCTGTAATATTAGCTCAGATGTGTGGTGTGGTGGTTTGAATGTTGGACTAGGTCTTTGGTGATCCGGGTTCAAATCCCCACTCTGGCGATCAGTCATAGAAACCCATGGGGTGACCTTGTACAAGTCCCACTCTTTCAGCTTCAGGAAGGCAGAGACATCATTTGTTCCCAACAAATCTTGCCAAGAAACCTCCAGGACAAGTTTCTCTTAGGATCAGCATGAGCTGAAAATAACTTAGAGGCACATTACAACCATGTAGTTTGTGATAAACTAGTCCGAGCTTCACAATCAAAGGGAAATTTTGATTTTTTTTCCCTGCTCTTGTTCAATAGGGCAACCAAAATTATCAAGCGTCTGGAGAACAAGCCCTATGAGGAGTGGCTTAAAGAGCTGGGCATGTTTAGCCTTCAGAAGAGAAAGCTGGAAGGAGACATAATGAGGGCCATGTATAAATATGTGAAGGGAAATCCTAGGGAGGAGGGAGCAAACTTGTTTTCTGCTGCCCTGGAGATTAGGATGCAGAACAATGGCTTCAAACGACAAGAAAGGAGATTCCACCTGAACATTAGAAAGAACTTCCTGACTGTGAGAGCTGTTCAGCAGTGGAACTCTCTGCCCCAGAGTGTGGTGGAGGCTCTTTCTTTGGAAGCTTTTAAGCAGATACAAGATGGCCATCTGTTGGGGGTGCTTTGAATGCGATTTTCCTGCTTCTTGGCAGGGGTTTGGACTGGATGGCCCACGAGGTCTCTTCCAACTCTAGGATTCTATTATTCTAACAATAAATTCTACATCACATTGGAATGGCAATTGTTCCTCCTCATTCCAAACTAGGAGTGAGTAATTTCATACTTTTATCAGATTTTAGATTTTAATCTATCTTATTTCAAAGTTAGGCCTTCATTCCCCTGTGGGACTACTTACCAGATAATCATCAGAGACCATGTATTCCTCAGGGAAGTATGGACCTGCCACAGTGTAGACTACCATGAAGAAGAGGCCCAGCATCATGCGCGTAAGAGCAGGCACAAAGCTGAAAGGGGTGACAGAAATTTTAAAAAATAGACCTCATGAAGTGTAGCATTTCAAAATATGGGTGAAGAATATGCTGGGTTTGAAATACTCCGTTGCAATATGCATCTCAGAACAGTGTGATGGTAGTGTTAACGTGTACAAAGAATAGCGCATGCGCCTTCTTAAGCATTCATTTGTTTAAGAGCTGGTGTTTAGGGGGTTTCAACATAAGATTACCTGTTGGGTCTCTGGCCTGGAACATCAGTCAACTCTCCTCTTACTAACTTCTGATACCGCGTCATGGAAAATTGAGGCCCCACCATGAAGGCACCATAGAAATAGGAAAAGCCAGCAACCTCTAGTAAAGTAGGAACTCCTTGAACAACATACTTCTGTTGCTCAGGAGTGAGGCTCCCCTATAAGAATAAAAATGCCAACATTAGCATGAATGAGTTCTTCTGACGAAAGTCCTCAAGGACACCCAATTCTATATATATGGTCAACCAAAGAAAACATCTCAAGCGCATTGTCATACTTTGCATTCACAGCCATAATCCTTATCATAAACTATTATAGTATTTGCTATCCATTAAGATGCAAAAATAAGTTGGGGAACCAATATATAGTCAAGGCCAAAATTAAAACTCTACAAAAAGTGCTTGGCAACAGTACAGTTTTCTAACTCTTTCCTTTGGAGCTACAGATAGTACGGCAGGACCTGGCACAACAGGGATACAACTGTAGAGAATATTATTCAACCCAATTTGCAGTATTCCTCAGATATTAATATCGACAGAATATATCACACATTTCAAGAGATTCAGAAACCCCCTTATATGCGCAGATTAATGCTCCTGCCAATGACATATGGCAGATAAGGAAAAGGAGAGGTTTTGGGAAGGGGCTGGATAAGCAAGAATATAGTGCAAAATGTTAGAACTTCTTTCTCCTGACATTATTCCCATCAACCCTCTGGTCAAATCAGATAATAAATTAATACACATATTAGGTGTCTGAGATCTCTTCCTCAATATATGTGAAAGCACTTAGCAAGTGTTTCAGTTTACAAATTGAAATCAACATACCATATATACTTGAGTATAAGTCAAGTTTTTCAGTCCTTTTTAAGGCTGAAAAAGCCCCCCTTGGCTTATACTCACGTCAAGGTTATTTATTATTTTACTCTATTATTGTTGTTGTTGTTACTATTATGTTTATTATTTTACTCTATTTATTATTATTATATTTACATTATTTTACTCTATTATTTTTATTATATTTATTATTATACTCTATTGTTATTATTACATTTATTAGTTTACTCTATTTTATTACATGTATTATTTTACTCTATTATCAGTTATTATTACATTTACATTAGTTTACTCTATTATTATTACATTTATTATTTTACTCTATTATTATTTGAAGGAAACGTAAGCACATTTACATTGAAGGTTAGAAGAATTGTTTCATTAGAGTTGGACAGTCTTATCTTAAATTATAGTTTTATGTAAATATTCAAAAACATTTAACCTACTGATGTCTCAATTAATGTAATTTTATTGGTATCTATTTTTATTTTTAAATTTACCAGTAGCTGTTCAATTTGCCAGCCTCGGCTTATACTCAAGTCAATATGATTTCTCAGTTTTCTGTGGTAAAATTAGGTGCCTCGGCTTATATTCAGGTCAATTTACACTCGAGTATATAAGGTAGATAACACATTTCTACATGCCTGTGAATGCTCAAAGTATCTAAAATTGAATTTCCAGGTTCCTTCACAAACTCTGTTTTAACAAGTGAATAGTTTTTTTTAGTAATTTGTGGAGTATTCCAACAGGAAGTCCTACATTCACAAGTAAGCCATCTTAATTGTCCAGTCACTCTTTGGACCAACTTTCTTGGTAAATGAAAGAAAGAAAACAATTGGATTTCACTCACCACTTCTTTCCTACCATCATAGTAATCAATGACCAGACCTAGGGGTGAAAACATAAACATATGATGAAGCCACTCTATACCTGAAGAGACTAGGTCAAGGGTGCTCACACTTTTTCAGCATGCGAGCTACTTATAAAACAACCATGTCAAAATGATCTACCTACCCACTAGAAGCAAAAGGGGCCGGTGGGGAAAAGGGGAGACGAACTCCTGAACTAGTGTGGTATGGCTATAGTACTAATATAATGAGTCTATATAAAGTAAGAGGTCTACACAAAGAAGTGTTGTGCTCCCAATTGAGCAGAATATATGTAAGAGTTCACAGATTTACATGAAATCGAGGGTCTACACATAATTCATAAAGGTCTACACAAGATAAAAGTTCAACACAGTTCTACACAATGCAATCTCTCTACACAAAGGGAATATAAGGGGAAGGGTGCACCCACTGTAGGCTAAATCTGGAAATAGTTACATTCACAGAGATAAGTGTACCTACCCACTACTCAGAGAGCCATAAAAGCAAAATATTTGGAAATTTATTTCAGTGAGATCCATATAATATATTTTAAGACTGAATTCAACTAAATGTGAGTACAATAAGCCCCTGAATTTATTCATAATAATAAGGATGATAATATTCATTCAGCCTCTGCTGCTGCTGCTGCTACTACTACTACTAATAATAATAACAACAGGTTCCTAGAGTAAAAGGAGACCTCCAAGGGCCATCCAGTCCAACCTCCTTCTGCCATAAGGGAAAAACACAGTCAAAGCATTCCTCACAGATGGCCATTCAGCCTCTGATAATAATAATAACAATGGGTTCCTAGAATAGGAGACCTCCAAGGGCCATCCAGTCCAACCTTCTTCTGCACCTGGGCAGCGTCGGGAGCCTGCGGGGCGGGACTGAGCCTTCCTCCCATCGTGCCTGTGATCTACCAGGATGCCCTACGTGATCTATCAGTAGATCGCAATCTACCTAATGAGCACCCCTGGTCTAATCTAATACCGAAGTGTCTAACATAGGAGTCAGTGTAATTGGATTACTCTCTGGCTGGGAAACTGCTGGGACTCCATAGAAAATGCTCTAAGAATGTTCTTCAAAAAAAGGGTACACATGAAAATTAAAAAAGAATGTTACATTGAGTCTTCCAATGCAGCACAGCAAACTTGTGTGAATAGGAAGTGACATTTCAGTGCTGGAATTACGATGAAACAGAACTGCTTACCAATCAGCTTGAGAGTCAAGACACAGTGTGGCATGGTCCACTTGATGTCATAGTGGTCTGTGGCAGTATAGTAGTAGCCGGCCATCAGATACACCTGAAAAATCATGAGCCATAATGATACATCACCACCCAGGCTTGATGTCCTCCCTCTCTTCCCCACAAGTTTCTGAACAAAACAGAAGTGGGGAAAAAGCAGAATCCCACCAAAAAAGATACAGAAGAAGATAAAATGTTTACCATCTGGAAGCAGAAGGTAGTAACAACGGCACTGATTGTGCGACCCATGAGCCTCAGTATGAGAAACTGAACTAAGACACATATGAGCGAGTGACAGAACATTGTCCCTGGAAAGGCAAATGAAAGTAATCAGAAACCAAACAAAGCAGCAGTATAATTCTCCCTCCCACAGGCTGGTACTCACGAGTTGGGCAGCCATCTTCTCAGCCCCCTTACCAAAGTTGAAGTAGGCAACTGAGATCCCCATTAATATGTTGGACAGGTGAATGAGGTAGAGCTCTTTCTGGAAAAGGAAATAACGCTGGAACAAGGCAAAGGGGTATCCTAAAGGGAGAAAACGGGAACAAAAATCAGTCTACACAAACACAAAAGGGACAGGACATAAAACCTGGACTTCACGCATCCTTCTGATGATATAGTATACAATGAACACAGACAAAGAAGTAAGGCTGCTGCTCAAATCCTAGAATAGCTGCAAACCTCCTGGACAGCTTTATGGTGTTCTTTGTACAAGACTGGGCTTTAGCCCAATCTGTACCGAGGATTGTCAATAAGGAATCTGACACTGGGATTGGTTTACAGAAAGGATGTAAATGTAGTTATGATTACTATCCTTGCAATAGCTTTATTCCAAAATTAAGGTTTTTGAAAACTCAAAAAAAATGCTGATTGATGGTATTTTGGTTTGTCCTCATAAAGATTATAGAGTTTTAATTTTTTGTCTTTGTATAAGCTGGCATGCATTAAAAACACTGTACTTGTTTTAACACAACTCAACAGAGGAACTTGATAAAATAAATGTCTATTAACATTGTATGAGAAACCTTACTAAGAGAACAGCACCGGGAATGTGGTGCAGCTGGCTGGGTGTCAGCTGCATAAGATCTCTACTGACCAGAAGATCATGAGTTCGAGGCCTGCCCGGGTCGAGGTGGGCTCTCAATCTATTGTGTAGCCTGTTGTCGACCTTTGCAACCCGAAAGACAGTTGCATCTGTCAAGTAGGAAATTAAGGTACCACTTAGTGGGGAGGCTAAATTAAACTGATGTACGAGGCCATAAAAATATCTCCAGAAAACATGTTGAGGAATGAAGGAGTGCGACAGCTCCCCCTGGTGGCCAGATGTTAAATTGTCTCTGTCTGTCTTGTGTGTTTGTGTGTCTAAATGTAATGTGTACATTGTAATTCACCATGAGTCAGCTGCGCGGTGAGAAGGGCGGAATAGAAAAGAAGTAAATCAATAAATAAATAACAGAACTATTCTGGAGTACATAATTATCTAATCTAGCTTTCTCTTTCCATACTAGCCATTCAGACACATGTTGGAGGCATACAAACAGGACAAGAGCATAACACCATCTTTGCGCTGATAGCAAGAGCCACATTGTGTCTATAGTAATACACTATCACTAGTAGCCACTGAGAGCATCCTTCATTGCAGCTTCCAATATCAAAGTTTGTAAAAGTGTACCAACATCAAAATAACATTAAACTGCATACACTGACTGCATTTAGATACACGATTGAGGTGAAAACCCCGACAATGTGCAGCGGTCTTCCAAAAGAAACACAGACCACTTCCAAAGCCAGTCTTAATTAAGCTGCTGACCATAATAAGTAGCACTCATTTTCTATTCTTCCAAATATTCCACAGATATAGTAATCTAAGGTAGACACTGGGTGGCTTTATAGTTGCTGTTGTAACTACAATTCCCATTAAGCTTAAGCAAAATAGCCAAAGTAAGGAATGCTAGAAGCTACAAACCAGCATCGAAAGGGTTTACTTTTTCTACATCTGAATTAACAGTTATATAATGTAGACAAATATGGCTACCCCTTTGGTAATGGTTACACAATATCTGGTGGTAATAAAAAATATTTTAATACGATTGATAGTAATCCAATAAAACTTAACTAAAAGCAGGGTTAGCTGTATCGGGAAGTAGCCAAATTCTAAATGTGTATTAGGAAAATGCCTTTACGGGGTTGTATTGGGCAACCTCCACAAATCCTGCAGGGGAATGCAATCTGTGTCCCACTACACAAGTGAACAAAAATGCTACATGCTGTCCTATGCGTCCATACCATCTCTCACTTCGGAATGCTTGCAGTGAAGATAACTGCTCAGACTGCAAGGGGCTTCCTAAGACACAATGCAATGTGTAGAGTGTAATTTTGTTCAAATCATCAAGCAGATTTTCCCAGTTAACATGTTAGGAAACTGCCTTACATTAAATTAGATCAGTGATTTTCAACCTTTTTTGAGCCGCGGCCCATTTTTTACATTTACAAAATCCTGGGGGACACCACCAACCAAAATGACACTCTAACACTGTAATACATATAGTTAATATGTTTTTTTAATGTATTTATACACTCACTTAGTGTGAAGCCTGGGCCTGTTTCGATGAACACAAAATAGATATCCTGGCAGGAATGGTAGACACACACGAAGCTCTTGCTCAACGCGCAGCTGCAGCACTAACTCTGTTTACTTAGCCGCGTCTGAGCGAATCCAAGATGGTATGACCATAGCACTCTCGCGTCACTTCTTAGGTGATGCGAGAGTGCTATGGTTCCATTTCTTAAAGGGGCAGATGCACCTTATAGTTTATATATGAATGACGTTTGAAAATAATTTTCCACGGCACACCTGATGATCTCTCACGGCACACTGATTGAAAATCACTGAATTAGATGACTGATATCCTTTAGCCCAGTACTGTAAGTAGCAGAGGCAGTTCTGGGAAGCCATCAGGAACCACTCTTAGGCAAATGAAAATCCCTGGTGGACTCTCACCTCAGTCCAAATCAGGTCTGACCCTGCTTAACTTCTGAAGTTAGACAAGAATGGATGTGGTCTGGGAGATATGAAGAAAAGCACTTAGACATTTTTCTTTTTTATGACCTTTCCAGTTTTGCACTTAGCTCTTTGGACATGTGAGTTACAACACTGCAATTTTACTAGTACCCTGCAATTTTACTACAGCCATTGCTTTCCAGGACAGTCAGTCATGCCATGTATTACCATATGTTTACAATTAGCATATGTTTACAATGTAATGTGGTTTTTGTATGAAGTGGTGTATTTCAACATACCTATTTTCTTATTTATATCTGAAAAATGAAATGTCTCTTTGGCAAGTCACTGAAATTATAAATTCAGACTCCAAAGTACTACCTACAAACAACTCTGGTTGTGATGTTTAATAATTAACATATGGAATAATTTAATAATTAACGTATGGAAATATTTTAAACCAAGGGCAGAACTGTGTGGCCTTCCAGATGATGCTGAACTACCAGTCCAAACATTTCTTGCCTTGTGTATATGACTGCAGCAGATTAAAAGGGAAACAACATTTGGAAGGCCAATTCTTCCACCCTCTTGTAAACTCCATTGTCTTCCCTATTCTGACTAATATTTTATACTGAAGCACTATTAGCAGTAGCTCACATTTTTCAGGGGAAATTCATTGCGAATTCATACGATCTTGGAAGCATATCAGAGCAATTACTCCTTATCCAGTGGTTCTCAACCTTTGGGTCCCCAGATGTTTTGGCCTTCAACTCCCAGAAATCCTAACAGCTGGTAAACTGGCTGGAGTTGTAGGCCAAAACACATGGGGACCCACAGGTTGAGAACCACTGCCCTATACTTTATATGCCAATGGCTGAACAGTTTTTGAGACATTACAAATAACTACCTAACTTATTTGCCCAGAACTGACAAGTTACATAACACCAGTTTTAGTTTCTGGAAACAGTGACAAAACCAAATACATCTCCTCATTGTTAGCGAGCTTGTGCTCTTTTCTCAAATGAAAAAATCCACCTCACACAGAATTTTATGGACTAAATTTATTCTGGCATACTGTACTGTGAAATAGTGTGCTTATCACTTTGCAAGGACATCACTAGTAATTTTCTCTGCATTTTCAAAGTATATCCAGAAGCAAGAAAAGTGTTGATCCTGTCTACAAGTCACAGAAGGTACAATGTAGTTAGTCCCTGGCAAACTTACTGTGGAGGAGTAGCCCTAACAACAGCACTAATCACAAACTCGGGCTCTCAAAATACTAACAGTACCAGGGAATTTGATTATTCTCTCAACATAAAAAGAGGATAGTCTTCACTCACAATTCTCCATACACTGGACTAGTAAGTTAAGCAATCAGTAAACAGCCCCCACCTTCTGGTACACTGTCCTTGCATGTGTCTTTACATATAATATGATTTGTGGCAGAGGATTATTTTCCACAGGATCTTCTATCAGAAATGTGACAAGCAGCTATGAGTGAATAGACATTATGGGGTGGATCAGTGGTCTCCCAGAGAAGCTTGCCAGGTGCTTACTTTGATATCATTTTAACATATTTTTAACTTTTTTCAGCCTTTTAACGTAAAATGCCTTACCTCTCCTGAAGATTTTAATTCTGCTTTCATAAATTTTGATGCATTTACAGTGTTATCTAAGTGTTACATTTTCTGACTATAGTTTTGTTTTTTTCCATCATAATCCACCCCTGGGATGAGGGGCAGGGAAAAAAACCCCTCTGAAATAAAAGGAAACTAATAAACTAAACACAGCCTGCTCTCTAATTGCTTATTCTCCACTGCAAGACCTACTAGTACATTAGATGCTGAAAACAATAATTTGATTGTGTTTTACACTCTAAGAAATTAATAGGAATTTAATCTTCCACTTCAACAGTGACTAGTATATGAAACGATTCTGTCTTTACTACAACTACATGAGCCACATTGGTGAGAACAACCAGAGGCAATATCATTACTTATGCTTATTTCAGACTGATTGAGCCCTTGGGCCGCCACCTTGGAAGGGTCACAGGTCAGTGACAGAACACGTGTTCTGCATGCAGCAGATCCCAGGGCCTAATGCCTACACCTCTGGTTAAAGGGCCTCAGGGAATAGTGCTGGGAAAGATCTGTCCCTTGTCAAGACCTTGAAGAGCTTCTGCCAATCGGAGCAGATAAAAGTCTTCTTCAGAAGTGGAATTGGCTGTTTACTAACATTTCAAGAGATGGGCTATGGAAGTACACAACCACATGTAAGGGTTGATAGGAATAAAGCAGACTTTAAACATTGCCAAAAGTAAAATACATTCATACTAATGTACCTAATAAGAACATATGAGAACTACCAAAGTCTCAGTTTTTAGATGATTAAATAGTTATCTGATAACTGGCAGTATACTAACCAATCTGTGCTAGTGCCATTTTCTTTCCTATTTGAAAAATATCACAGAATCATAAATATGATAGCATACAGACTATCGGTACGATGATGATACAGTCAGTAGAGAAATTCTGAAAGTACTGTATCTATATAATTTTCAGAATCATGGAAACACAGAGTGCTTAACTAGATTTTTGAGATCTTGTACCCTTTGTGATACGGAGGCTTATATCACCCACCAAGAATGATTAAACTTGATTCAAACTCAATGAGATATGATTCTTCCTCTACGATCAAATAGAGAGACAAACTTTGAGCAAAATGGCGGCTGACCTTGAAATCGCCAACATAGAGACCACCAGCTTGAAGGCGGATGTCGCCGGGAAAGCTTTCTCCCAGCAACCCATCGGTCACTCTCGACGTAGACATGGCTGCAGAGCTGGGAGGAAGCGGAGGGGGCGCCAGTCACAGAGCGCCACATCTGGCAACGACCAGAGAGTTCTACAGTGGAAGGAGTGTAGAGCGGCAGCTCTGGCTACCCAGAAGAGCAAGCGGGCTGAAACACGGGCGCCGGAAGCTGAACCAGAGGAGCATTTGAAACATAGAGTCAACCGACATAAACTTCAGCACCGCCGGTTTGGCCCCAGAGTTTTCTGGGGTCTGATGGCCGGGAGCTGGAGTCGGACTGGAACTTTAAACTCTCCTAAAGGAGCCCAGTACGGAGCGGCGAGGGTCTCCCAAATCGCCATGGTTGAGACCCCTCCTTGCCATCCGACTGGAGTCCCCCCCCCCCATCACTTGGAGGTGTGGCCGCATTGAGGTTGCGGAATGGATCCTTAAAACCAGACTATAGGGCTGCTCGGTCCCTAACCTTACCTACGGCCCCTAAACTGACTATCGATCCCACCTGATATGCAACCCTTAGTTCACTTCCACTTTCTTGTATTTATATTTAATGTTAGGTAATGTGTTGGTTTTATATGTGTACTCTGTGTTGGATTGTATTTATGCATACTATTGTAAACTGCTCTGAGCCTTCGGGGAGTGGCGGTTTATAAATGTGAAGCATAAATAAATTAAATAAATAAGATGCAAATTGTCAAAATCAGATTATAATGCAACCCATATGCTAAGCAGCATAATTGGGAATTTGAATTTATAACATGAATGACCAAATAGAAAAACAATGACTGGGATAAACAATGCATTGCACAGAGTTGTAGTGCATTCTAACAATCCATTTGCACACCACTGCTGAGCCAGCAGTACCTTCCTGCAAATCCTCAATGCTGATAGGCATAAAAATGCCAGCATTGATACATGTAGACAGTGTCTCGCACATACTACTCCTTAGCCTCATTTTAAAACAGGCTAGATGAAATAAAGTGTAAGATAGGGAGCGCAGGTGTGTGAGGGAGGAGAAAAGCCGTCACTCCGTCAAGCACAGGTTTATGCTTTACAGCAAGGCAACCAGAATATGTAAGTGTCTAAAGCATGCTATTCTATTTTTGAAAGATGACAGAAATATATAACTACAAAATGAACAAGAGAGAAGCTAGACTTGATCTGAAAAAGGCTAAGCCTAGAGCAGACCTAAAACTCTCTTTCCTTTTAGGAGTTCTTCTGTTTTCTGTTTTGTTTTTCCAGGCTTCATAGACGTGGACTATTCTGTATTGACTAAGTAAACAGGCGAAACACTGTAAGGAGGAGAAAATAAAAGTTGGGCAACAAGTAAAATGAGAGAGAGGGAAGGATGACAAGTATATCTATATGCATGGGGGAATGAGGATCGTGATACGTAATTACGCTCTGGCAGACTTTGGAAACTTAAGGTGCGTCTTTGAGACATTAGAATGTAATGAGATATGGGGATAGGTGGGTTTCACTTTCACAATCCTAGCATATCTCCTACAGAATTTCAAGGCTATCAAGGTATGAAAAGGAACCAGAGGCCACCGCCAATGTTCTTTACTGAGAACAGGAAGATGAAAGAATTATGAAACTTTTCGGTTATAATAACCCACAGGCAAAATGTGTTGCATTTTGGGAGGGCCTGATTCCATCAGATAACATCAACAAAAATCCACAGATCTGCATCTCCCTGCTACCTTATCTATGATCCAGAATCCCCAAGCCAGGGGTGCTCATTAGGTAGATTGCGATCTACTGGTAGATCGCGTAGGGCATCCTGGTAGATCGCAGGCAGGGAGGGAGCAAGACTCAGTCCCATCCTGCAGGCTCCCGACACCGCCCAGGTGCAAAAGGAGGTTGGACTGGATGGCCCTTGGCGGTCTCCTCCTATTCTAGGAACCCATTGTTATTATTATTATCAGAGGCTGAATGGCCATCTGTGAGGAATGCTTTGATTGTGTTTTTCCCTTATGGCAGAAGGAGGTTGGACTGGATGGTCCGTGGAGGTCTCCTTCTACTCTATGAACCTATTGTTGTTGTTACTATTATTATTAGTAGTAGTAGCAGAGGCTGAATGAATATTTTCATCATTATTATTATGAATAAATTCAGGGGCTTATTATACTCACATTTAGTTGAATTCAGTCTTAAATATATTATATGGCTCTCACTGAAATAAATTTGCAAATATTTTGCTTTTATGGCTCTCTGAGTAGTGGGTAAGTAGATCATTTTGACTTGGTTGTTTTATAAGTAGCATGCATGCTGAAAACGTGTGAGCACCCCTGCCCCAAGCTGTTCTGCTAGTAGAACAACCACACCTTCAAAGAGAGTTCCCTGTCAGGTTTGGACACTTTTGCTCCTTTGTAATTGTGCTGAAGATGCTCCTGTATTAACAGCCCTATTACATTTGTATGTATTCATTAGCAAATTCAGTGAGGTTGGCTTCTGAAAAATGCTCCAAGTTTCACAGAACTCAGGCATACATCTGTATAAGTGTACAATCATGCCTGGTTTTAATGCAAGCAAAAATATAGAAAGGTATTTGGGTGCTTTCAGGTCGGGCTTTAAATGTGCAATTGCATTGCTTCGTTCTGGACGCTTACAAGAAGGTCTGACGACACAATAAGCAGGCTTTCTATGTGTTTCCATTTTCTCTTGTCTTCTTACCAAAAAAAAATCCATTAAGGAAAACAGGACAACTTCCACCCACTCTCCACAAAAAAACCTCCCTTATACAGGGCCTAAATACAAGGAATACCCCATCTGGAAGTGTTTTCTTCTTTTTAAATACAAAAATTGTAACATGCCCGACTACAACTGAGCAGGTCTCGGGGGAAAGTGAGCCACCATCCTGACTTCAGAGTGCTTATGGGGCACAGAAACACAAGGGAAGGGGCACTTTGAACTACTGGCTCTCAAATGGCAAGTTCCCTGTCAGCCTGAGGAGAAAATTTCAAATCCCAAGGCAACAAATGATTCTTCACCAGCCAGAGATGGAGCCCTCAGTGACACAGTGGGTTAAACCCCTGTGCCGGCAGGACTGAAGACCGACAGGTCACAGGTTCGAATCTGGAGAGAGCGCGGGTGAGCTCCCTCTATCAGCTCCAGCTCCTCATGCGGGGACATGAGAGAAGCATCCCACAAGGATGATAAAGCATCAAAAACATCACCTGGGCAACGTCCTTGCAGACGGCCAATTCCCTCACACCAGAAGTGACTTGCAGTTTCTCAAGTCGCTCCTGGCACTACCAAAATAATAAAAGAAAAAAATAAAACCCCAGTCAGAGACAAGCTTCTCCCAACACTGGTGATTTAGCTATGTTCCAATGAAGATGTACAGACAGGAAACTTGTGCAAGTCCACACCAATGTGCAATTCTTCCCCATGCTGCCTCTTCTCTGTACTGGAGGCTTAAAATTGAATATACAGTATCTTGTACAAGTCCTCCTCTAATGTCAGATTGGACTACAGCCTCAACCTTGATTCTTATCCAAGTTGCACAGTGTGGATGGTAAGTGGTAAATTAAAGTAGTACGGAGTTCAGAAACACTGCTCTAAAGCAGGCCTTATTCTTTGGGGATGGGCACTGGAAAGTCATAAATTCCTTCTCTGCTTCCAGCCTAAGAGTGGCTTGTGATGCAATGGACTCTGCAACACGTGGACCTTCCAGAGAACTCTGGCAATTTCACCAATGGAAATGCAGCACAGCCTTTGCCATTTTTAACAGCAATAGTAATAATAATAATAAATTTTTTTACCCCACCACCATCTCCCCTAAGGGACCTGGGGCGGTTTACATGTGGGACCAACCCTAGAGGGAACAAAAAAGTGTACCAACTAAAAACATAGTTAAAAACACAATAACATAAGCAGTTAAACAGAACACTTCGCATGACAACCAAAACCTAAGGTGAGGGATTCACACACATTTTTCAGACTATTATGTTAATCTTTTTCAGTATAAAAAAGAGAAGGAAGGAATCTAGCTGCACCTTGCAGACAAAATGGTTCAGCATGAGCGCTCACAGATTTTATCTGCTTCTTCAGATGCATTAACAGAGTACAGCAGGTGATTACAAACAGTGTGTCGTGACACATTCGTGTGGCACCTGCAGCGTTGAGGTGTGTTGTGCAAATGTAAGGAGGAACCTGAGTATATGTGAAATCAGCAAAAATGTATATCTGTCTAAAAATCTAAAGGAATGTTTTTCATGAGCTATGTTGTGTCCCCATACATTTCAATATTACAGTTTATATATGTGCCCGGATCTTTTCCGGTTTTCTAGTAAAACTGAATTACTGTGTCAGGAAATGATGCCTGTCTAAAAAGTGTGTCACCCACATGAGAGCTCTGGAGTATGGTATTACCGCTTCTCCACAAAGCCTCCTGCTCTACACCTGCTCTGGAGTGTCAACACCAAAAGTTTCAAATAAGAGTACACAGGAAAGGAGGGCGACGAAAATGATTAAGGGTCAGGAGAACAAGCCCTATGAGGAGCGGCTTAAAGACCTGGGCATGTGTAGTCTGCAGAAAATAAGGCTGAGAGTTGATGAGGGCCATGTATAAATATGTGAGGGGAAATCATAGGGAGGAGGGAGGCGGCTTGTTTTCTGCTGCCCTGGAGACTAGGTTATATGAGTCCACACTGCCATATATTCCAGTTCAAAGCAAATAATGTGGGATTTTATTCAGCTGTGTGGATGCGGCCAAAGAAGCAAGAAGACATTTCGGACAGCTTTAACAACTCACCTCAATCAATCAACTTTATTTGTATCCCTATCTCCCTGTGGGAACTCGGGGTGACTCACAACATGGATAGCTATCATTCTATGTCACACATATAGATAATAAATTAAAAATGCAAATAATATTAAAAAAATTATCATAACTGAACATGACAGACATACGATTAACATACTACTCATAGTCAAGAGCAAGGGTGGGAGAGAAGCCTACCCCTTGGAAAGGAAATTCACCCCTGAAATGTGATTATTATGGGGAAAAGGTGGCTCAACTGAAGTTTTCTGACCAATCCCTGTTTCCACAACAACCCCCCCCCCTTTTTTTTTTTTACAGTTTCTCAACTTGCTCCTGACACGACCACAAAAAAAAGATATTTACATTACAATTCATAACAGTTGAAAAATTACACTTGTGAAGTAGCAACAAAATAAATTTATGGTTGGGGGGTCACCACAACAGGAGAAACTGTATTAAGAGGTTGCGCAGAATTAGGTAGGTAGAGAACCGCTGCTTTAGAACACTTCACCTCACTTTCTGTCCCTGTGATCATTGAGATTTTGGAGAAAAAAAGGGTTTTGTTGTGGAAATAGGGATTGGTCAGAAATCTTCAGTGGAGCCACATTTTCCCCATAATAATCACATTTCAGGGGTGAATTTCCTTTCCAAGGAGTAGGCTTCTCTCCCACCCTTGCTCTTGACTATGAGTAGTATGTTAATCGTATGTCTGTCATGTTCAGTTATGATTAATTTTTAATATAATTTGCATTTTTAATTTATTATGTATATGTGTGACATAGAATGATTGCCATCCATGTTGTGAGCCACAGGGAGATAGGGATACAAATAAAGTTGATTGATTGAGGTGAGTTGTTAAAGCTGTCCGAAATATTTTCTTGCTTCTTAGGCCGCATCCACACAGCTGAATAAAATCCCACGTTATTTGCTTTGAACTGGAATATATGGCAGTGTGGACTCAGATAACCCAGTTCAAAGCAGATACTGTGGGATTTTCTGCCTTGATACTCTGGTTTATAGGGCGGTGTGGAAGGGCCCATAGAATCATAGAGTTGGAAGAGACCTCGTGGGTCATCCAGTCCAACCCAGGGGCGGCCTAAGGTAATTTTAAATGGTAAGCAAACATTATTTTGACGCCGCCCCCCAAAAACATTATTTTGGCGCCCCCCCCTCCGCGCATGCCCAGAAGCTCCTGTGCGCAGGCGCAGAAGCCTGTAAACACAGCACTCCCTATTCAGCATGCGCGCCCCCCCTCTCCGCGCATGCCCAGAAGCTCCTGTGCGCAGGCGCAGAAGCCTGTAAACACAGCACTCCCTATTCGGCATGCGCGCCCCCTCCGCGCATGCCCAGAAGCTCCTGTGCGCAGGCGCAGAAGCCTGTAAACACAGCACTCCCTATTCGGCATGCGCCCCCTCCCCCGCGCATGCCCAGAAGCTCCTGTGTGCAGGCGCAGAAGCCTGTAAACACAGCACTCCCTATTCGGCACGCGCGCCCCCTCCGCGCATGCCCAGAAGATCCTGTGTGCAGGCGCAGAAGCCTGTAAACACAGCACTCCCTATTCGGCATGCAGGGAGGTTTGCTAAGGCGCAGCGTCGGAGCACACAAGGCCCAAAAGCGGAACATCGGCCGGACGCTGTCTGGCGGGCGGGGGAATGCGCCCTTTACTCAGATGGCGCCCCACACAGCGGCGTCCTTCGCCTACCAGTAGGACCGCCCCTGGTCCAACCCCCTGCCAAGAATCAGGATAATTGCAGTCTAAGCACTCCTGACAGATGGCCATCCAGCCCCTGTTTAAAAGCCTCTAAAGAAGCAGCCCCCACCACATTCAGGGCAGAGAGTTCCACTGCTGAACAGCTCTCACAGTCAGGAAGTTCAGGTGGAATCTCCTTTCCTGTAGTTTGAAGCCATTGTGCCACATCTTAGTCTACAGGGCAGCGGAAAACAAGCCTCCTCCCTCCTCCTTATGATTTCCCCTCACATATGTATACATGTAGGGTTCCCATATGTCCCTTATTCTAAGGGACGTCCCTTATTTTGGCCCTAAAATTTGTGTCCCTTATTTTCAGGCCCTGTCCCTTATTTTTGACTAGCAGGACAGGACTGGGTGGGGTTGACCAGAGGAAGCTGCGCTGTGGTTTCCACGGCAATGCCTGCCCGGGAATGCCAACTCGCAGGGCAGCCTGCGTCCCCGTTGGAAGGAAGAGGCAATACAGGACTTTTTCAAACTACAGTAGACTAATTAACCGTTACCCAAGGGGAATGTTGGATCATGTTGGATAACGATCGTTTCTGGTTGCTTGAAAGTTACTCTTAAAATAGGCCTAGCTGTGCATCCCAATACTATACAATGCTGTGTATCCCATACTATACTATACCATTAACTATTGACATAATAATCATGAAGATGTACTGTCTTATAAAATTTATTTTATTTTAATGTTTCGACTGCACTTTTAAAGTCAGCAAAGTCAAGTACTAAATACAGATGGAGAAAATAAGTTAGTTCTAATAATGTTTTTTTCGGCATGACAAAGCATGTAGAAACATACCACGTCCTGTTAAGAGGGTGTAAGTCAGTTTCTTTTGTGAGTTTCAATCATTATCTTATTCTGTTAATAAAACTATTTCTACCTAATGTTTGAGTTTCAAGTTTTTAATGAAGCGTCCCTTATTTTTGTGAAAAATCCCGTAAATGTCCCTTATTTCTTATATCAAAAAATGGCAACCCTAGCCGGCTGAAGCGCTCCAGCCGGCTGAAGGTGAATCCGTCGAAGACGGAGATCTTGTGGCCTGGTTGCCCTGGGCTGGGTGGGTGCCGGTTGCCTACCCTGGATGGCGAGCAATTGAGCTCGTCATCCCTTGTTAAGAGCTTGGGTGTCCATTGGACCCTTTGCTGACCATGGAGACCCAGGTCTCCATGGTCAGCAAACAGCTGCTTTTTACCATCTTTGCCAGGCTAGGCGACTGGCACCCTACCTGTCCAGGGATGACCTGGCCACGGTGATCCAAGCGACGGTCATCTCGAGACTGGACTACTGTAACGCCCTCACGTTGGCCTTCCCTTGTCGGCAATCCGAGACTCAAGCTGGTGCAGAATGCCGCGGCTCGCTTGCTGGTGGGAGCACCAGTGAGGGAGCACATTACTCCCATCCTCCGGCAACTGCACTGGCTTCCCATAGAGTACCGAATTGCCTTCAAGGTGTTGGTACTTACCTTTAAGGCCTTGCACGGTCTAGGGCCTGTGTACCTGAGGGACCGCCTTGCCCCGTATGTTCCCCCGAGATCACTACATTCAGAAGAGCAAAATCTGCTATTGGTTCCATCGATCCGCTCCTGCCATCTATCCACAACTAGGCAGAGGGCTTCTCTGTGGTGGCCCCAGTATGGTGGAACTCGCTGCCTGATGCTACTCGAGCGATCTCAGAGCTCGGCCCTTTTCGAAGAGCTTGCAAGACTGTCCTCTTTAAACTGGACTTCGACTAATTGATCCGCCCTGAGGGGTTTATGCCTGGAGTTTTTAGAAATCGATTTTTTCTGATTTTACTGTATACTGGTTTTATGTGTTATGTTTTTATGCTATGTATGGCTGCAAGTTGTATGCGCAGCATGTTTTTATTGTATGTTGTGATCCGCCCCGAGCCTGCAGGGAGGAGCGGAATATAAGATCGAATAATAAATAAATAAATAAATAAATAAAATATATACATGTCTCCTCTCTGCCTTATTTTCTGCAGACTAAACATGCAGAGCTCTTTAAGCCGCTCCTCATAGGGCTTGTTCTGCCCTTGATCATGTTCGTCGCCCTCCTTTCCTGTGTACAGGCAGGGGCGGTCCTACAAGGTAGGCCAAGTAGGCGGCCGCCTAGGGCGCCATCTGGGAAGGGGGTGCCATCCTGGCTGCATGGGGCGCCATCCTGGCCCTGCTGATGTTCCTCAGACAGCGCCACAGCGCCCTGGCCTTGTGTGCTCCGACGCCGCTTCTGGGCATGCGCGGAGGTTTTACAAGAGGCGCAGTTGCTCCAGAGCTGAAGTTGAGCGCAGGAGCAACTGCACATCTGCGAAAACCTCCGTGCATGCCCAGTAGCTCCCTTGCGCAGAAGCCTGTAAGCAAAGCACTCCCTATCGGGCAGGCAGGGAGTGCTTCCCCTCTCCCTTTGTCTCCGCCGCGCGCGCATTTGCAGGGAAGGAGAAAAGAATCAGTGAAGGAAGTGTAAGTGAAGGAATGAATGAAGGGCTTTCCTCCTCCTCCTCTGTGACCTCTTCTCTCCCTCCTTCCTTTCTTCGGCTCTATTTCTGTCTAGACCTGAGGGGCCTGAGGCTATGAGGAGTTGTGGGAGTTGGAGGCCAAAACACCTAGAGGGAGGGAGGGCCCAAGTTTGCCCAGGCCGTGCTGCCTGTATTCGACCTCATTTGGACATTTTGGCTGTTTTTCTATTTACATTTACATTGGGATCCTAATTTTGGACTTATGGGAGACTCCTATGAATTATGAGACGGGTGGTAGGTAATATATTCTGATTTTGATGCATTTACATGGCGTTTCTTGTTGATTTTTATACAGTTCTGCTTAATATTGTCATACAATATAATAAAAATACAATATAACAATAGAATAATGATATATTTTATATTACATGTAATATTACAAACAATATTGCAGTATAGTGGTATTGTACAAAATAGTAATATATAATATTTTATTTTACTTTATTTTGGGTTATTTGAGTTTTATAGGAATAATGAAAATATTTAGTAGAGGATAATTTCATTAAAATAAATAATTTTATTTATTATTTTATAATAATAATATAATAGAATGTTATATTGTATTATAATGTCAATATATTATAATATAATTATATTGTAATGTAGTATAATATAATTATGATATAATATAGTATGAGTATGGTATAATATATTGTATATACATTGATACAATATAATACTACTAATGGTATTGTGATATTCTGTGAAGAGCCTGGGGGTCCACCTAGACTCCCAGCTGACCATGGAGGCCCAGGTCTCCGCGGTCAGCAAGGCTGCTTTTTCCATCTCTGACAGGCAAGGAGGCTGGCCCCTATCTCTCGGGAGCGACCTGGCCACGGTGATCCAAGCCACGGTCATCTCAAGGCTAGATTACTGTAACGCGCTCTACGTTGGCCTCCCTCTGTCGGCGATCCGGAAGCTCAAGCTGGTGCAGAACACTGCCGCCCGGCTCTTGTCTGGCACCCCAGCAGGCTGCCACATAACACCTGTCTTGCAGGATCTGCACTGGCTGCCAATTGAGCACCGGATCGCCTTCAAAGTGTTGGTTCTTACCTTTAAGGCCTTGCACGGCCTGGGGCCAGCGTTGCTGAGGGACCGTCTCACTCCATATTGCCCTTCGAGATCACTACGGTCCGAGGATGCCAACTTCCTGGAAATACCATCAGCAAAGCTGGCACGTTTGACATCTACCCGCCGGAGGGCGTTCTTTGTCATAGCTCCCACGCTATGGAACGCCCTCCCGGCCGAAACCAGGGCCTTGAAGGACCTGCTCCCGTTCAGACGGGCTTGCAAAACCCATCTGTTCAAGCAGGCTTTTGGCGAATAGGCCCGTGTACCTTTACAGAAAAGGTACAGAAAAGGGCAACTAGAATGATCCAAGGGATGGAGCGGCTCCCTTATGAAACCAGGTTGCAACGCCTTGGTCTTTTCAGCCTTGAAAGACGGCGTTTAAGAGGTGACTTGATCGAAGTGTATAAAATCATGCATGGGATAGAAAAGGTGAATAAAGAAAACTATTTTCTTTGTCACAAAACACTAGGACTAGAGGGCACTCCCTGAAGCTCCAAGGTAGGAAAATTAGGACTAATAAAGGGAAATATTTCTTCACCCAGAGGGTCATTGGGTTATGGAACTCACTTCCAGAGGAGGTTGTGACAGCTGTCAGCCTGGACAGCTTCAAGGCAGGATTAGACAGATTCATGGATACCAAGTGTATCGGTAGTTACTGAAAAGGACATCCAAGTGCCACCTCGGAGTGGTTGAGGTAGGCAGGATTTCCCTGGGTACTGGTTGTGGGGGGTCGGGAGCAGGTCAGGGTTTTGCCCTCCCTTCTGCTCGAGATCCCCGTGTACAACTGGTGGGCCACTGTGTGATACAGAATGCTGGACTAGATGGGCTGAGGTCCGATTCAGCATGGCTCTTCTTATGTTCTTATGTTCTTTAAGTGTGTTATGCTGAATTATGTTACTGTTTTATTTCGCCACTGCTATTTTAACAGTTTTTACTGTTTTTTATCTTGTATTTTATTGCGCCTTTGGCTCTTGTGAGCCGCCGCGAGCCTCCGGGAGTCGGCGGCATAGAAGCCTGAATAAATAAATAAATAAATATTATAATTGTATATTTGTTTTACATGGGGGGGAGGGCAAAATAATGTTTTTGGGGGGGGCACCAAAATAATGTTCGCCTACCATTTAAAATTACCTTAGACCGCCCCTGTGACCAGGTACTTTTAAAAGTACCTGTACGAGCTCAACTTAATACCAAACCTATGGAAGCTCTTCTGCCTGGAAGTGGCCTGCCCTGGATTCCTTCGGCCTACTGCCCCAAGGCAGGCTTCCAAGCTGCAGCTGTACCAAGTGTGAGGAGAGGCGAGGAGTGGGTTGGCGGAGCCAGGCAGGCCGGGGACACCTGTGGCAGCCGAAGGGGCGCCTGGAGGGAGCCTGGCCCGCTTCCCTGAGGAGGGACCCCTTCACCCCAGAGGCAGGGCCCCTCCATTACCCCCCCCCAATCCCCACCCCACACACAAACGGACGCTTCCCCTTGGCAACAGCGGCTACCCACCCAAGATGATGGACAGGATGAGGCGCAGCGCCTGCTCCGTGGAGCCTAGCGACGCCGCGATTTCCGCCAGGCTCGTGCCTATCCGGAAGGCGCTTCCTGCCTCTGCCGCTGCCATCTTCTCGGCCGCGAGGCCACCCTCCAACCCGGCAACTCCAGCCACAAGCAGCAGCAGCAGCAGCCCCGCCGCCGCCGCGGGCCCGCACCTCAGCCGCGCCCCTTCGCCCATTCCTGCCAAGCCCATTGGCCCCCGGCTCCCTCTCCCCGCTTCCCATTGGCTAACAGGTGGCAGGGGGGGCGGAGCCACCCACCTCGTCGCTTAACTGAGGCAAAGGTTATCCACACCCTCTTCTCTTTTTTTTACTTTTCGCCCTTCTTCGCGCACGCGGAAGGAGGGAAGGGGGAGGTCCGCTCCCATTGGGCGGAGCCCGGAGCGCGAGGCGGAGCTCGGCTTCTCATTGGCTGTGCCGAGACAGGCGAGAGCCCGGCAGGGAGGGGGCCGCGGTCGAGGTTACTATCGGGCAGTCAGGAGAGAGAGCGAGGGAGGGGTGGGCGTGGCCCCACGGGAGGCCAACCGAGTGCACCGCCTAGAAGCCACGCCCACCTCATGAATATTAACTAGCCTAGCCCCTCCCTTTTATCTCTTTGTTTTTATGGCCGCGCGCATTTATTTTGAGGGCCCTTCCACACAGAATATCAAGGCAGGAAACCCACACTGCCTGCTTTGAACTGGGTTATCTGAGTCCACACTCAGATGTTGTGGGATTTTCTGCCTTGATATTCTGTGTGGAAGGAAGGCCCTGAGTGTGGACTCAGGTAACCCAGTTCAAAGCAGATAATAGTGGGATTTTTTTTTGGCCTTGATATTCTGGGATAGAGGGCTGCGTGGAAGAGCCCTGAGTCCACACTGCTATATAATCCGGAGTGGAGATCATCTATCGGACATATGGCAAGCTATTTAACCTCAGCCGACTGAAAGCCAAAACCAAGGTTATAGCGACATCTGTTATACAACTCCAATATGCTGATGACAACGTCGTCTGTGCACATTCAGAAGAAGACCTACAAGCCACTCTAAACACCCGCGGAAGCATACGAGAAGCTCGGCCTGTCATTGAACATTGAGAGAACCAAAGTGCTCTTCCAGCAGTCACCAGCCAATCCTTGGATTTAGTTTTCGCTCTCTCGGCATTACTTCGCGAACGAAGATTCTTAGGAAGGACGTTTTACAAGCGCATCTGAGATAGGCAAGTTCAGTTGCAGAAAGCACAGCAGAAAGTCTCCTTGGGTTCTGGCCCAGTTTACCTGTCCGAACGGATTCTCCCCTACAAACCATCTAGAACAGGGCTGTCCAACTTCTGCCAGCCCAAGGGCAGGACTTCTGGTGAGTGATCACCTGGGGGCCACTCGGCCACGCCCCCGGCAGCTCCGCCCCCTCTCCCAAAGCGTACCAATAGCCTTGGAAGTGGGCGATTTCGCCCCCTTCCGAGGCTGTTGTGACGCTTTGGGAGAGAAGGAGCAGCCACGGGGAGCCTTCACGGCTCCATGCCCTCGCCCAATGCATCACAACAGCTGTTGTGACGCTTTGGAGGAGAGGGCGAAGCCGCAAGGAGGCTTCCGCGGCTCCGCCCCTCGCCCAAAGCATCACAACAGCTGTTGTGACGCTTTGGGGGGAGAGGGGCCGCAAAGGAGGCTTCTGCGGCTCTGCCCCCTCGCCCAAAGCATCACAACAGCTGTTGGGACGCTTTGGGTGAGAGGGCGAAGAGACTTCCGCGGCTCTGCCCCCTCGCCCAAAGCATCACAACAGCTGTTGGGACGCTTTGGGTGAGAGGGCGACGCCCAAACCATCACAACAGCTGTTGTGACGCTTGGGGAGAGGGCGAAGCAGCGAGGAGGCTTCCGCGGCTCCGCCCCTCGCCCAAAGCATCACAACAGCTGTTGTGACGCTTTGGGGGAGAGGCTTAAGCCGCAAGGAGGCTTCGCGGCTCCCCCCCTCGCCCAAAGCATCACAACAGCTGTTGTGACACTTTGGGGAGGGCGAAGCGCGAGGAGGCTTCCACGGCTCGCCCCTCGCCTAAAGCGTCACAACAGCCTCGGAAGCTTCTGAGGCTGGCGTGACGCTTTGGGAGAGAGGGAGGAGCCAGGGGGGCTCCCCCCGCCCTCCCAAAGTGGGCAAAACCGCACGCATGCGCACTTTTTTGGAATTTTTAAAAAAAAATCAATTTTTTTCTATTTTTATTTTTTATTAAAAAGCTTAGGGGCCCCCAGGGAAGGGGCTGGGGGGCCGTATACGGCCCGCGGGGCATCAGTTGGACAGCCCTGATCTAGAACATTAAGATCCTCCGGAGAGGCCCTGCTCTCGATCCCGCCAGCTTCGCAAGCGCAGCTGGTGGGGACGAGAGACAGGGCATTCTCTGTGGTCGCCCCTCGGCTGTGGAACTCTCTACCAAGTGATGCCAGATCTGCCCCCTCTCTGTTGTCCTTTAGGAGGCTGGTGAAGACCTGGATGTGGAACCAAGCCTTCCCAGAATAGGCTGAGATTGGCTATTGTCTGAATGTATGACCACGTTTTCAGACTGAGTGGAATTGTTTTAATGGCGATGTGGTTTTATGCTGAGTTTTTATGTATTTTAATATGTTGTTCTAGTTGTTTTTAAATTGTATAGCATTGAATTTTTGCTGTTATGCCTGTCTGAGTCCCTCGATAGAGGTGAGAAGGTTGGGGTACAAAAGTTTTAAATAAATAATAAATAAATAATGTTGTTTCCAAGTTGCGGTTCTTTCTGTGTTGTCGTTTATCTTCAAGACCCATTCGGCGTGTCTTCTCAAAAGAGGCCACAGCATTGTGGATAGCGCGTCTCCATGCTTCCTGATGTGAGGCCAGGGTGGACCATTGTTGGTGATCAATCTGGCCGAGCCTGAGATGTTGTTTCAGGGAGTCCTTATATCTCTCTTTGGGGGCGCCTCTCTTGCGCTGACCCATGGCGAGTTCACCATAGAGTAGTATCTTTGGGAGGCGGTGGTCCTCCATCCTAGAGATGCTCCCTGCCCAGCGCAGCTGTGTTCTCAATAGCATGGCCTCAATGCTGGTGATCCCTGCTTGCTCAAGGACAGCAACATTAGTCACATAGTCGGTCCAGTGTATATTTAGGATTGTGCAAAGACAGCGCTGATGAAAGCGTTCGAGGAGTCGTAGGTGTTGGCGATAGGTGACTCATGTTTCAGACCCATAGAGGAGAATAGACAGTACGATAGCTCTGTACACACTGATTTGGGTGCTTTGCCTCAGGTGCTTCTTGCTCCAGACTCTTTTGTGAAGCCTTCCAAATGCACTATATGCCTTTGCTAATCTGTGATTTATCTCTTTATCAACCTTGGCATCTGAAGAGATGATGCTTCCCAGGTAGGTGAACTGCCGAACGGACTTAAGCACAGATTTGCCTATGCTGACGTGGGAATTATGATGTTCTTCCTGTGGTGCGGGCTGGTAGAGGACTTCCGTTTTCTTCAGGCTGACTTCCAGCCCAAATAGCTCTGCAGCTGCTGCAAAGCAGGATGTCAGGCGCTGCAGAGCTGCTTCTGAATGGGCGACAAGGGCAGCATTGTCAGCAAAAAGCAGCTCACGGACTAGATAGTTTAGAGTCTTAGTGCGAGCCCTCAGACGGCTTAAGTTAAGCAAGCTGCCATCAGTACGATAGCGTATATATATATGCCGTCTTCTTCGAGGTCTGCCGTAACCCTTTGGAGCATCATGCTGAAGAAGATTGTAAATAGGGTGTCGTAACCCCCACAGATGGCTCAAAGACACGCCAAGCTAGTAAAAGTATTCACAGTTTATTTTGAACAAAAACACAGCCACAGTCCGGCATAAAAGGAACCCACAAAAAACCCTGTAAACAAAAACAATGAAGACGTCCGTCTCTTGAAGTCCTTGGCTTTATTCCGGCTTGAAGTCTGTTGCGATGTGAAGACCCGTCCAGAAAAGGAAAGGAAGAGTGCTTCTCCAATTCCAGGAGCTAAGTATACAAACAAACACATAAAGCCCCCCGCATCCCACAGCAACTTCCCTCCACCCATATACGATACCAATTAAGGGACAGACACTCACAGCAACACAGGAAAAGCCCAAACGAAACGCGGTAGTCACTAAACATAAAAACACACATTAAAACCCCAAACCCCCAACATACAACATTTTCAGCTAGAGCTGCCATGGCAGCTCCCCCAGAACCCAGCATGGAAAACAGCCCAATACTCACAGCTTGCTGGGAATCAGGAACTGCGATACAAGAAACAAGAGCACCAAATACACGAACCAGCAACCCAGTTAAAGGACCCCAGACCGATTCACCATCCCCACTAGGCCAAGCAAGGTCACTCGAAAAGCCAAAAAAGGAGCTTTCGCTGGACTCAGAATTTATCACATCCTGACATCTTGCACCAGTGCTGAGTCCAGCTCGGTATCACTCTCTTCTGAAGGTAACTCTACATCAAACCCCTCAAAAGTATCATCACTGGTAGGCTCCCTAAGTATTTGTCGGACCTTTCTCCTGTGCTCTGCCTCTTCCAAACTCTCAGCACTTGCAGCCCTTTTCCTCCCAGCTGCAGTCATTCTGCCCAAACCTCCCTCTTCCAGTGACATGTCCAACACAGAATCCTCCTCCGAGTTACTACCTGTAGCAACTACAGGCTCAGTTTGCTCAACTACAACATAGGGTTGGTGCAAGAACACAACCTTGTTTCACTCCATTAGTTATTAGAAAGGGCTCTGAGAGAGCATCGCCGTATCTGACTTGACCGCACTGGCCCTCATGTAACAAATGTTACATAGAGTTTTACTGGCATGTATAATCTACTGTCTAATAAATTATATAATGTGTCTTTAATGTTTTAATGGTTTTTAATGTTTTAATTGTACTTCGAATTGTTTACTTATTGACAGCATCGTATGGTTCTTGTATGAGGCTGCCCTGAGTCCCCCTTCGGGGGGAGAAGGGCGGGGTAAAAATGCATGAAATAAAATAAATAAATAAATACAGTCCTCTCCAGTGTTAGAAAAACAGCTTAATGGTGTAACATTAGAAAATGTTGACCAGTTCCACTATCTTGGCACCCATCTCTCCACAAAAGTTAACATTGATACTGCTCTGTGAGCACAGCATTTTTCCGAATAAAGCAGAGAGTGTTTGAGGACTGGGACATCCGTAGAGAGACCAATGTGCTTGTTTATAAGCTATTGTCCTCCCAACCCTGCTATATGCCTGCGTGACATGGACAATGTACAGAGATCACATGCAACTCCTGGAACGATTCCATCAGCATTGCCCCTGAAAAATCCTGCAAATCTTGGGAAGACAGGTGGACAAATGTCAGCATGCTGGAAGAAGCAAAGACCACCAGCATTGAAGCGATGGTCCTCCGCCATCAACTCCGCTGGACCGGCCACATTGTCCGAATGCCCAACCACCGTCTCCCAACGCAGTTGCTCTACTCTGAGCTCAGGAACGGAAAACGGAATGTTGGAGAACAGGAAAAGAGATTTAAAGATGGGCTCAAAGCCAACCTTAAAAACTGTGGCATAGACACTGAGAACTGGGGAGCCCTGACCCTTGAGCGCTCTACCTGGATGTCAGCTGTGACCAGCAGTGCTGTAGAATTTGAAGAGGCACAAATGGAGGGTGAAAGAGAGAAACGTGTCAAGAGAAAGGTGCATCAAGGCAACCCCGATCAGGACCACCTTCCAACTGGAAAGCAATGCCCTCACTGCGAGAGAACATGCAGTTCAAGAATAGGGCTCCACAGTCACGTACCCACCGCCAGTACACTGATCTTGGAAGTCAATCCTACTTAGACAACGTCGAAGTCAGGGGTCGGGAACCTATGGCTCGCGAGCCAGGTGTGGCTCTCTTGATGATCGCATCTGGCTCGCAAGCATTTGGGATTCCTTCGCTTCGCGCCTGCGCAGTTCCTCTTTTCTCCATCTAGAGTTCCAAGCCAAAGGAGCCGTGTTCACATGTGCCCTGCGTCCTCCTCCCCCCTCTCATCTCGAAAGCGTTTGTGTGTGTGTGTCCTCCGCCTCTCCCGATGGGGGGAAAGCGGCACAAAAGCGGCGGTGACGGGAGTCCGTGTCTTGGCAGCTCTTGGCGTCCCTCAGGTGAGTGAGGAAGGCGGAGGCACCGCTTGGAGCGACCCCGCCAGGCCCTCAGTGAGTCGCCTCTTGTGAGGGTTTCTCGGCTTAACCGCCGCAGTGACCTCATGCTCCTTTGGCCGAGGGGCGCATGTGCGGGAGGAGAGGGGAGGGGAGAAAAGGCCCTCCTCAAGGGCCTGGAGCGTACCTACACTCTTCAGCAGCTGCACAGAGCAGCGCATTTCACACTGAGACACTTAACTGCCACCTCCAAGTACCATACCTGTGGGCAGGAATGAAGTGTTCAACAAAAACTAGGCATCTAAAAAGTTAACAGAATGGAAGAGTAAGGAAACCCCAGAAACAAATCTGGACAAAATAATAAAATAATATATTATATGGCTCTCACTGAAATAAATTTCCAAATATTTTGCTTTCATGGTTCTCTGAGTCAAAAAGGTTCCTGACCCCTGCCCTACATGGTTTGGGTTGAGGTTACCTACAGGATCGCCTTCTCCTGTACAATCTGCCTGACACACTTAGGTCCTCTGGGGGGCAGTTACTACAACTAGCCAAAACCCTACTGGCAACCACAACCCAGAGGACCTTTTCATTGCCGCCCCAAGACTGGAACAACCTGCTGGAGGATGACCTATCTCTTCCGGCAGGCCTATCCAGACAGTTTTAATGATGAATTTTAAACTCCACTGTATGTCTAATTTTTGTTTTGTGTATTTTAATACCCCCAGCGTCAGTTGTCCCACAGCTTCGCCAGCCTTGAGGGGGCAGTGCCAAGCCAGCATTGTGCTGGCTCTGCCACCGCTGGCTTGGCACTGCCCCCTCAAGGCTGGCAAAGCTGTGGGAGCGCTGAAGCCGGGGGAGGGGGCGGAGCCAGGCCACGCCATGCCCCTCCCCTGGCTTCAGTTCTCCAGCGCCCCGGTCCCCTCTTCTTTTTCTTCGCCGCCGCCCAGCCCATCCTCCTCCTCTCCCAAGCAGCAGGAGTTCGGCAGGAGGAGGGGGGAAGGAAGGGGGGCAGAGAGCTTTTCCCGCGGCACACCTGATGATCGCTCACGGCACACTAGTGTGCCACGGCACACGGAAACACTGCTTTAGTTGATGAAACACTGCTGTAACCTACCTCAAGCCGTGAGGAAAGGTGGCCAAGAAATAAAATTATTATTATTATTTGAAACACAACAAGATGAGTCCACAGCTGTTGTATTGGATCACACGTCGGACACTTCAGTTCAAAGCAGATAATGTGGATCATCTGATTTGATAATCTGTATTAAATGGCAGTGTAGAAGGGGCCTAAGGAACTTTCAGACAAATAATGTGACCATTCCACCATTTAATGTACTGTTGGGTTTGTACTTGGCGGGTTTTTTTTACTGTTGTACTGTGCTATCCACTTAGAAATGCTCTAGTTACTTAAAATATGTATTATTATATATCCTAGGATACCCGGATCAGTGGAATGGTCACATTATTTGTTTTCACACACCTGGGTTCTGAAGAAGCCTAATTATAGGCCTAGGGCAGCGAGGCCTTTCTCAGACCGTTGACCCATTTCCCTCTCTGACCGTCCCATGAAGAATGTATTATTGATGTGACATTTATCTATGATTTCCTTTGGGACTTTTCATGGCCAGCGAGTGCACACATAGTGACCAATAACTATTTGCATTCCACTTCTCAGTTGACTTTTGGATGAACATTTACTTTATCATATGAAGACTATTTGAAGAATAAACCATTGAAATATACCTTATATACCCGTCTCTTTTGACTCCCTGTTTCGATAAACACAATATAGATATCCTGGCAGGAGTGGCAGAAAGACACAAACTTCCAACACAGAACTCCCATAAGCAAGAGAAAATACTATAAGAGTTTGGCGGGCATTGACCTTGAGTTTTGGAGTTGTAGTTCACCTATATCCAGAGAGCACTGTGGACTTAAACAATGTTGGATCAGGACCAAACTTGGCATGAATACTCAATATGCCCAAATGTGAACACAGATGGAGTTTGGGGAAAATAGACCTTGACATTTGGGAGTTACAGTTTGTGGGATTTATAGTTAACACACAATCAAAGAGCATCCTGAACTCTTGCAACAATGGAATTGAACCGAACTTATTGAACTCTCATTACCAACAGAACATACTGAAAGGGTTTGCTTGGGAATTGACCTTGAGTTTGGAAGTTGTAGTTCACCTACACCCAGAGAGCACTGTGGGCAGGAGGGGGAAGAAAGGGTATTGGAGGTTCCAATTTCCCACGGCACACCTGATGATCGCTCACGGCACACTAGTGTGCCATGGCACACTGGTTGGGAAACACTGGCCTAGGGCATGTACAAGAAATGGAAGAAAGGAGAAATCACTTAAGAGGAATTCAAACAAATAGCCAGTATATTAAGGAAGAAAGTTAGAACAGCCGGAGTGCAAAATGAGCTTGGCCTTTCTAGAGAGGTTAAAAACAATAAAATGGATTTTTGGTTATGTTCTAAGCAAAATAAGAAGAAGGAAGTGGTAGAGCCGCTGCATGAAGGTGATGGTGAAATGCTAACAGGACAGAGAAAAGGCAAAACTGCTCAACTTCTTCTTTGTTTCTGCCCACTTTGGCCCCTTCCACATGTTGGTGCACCAAAATCGTTCTCAAGCATTCAGGCTGATCTGATGTGCAGCAGGGAGTTCCACAGTTGCTCCATGCCCATTTGGGCCAAATGAGATGGAAAATGTGACAAACCGCGACTGCCAGACTGTTCCCACCTCCCCTTGCTTTTCTTCTCCCCAACTCTAACATTGTAAGCCATCCCCCAGGAGAAATACCTGAAAACTGCAACATCGTTCCCTCCATAGCGATTCATGGTGTCCCTTTGCATGCTTCCTAACAATAAACAATGAAATAAACCTCCCCGAGGACTGTGGAGCATCGCAGGTCTCATCCGGGACGCCTCCAAGGCATCCCAGGCCCGCGGAAGCCAAGTCCAAAAAACCGGCGGTTACGGAAATCGCGAGGACTCAGGTATCGCCTCCATTTTGGTCTCTGATTTTTCTATTTCCAAGTCTTTTCCCTTTCCCTCTCGAGTATGGGACTGGCAGAGCAGTGGCCAATGGAGTCCCGAAGAATGGCCGCCGCTTGGGATGAGCAGTTCTCCAAGTACCGTGCGATCTACAGTTTTTCCAAGTACCAAAGGACCTTTTGCATAGCAAATCCAAAGATCTTTCTCCCTACCATCATGAACTTTGTTTCTTGGGCTCCTTTTTCCTGGAAATTCACCCACCAGAACCCCTCTTTCCCCGTCCCCACTTCAAGAAGATGCCCATATGGATCCCCAAACCTGGACTATTTCCCCAACATTTTCCTGGACATTTCTATATGAATTTACTGCATGATATGAGCAAATAAAATGATGAACATAGTTAGAAAATGATATTCTTTCCCCTTAGAACAGTGTTTCTCAATCTGGGGGTCGGGACCCCTATGGGGGTCGCGAGGGAGTGTGAGAGGGGTCGCCAAAGACCATCACAAAACACATTATTTTCTATTGGTCATGGGGGTTCTGTATGGGAAGTTTGGCCAAATTCTATCGTATGTGGGGTTCACAATGCTCTTTGATTGTAGGTGAACTATAAATCCCAGCAACCACAACTTCCAAATGTCAAGGTCTATTTTTCCCAAACTTCGCCAGTGTTCACCTTTGGGCAGCTTGATTATTCATGCCAAGTTTGGTTCAGATCCACCATTGTTTGAGTCCACAGTGCTCTCTGGATGTAGGTGAACTACAACTCCAAAAGTCAAGGTCAATGCCCACCAAACCCTACCAGTATTTTCTGTTGGTTATGGGAGTTCTGTGTGCCAAGTTTGGTTAAATTCCATTGTTGGTGGAGTTCAGAAAGCTCTTTGATTGTAGGTGAACTATACATCCCAGCAACTACAATTCCCAAATCACATTTGGACGAGTATTTGTGCCAAGTTGATCCAGACCTATCATTGTTTGAGTCCACAGTGCTCTCTGGAATGTAGGTGAACTGCAACTCCCAAACTCAAGGTCAATGCCCACCAAACCCTTCCAATATTTTCTGTTGGTCATGGGAGTTCTGTGTGCCAAGTTTGGTTCAACTCCATCATTGGTGGAGTTCAGAATGCTCTTTGATTGTAGGTGAACTATACATCCCAGCAACTACACCTCCCAAATGACAAAATCACCCCCCCCCCAAATACCACCAGTATCAGGTGTAATCAGGTATTTGTGCCAAATGTGGTCCGGTGGAGGAAAATACATCTGATATTTTACATGATGATTCATAACAGTAGCAAAATTCCAGTTATGAAGTAGCAACGAAAAGGATTTCATGGTTGGGGGTCACCGCAACATGAGGAACTGTATTAAGGGGTTGCAGCATTAGGAAGGTTGAGAAACACTGCCTTAGAACTTCAATGTATCTCTCCCCGCAAGCCCCCCCCCTCCTCATGAAATGTACCTTTTAAAAATAGCAAAGCCACAACTGCTGACCAAACTGTAAATTCAAAAATGCCAGAACTCTCTTTGCATGGAAATAGGCGATAATCCGTTCTTTCCTGATCTATCTCGGGACAGACAAACTGGTAATCACCTGACTTAAGGAAACCTGCTTTCTGAGTTTCGTCTATCAGGGAATCTATAAGCCACCTGGCAACTTTGTCACTCGTCACAAAGGGCTATCTCCCAAGGCCCGAAAACTGCTTTAAAAACTATATTTCCTTCCACAGACCTATAATGAAACACCCAAGTATACCAAATGACAGAATCCGGACACTGTGTAAAGACAATCAAAAAGCCATTTTTTTTTTACAATAGGTGACAAGATGGAGGACCCCAGGGAACCTCTCTCACCAGCCAGATCTTCATCAGCATAATCCTAAACTCATTATTGGAAGTTCCGACCTCATTGTTTCACCATTCCCTCTGCTCCTTGCCCCTCATTGGCCCAAACAGCAAGACGAGGAAATTCTCCCATTGGCCTGAACTGAGGCGGCGCAGGCTCATGATTGGGTAAGGCGAACCGGCTGGCGTTCCGCCTCCCAGCTGTTGCGAAAGTTCTATCCAATCAAAACGCAGCGCGGGAACGGGGGCGGGCGGGAAATTTGAATCTGACAGTTCTGAAAATGTATAAAAATGCCTGTATAATTTGAAATAAACATGTGAAGCTTTGCGGACATCAGGAAATTGCGTCTTTGTCATCCTTTCTCAGCTGGGACAGACCTCTCTCGTTGGCACACTTCCGGATCTTGGTGAGACATTGCTCTGGGGATTTGAGGTTTCCCAAGGCGCTTTGGATCGCTCGCCAAGGTTTTTCCATCAAGGCCCTCACACTTAGAGGAGCATAGGGTCCCCGTCTTTAAGGCAGGACCCCCCTAAATCTGTGCTCGGTTTCACACACAGCTGTATACAATACATATTGAACTGGAATATATGGCAATGTGAACTCAGATAATCCAGCTCAAAGCAGATATTGTGGATTATCTGCCTTGATATTCTGGGTTTTTAAAAAATATATATATTTATTAGGGTTTTTCCATAAACAGTAAAAGTGGGGGAACAATTTCAGGTAAAGGACAGTAGGAAAGATAGAGAAAGGAGAGGCTGGGAGTGGTGATGGGGGAGACGGGAGTAGAGGGGCCCGTCGGGGGGTGGGAAAGGGGGTGCGGGGTGGTAGGAGGGTGTGTGTGTGTGGGGGTTTAACCGGGAATGAGGGGTGGAGGTGGTGGGAGGTAAGAGAGGGGAATTGGGATACTGTGGAGTAAGCGGGGGGTGGCGCAGTGAGCCTCGGGGGTGTGTGTGTGTGTGTGTGGGGGTGTCAGCGTCTTTTCTTATCCCAGAAAAAAGGAGAAAGCCTCTGAGTCTCTGAGGGGAGGAGAAATCTTTCCGTCGTGTGAACTATTGAGCTGCAAGCTCGTGGTTATACCCTCCTGCTCCCGGTAAGAGGGTGAGCTGCTCAAGATGGCCCTCGTGATTTCAGGAAGGCTTTCACCGGGGCCCAGTCAGTTCTCTTGAGGGGGTACCCTCCCGTTTCCGATAAGTAAAAGGACAGTTTGTCCATGTCCATGGCGTCTCGGATCTTGTCCAACCATTCCTCCAGCTCGGGGACCTCCTCGGTCTTCCACTTCCTCGCGTAGACTATTCTCGCCGTCGTTGACAGGTACGCAAATAGTCTTTCCGCATTCTCATCCGGCATGTCTTCTTCGGACGTTAGTCCAAGTAGATAGGCTTCGGGTTTAAGTTCCATGGAAAGACCTAGGATCTTTTGTGTGGCGATGTGGATTTTCTTCCAGAATTGCACAGCATGTTGGCAGGACCACCACATGTGGTAAAAGGTGCCCGATATTCTGGGTTTTATGGTTGTGTGGAAGGGCCTTCTACACTGCCATATAATCCAGATTACTAAATCAGATAATCCACGTTATCTGCTTTGAACTGGATTGAATGAGTCTACACTGCCATATAATCCAGTTCAAAGCAGATAATCTGGATTTTATATGGCAGTGTAGAAAGGGTCTCAGGGCCCTCCTACACTGCCATATAATCCAGAATATGAAGGCAGACAATCCACATAATCTGCTTTCAATTGGATTGTTTGAGTCTACACTGCCAGATAATCCAATTCAAAACAGATAATCTGGATTTTATTTTAGAAGGGGCCCAATTCTTCTCCCAAAAGGTAAACAGTGCGCAATTGGGGATAATTGAGCAGATTATGCAGTAGGGGAAATGCAGAACAGGATAAGTAAAGAGGCAGTACTGGAATGTCTGGCTACCTTAAATAAATTCAAGTCTCCAGGCCAGATAACTTGCATCCAAGGGTATTAAAAGAACTGGCAGAAGTTATTTCAGAACTATTTAAATATTTGAGAATTCATGAAGAGCAGGAGTTTGGAGGAAGGCAAATGTTGTTCCCATCTTCAAAAGGCGGCCCGGGGTGGGGTGGGGATAGGACCAAAACAACTACCATGTATTCAGTATTATGCTGATACTAGAAAATATTCTAGACCAAATATTTAACCAGGTTGCATGGCTTGTCAATGAGGTTGGAAAGAAGGAGGGGGAATATGACCTGATAGCAGGAGGGTAGGTGGCCCTGTTGCTGCTGGGCTGCCTGAGCCAGTGGTGGGCAGGATGGTTGTGGAGACAGCTGCAGCTGGTTCTGCTTGGAACCAAGGTATTTGTGTGTGTGTGTGGTGCGATTTGAGAAACTGTAAGTAATTTTTGGTGTGAGAGAATTGGCCATCTGCAAAGACATTGCCCGGGGGATGTCTGGATGTTTTGATGTTTTACCATCCTTGTGGGAGGCTTCTCCCATGTCCCCGCATGGGGAGCTGGAGCTGACAGAGGGAGCTCATCCGTGCTATCCCCGGATTCGAATCTGCGACCTGTCGGTCTTCAGTCCTGCTGGTACAAGGGTTTAACGCACTGCGCCACCGGGGCTTCTATTCACTTGGTTAGAACCAAGTGAAAGCCTTGTGAAGCAACTGGATTTATTTATTTATTTACGACATTTATATGGATATATACAAACACATGCACTGTGTAGCCGTCTGGGGGCTGATCTGACTCCACACTGAGTTAAGTAGTCCAGTGTTTCCCAACCAGTGTGCCGTGAGCGATCATCAGGTGTGCCATGAGAAATTGGAACCTCCAATGCCCTTTCTTCTCCCTCCTGCCGAACACTTTTTCTTTTCCACTCGGGCTCCCTTCTTCCCAGCCTCGCTCTGCTCGCTTTGCCTCGCTTTACTGTGGGGCGAGTCTGCGCACTAGCGCCCGCACAGGTCACGTCTTCCTCCCTCCCCCCTCCCCCCCTGAACATGTTCACGCTGCCCCCTCGGATCAAAATGGTGGCAGAAGCGGCAGTGTAGAAGAAAAAGTAAGTCTTTGGGGAAGGAGGAGGAAGAGGTCTCTGTCGAAAGCTGGCATGGGCAAACTTGGACCTTCCAGGTCTTTTGGACTCCAACTCCCACCATTCCTAGCAGCCTCAGGCTCTCCCCCCCCCCCCCCTCAGCCACTTAAGCAGGAAAGGGCCTCAGGCTGTTAGGAATGGTGGGAATTGAAGTCCAAAGCACCCAGAGGGCCAAAGTTTTCCCATGCCTGTTTTAGGGACCTTAAAGTGGTGAGCCTCCTTCCAACATTGTGATTCTGGATAGAAAACAAACAACAACATAGCATAACATTGTTTGAGTCCACAGTGCTCTCTGGGTGTAGGTGAACTACAACTTCCAAACTCAAGGTCAATTCCCAAGCAAACCCTTTCAGTACTTTCTGTTGGTAATGAGAGTTCAATATGCCAAGTTTGGTTCAATTCCATTGTTGCAAGAGTTCGGGATGCTCTTTGATTGTGTGTTAACTATAAATCCCAGAAACTGTAACTCCCAAATGTCAAGGTCTATTTTCCCCAAACTCCATCTGTGTTCACATTTGGTCATATTGAGTATTCATGCCAAGTTTGGTCCTGGTCCAACATTGTTTCAGTCCACAGTGCTCTCTGGATATAGGTGAACTACAACTCCAAAACCCAAGGTCAATGCCCACCAAACTCTTATAGTATTTTTCTCTTGGTTATGGGAGTTCTGTGTGGGAAGTCTGTGTCTTTCTGCCATTCCTGCCAGGATATCTATGTTGTTAATCGAAACAGGCCCAGGTTTCACACTGAGTGTATGAATACATTTTAAAACATATTAACTATATGTATTACTGTGTTAGAGTGTCATTTTGTGTCATTTTGGTTGGTGGTGTGCCCCAGGATTTTGTAAATGTAAAAAATGTGCCGTGGCTCAAAAAAGGTTGAAAAACACTGAAGTAGTCAGTGTAGATGAGGCCTGGGGGAATGAAATACTCTGTATATGGAAGAGAGACGTGATAAACCTAAATGGAATGGTCAACAGATGAGAAGGTCAATGATTTTAAGGCATTTCTCCAGTATGGTTGCCTAATATGACAGCTTTTTTTTTTTCCAACAGGAATTTGGAATTTCCCTCAGTTCTCTTCTCAGAAATCATCTGACCTCTCTGGAGGATTAAAAAAAAAATCCAAACTTCACCCTGCCAACATAAGGATGGTGCAATTAGATTACACTGCTTTCACTTTTGATATTGTTTTCTAATGCAGTGGAATGAAGGATGCCACTGTCAAACAGCAGAGGGGAGCAGAGTTCTTCAATTCAGTACAAACCTATCAAGTGCCTTGCACAGTATGTGTTATTTGGAAAAGAGAAGAGAGAAATAGAAGACACAGGTGAGAAACAGCTGAAGAAAGAAGGACTAAAAGGTAAAAATCTGCCAAAAAATGAAATTGATATTTCTGGATATTAGGATATGGGTGAAATGTTTCCTGTTACAGAATCCATCCTTCTTTTACACTGGGAATGATAGTGTTTTCCCTAAGAAAGTGTGCTTTTTGGGACCGGAGGCATTTGTCACTCTTGTGTCGAGATCTGTGGAAGGTGGTCTTCTTGGCCCCACATCTTGCTGGATGCCTGACTTCGTGCTCAAGTGTTCCCTGATGCTTTGTGGATACATGTACATCGTGGCATTTATTTATTTATTTATTTAATTATTTGGGACATTTATATGCCAGCCCTCTCACCCCGAAGGGGACTCAGAACGGCTTACAAGTTATGTGTACATACAATATATTATATTATTAGCATAGCACAATATATTATATAATACAATACAATATATTATATATTATATAATACAATATATTATATTATTAGCATAGCACAATCTCTTCAGACGCCAAGATTGATAAAGAGATAGATCACAGATTAGGAAAGGCATATAGTGCATTTGGAAGGCTTCACAAAAGACTCTGGAGCAACAAGCACCTGAAGCAAAGCACCAAAATCAGTGTGTACAGAGCTATCATACTGTCTATTCTCCTCTATGGGTCTGAAATATGGGTCACCTATCGCCAACACCTACGACTCCTCGAACGCTTTCATCAGCGCTGTCTTCGCACAATCCTAAATATACACTGGACCGACTATGTGACAAATGTTGCTGTCCTTGAGCAAGCAATTGAGGCCATGCTATTGAGAACACAGCTGCGCTGGGCAGGGCACGTCTCTAGGATGGAGGACCACCGCCTCCCAAAGATGCTACTCTATGGTGAACTTGCCACGGGTCAGCGCAAGAGAGGCGCCTCCAAAAAGAGATACAAGGACTCCCTGAAACAACATCTCAGGCTTGGCCAGATTGATCACCAACAATGGTCCACCCTGGCCTCACATCGGGAGGCATGGAGACGCACTATCCACAATGCTGCGGCCTCCTTCGAGAAGACACGCCGAATGGGTCTTGAAGAGAAACGACAACGCAGAAAGAACCGCAACTTGGAAACAACATCACCCAAGGAGACTTTCTGCTGTGCTTTCTGCAACCGAACTTGCCTAGCTCAGTTTGACCTTTTTAGTCATCAACGCGCTTGTAAAAAGCGTGGGATGAGTCCTTCCTGAATCTTCGTTTGCGAAGTAATGCCGAGAGCACAATTTTAGTACCATATATTCCCATATTGTGCTATACCACTCTATTGTAATATTACATGTATTATGAAATATATAATTATTATATTGTATTATTATTAGTATTATTATTATATTGTATTGCATTATTATCAATATTATATGTGTATACAATATATTATAGTATTAGCACAGCATAATATTAGAATTATGTATTACTATATTGTACTATATCACGATACTGTAATATTATTAGTAATATTACATCTATATAAATAAAACTGTAATGTTCGTTTGTGGGATTAACATAACTCAAAAACCACTGGATGAATTGACACCAAATTTGCACACAATATACCTATCAGGCCAATAAGTGACCATCACTCATAAATACACTGAAAAACTCAGCAGAAGAGACTTAAAAAGCCAAAAACAAAAAATGCATTACAACGCATGCACAAAGCTACATATATGCACAAGCACACACATATACACATATACACAAATATGTACACACACATATACAGTATGCATATATATATACTGTACACACACAAAACACATATACACAGACTGTGCCCCAGCAACACGTGGCAGGGGACGGCTAGTGTAATATAAAATATATAATTCTTATCTTGTACTAGCTGTACCCGGCACGCGTTGTTGTGCCCTTTTTAGGAGATGCGAGAAAGTCCAATCATCCACGGTGTGCCCTCCTCTAAACTGCAGTTGGATGGGTCATGGGGGCATGGTGTGCCAAGTTGGGTCTTTATTGGTCTTGGTTCTGGGCCACAGTGGTCTGTGGGGAATGATGGGTTTTGAAGTACTACAAATCCCATTTTCCATGGTGGTACTTCAAGTCCCATCATGCATGGTCGGGGCTCTGTGTGCCAAGGTAGGTTACTGTAAATTCAGGCCATACACAATGTCCCATGAGCTGAGGCCTAGTTAGGAACAGCAAGTTAATGAAGCCTTACTGTCAATTCAGGCCATACACAATGTCCAATGAGCTGAGGCCTAGTCGGGAGAATCAAGTTAATGAAGTCTTACTGTCAATTCAGAGCGTAAACAGCTTCCCAGTAAGTGAGGCCTAGTTAGGGAAATCAAGTTAATGAAGTCTTACTGTCAATTCAGAGCGTAAACAGCTTCCCAGTAAGTGAGGGCTAGTTAGGGAAATCGAGTTAATGAAGCCTTACTGTCAATTTTGGGCGTGGTCTGTGATTTTTGGGGTGTAAATTTTTGGTTGCAAGTGATTTGGGTGTTTGTGTTGGGGATTGGCTCAGGCCTTTTCCTTATTCTGTTTTGGCAGTTTTTATGGTTCGGAATTTTCATGTTGGCTGTCCAGTGCAGCAGTTATGCAAATCCGTCCTTATTGGCAGCCAATCATGTTGTTCAGAATGTAGAGGCTGGGTGAGTCTTTGGCTGCCCCGGAGGATGCTGGTAAATGTTGTTTTATTTTTACTCGTTGTTTTGGGGGCCTTTTAGGTTTTGGGGGGGAAAGTTTCTTTGCTACAAACGTACCTTGCTTGAGGCCTATTTCTGTTGGCAAATATTGTGTTTCTGTGTTGTAAGGTTTCTTTGTTTGAGGTATACATCACATGACGTGAACCCATTTATATAATATATTATTAGTATTAGTAGTAAAGAATGTTGTTTTGGAACTAATTTTCCTTCTTAAGTCCTAGATTCCTTTCCTCCTTAGTTCTCTGTGAACTGGAATTCAATTCAATTTTCCTGTCTACCAAGCAGAGCTATTTCAGAGGACGAGGTGGAAAAGAACAATTGACTCAGTAGTGACTTATGTTTGTTGAAATCTGAAGTTCTACCATTCCAGTTTTGAGAAAGAAGTTGAGATGGAGATTTTACAGATGCGGTAAGTTATTGAAGTCCATGATATACTTCATGAGGGCAGGGGGAGGTGTTGCAAGCCAAGGCACCCATCCTCTATATCACCTATGTCTTCTCAAAACTATTTTGCTCAACAACAATCCCCTTTAAACATGAGCAGGGGCGGTCTGAGGTAATTTTAAATGGTAAGCGAACATTATTTTGGGGCCCCCAAAAAAACATTATTTTGGCGCTCCCCCTTCGTGCATGCCCAGAAGCTAGGTGAAAGAATGGAGGCAAGCAGCCATGCATCTTGAGTACCTCATAGGAAGCTGCCTCGCCAGGTCCCACACCAAAGCACCTCAGCGCAGGGACGGAGGAGGAGGAAGAGGGGGACTCACGGGGAAGGCGCTGCAAGGAGGATGCCGTAGAGCCGGGGAGAGAGGAAGCACACCCCGTGTCACTCCGCCGCTTCCTTCTTCCGAGGCTGGAAGCGACTCGCTCTCGCGCCAACGCCAGCTGGCTTCTGTACGTGTGTGTGTGCGCACGTGTGTAGGCTATGTGAGGGGGAAGCCAAGAAGCAAGTGCTGGCTGAGGCGAGGAGAGACACGAGTGCGCTCGCGAGGCTGCGCCGCCTCGAGCACGAACCTGAGAAAAGGGACTGAGAGGGAGGAAAAGGGAGCTGGGGAGTGGCGCGAGGGCAGGGTGGGCGGGAGCGCACACGCGCAAGGTGCCGTGCTTCCCTCCCTTCCTCTCCCACCCTAAACCCCCTGCCCCTCGCCCCTCGCAGACACGCCGCACGTGCGTTGGAGTCCGTTACTCACCTGGTGTCTGGCGGGTGGGGGAATGCGCCCTTTACCAGATGGCGCCCCACGCAGCGGTGTCCTTTGCCTACCGGGAGGACCGCCCCTGAACATGAGTTTAGCAGGTGGATTGGGCTCTCAGGTGCTCATGTGAGACATAAAACTTCCTTCTGTTCCTTCACTCTGAAGCGTTTCAGACCAAACTATATTTTTGCACAACCCGAGTCAGTAGAAAGGTGGTCAGTAAGACTACCATTGAAGGATGAGAAACCAAGCTGTGATGCAGACTCTTCTAGCCTCTTGGAGCACAGGCAGACGCGGCCTGAGTGTAGAAGTCACAAATGACTCCATTTTCTTATTTCATTTCTAGGGGCTTCATCATTTGGTCCTTCCTGGCTTGCACTGAGGCATTCTTCACGTATGGAGGGATCCACTCTCCAAACTATCCTCAGGCATATCCCAACAATGCTTTGGAGTCTTGGGAAATAAGTGTTCCTCCAGGCTATGGTATTCGCCTTTACTTCACCCACTTGGATATAGAGCCATCTCAAAACTGCGAGCATGATTTTGTGAAGGTAAAGGTCCCCGTCCTTTCTTAGAGCGCTGTAGAACTGAGGTGGGATGATGCCAGCCTAATATGTAGATCTGGATTGAGTCATATGCATAGTAGGTCTAATCAGTGGTTCTCAACCTGTGGGTCCCCAGGTGTCTTGGCCTACAACTCCCAGAAATCCCAGCTAATTTACCAGATGTTAGCATTTCTGGGAGTTGAAGACCAAAACATCTGGGGACCCACGAGTTGAGAACTACTGGTCTAAGCAGTCTTAATTAACTTTGGTCCATAGTTTTCAATGGGACAAGTCAAAGTGCCAGCCGGCTGAAGGTGAATCCATCGAAGACGGAGATACTGTGGCCTGGTCGGCCTGGGCTGGGTGGGTGCCGGTTGCCTACCCTGGACGGCGAGCGGCTTAACCCATCGTCGTCAGTTAAGAGCTTGGGGGTGGTGCTGGACTCTCGCTGACCATGGAGGCCCAGGTCTCCGTGGCCAGCAGGACGGCATTCTATCACCTCCGACAGGCTAGGCGACTGGCATCCTACCTGTCCAGGGGGACCTGGCCACGGTGATCCAAGCGACGGTCATCTCGAGATTAGACTACTGTAATGCCCTCTACGTTGGCCTTCCTTTGTCGACAGTCCGGAAACTCAAGCTAGTGCAGAATGCCGCGGCTCGCTTGCTGGCAGGAGTGCCAGCGAGAGAACATATTACACCTATCCTCCGGCAGCTGCACTGGCTTCCCATCGAGTACCGGATTGCCTTCAAGGTGTTGGTTTTGACCTTTAAGGCCTTGCACGGCCTAGGGCCTGCGTACCTGAAGGACCGCCTTACCCCGTATATTCCCCCGAGATCACTGCGTTCAGATGAGCAAAATCTGTTGTTAATTCCATCAGTCCGCTCCTGCCACCTATCGACGACTAGACAAAGGTCTTTTTCTGTGGCGGCACCAGTGCTTTGGAATGCCCTTCCGGATAGTACCCGAGCCATCTCGGAACTGGGCCCATTCCGGAGGGCATGCAAGACAGCCCTCTTTGGGCTGGCCTTTAATTAGGCGCTCTGGGCAAACAAATCCCGATGTATGTCCTCTCAATTCATACCTGACTATGTAACTGATTTTAAATGTGGCTTCATGTTTTTATGTTTTTATTGATTGTAACGGCCGCATGCTGATTGTTGCAACATGCCGCCTATGTGTGTTTTTACTGTGATCCGCCCCGAGCCTGCTGGGAGGAGCGGAATATAAAAGTGAATTATAAATAAATAAATAAATAAATAAATAAATAAAGTTGGACTAGTTTGGATCTAATTGAATGCATATGGATATGTGTTGTACCAGCCAGGTATTATAATGACAACCAACATTTCAGTTGCAGAAACCAAGGTCTGTCTGTCTCTTTCAGGTCATGTCTGGTAGCCGTGTTAAGGGCCAGCTTTGTGGTCAGAAGACAAGGCACTCTCCTGGTTGTCATGTCCTGGAGGAATTTCATGTCTCCTACAATAACTTGACTGTCACCTTTCAGTCTGATTTTTCCAATGAAGGAAGATTCACTGGGTTTGCTGCTTATTACACTGCAGTGGGTAAGCCCTTGGCTGCTATTTGTATTGTAAGCATTAGTGCCCTGGGATGGATAAGCTGCAGGGCGGCATGATTGTCACTGAGCATGAAACTAAGATTGTTTGCGTGGTTTGAAAATTCAAACGTCATCTGTAGACAAAGCCAGCCTATTAAGAACAGTTGTGGTTAAATTTCGATACCCCTGAACTGTAGCAGGTCAAAGCAATACCACACACACACCTACTGTTGTAGTTGAGCCTGAGGCTGAGTTAGAGGAGTCTGTAGATAGAAACGCAAAATGGTCTACTTGTGAGCAAGAGTCGGATGAGGAGCAAGAAAGGAAGAGATTAAGGCAACTACTTAACGATTCTTCTGGGGATTTTTGGACGATGGGTTTTTTGGACGATGGTGGGAGTGGAGATGAGGTGCAGGCAATGGGAGGTTGAGATGAGGGGTCACAGAGAACTGAAGGTGACTCTAGTGAGATGAATTGGACTGATGTGCAACAGATACGGGATATCTGCTTGGAACTCACCTGTAGTGATTTGCTTGCAGGATTCACGGGAGATGGGGAATGGGGGAATGGAAATGGGACTCATGGGGGGACTGTTGGGGAAAGTTAAGACGCCGCAGGAGACGTATTGCCTGGTGCGAGAGCCAAAGGGCAGCACGGGCGGAGATGCTGGCAGCTGAAAGAGATGGGGAAGGGGTGTTGGCGCAATTAAGTCCCGAGGAGGACTGAATAAAGGGGGCTTGAAATTAACCATTAGTTGCAGCTGGCAAGGCATTGTACTTGCCATCCAGGCCGCTGTCTCCTGTTCTGGATCACTACTGGACTGGCTGTTTGACTGGCTGTGGACGTGGAATTCTGGATGTTGGTTTTATATTCCTTGGGTTTCCGCATCTGTGTATACTATATCCGGCTGCTCCACCTTAAATCCCTTCTGTGTTAGATTTTGCTACTCCTCCATTTTGGGACTCCAGTTTGAACTGTCTTCGCTACTTCGTTTGCGTTCCTCCTGGCTTGATTAAGGACCGTTTGGGCACTTCTACTCCATCTGCATTCCTCCCGGCTTGACTAAAGGACTATTTGACGCTTTTACTCCGCTTGTGTTCTGCCTGGCTGGTTGTGACCTTGGACTGATCGTGCACACTCTCTCAGCCTTATTTCCTTTTGTGAAGAAGTCTAAACTGGGTTTCTTTGTCAACTTGCTGTGCCTTTAGGCACACTTGAGACACAGTGGGGAAGTTTGGGACTCTTGTGCCAGGCTTCTTAAGATGGTCTGGATCACAACAGCTACATACACACCTACTCTGTTGTAAGGAATGTAGCTCATTCGTCCCTATGATTCTTTCTTCCATGTTCACATAGGTTATAAGATCAGGAAATGGCCAGAAATGTTAGTGTTCTTGAGGATTTTTCACATGGTCTTAAAATGCCCAGATGTGTAGGTACAGATCCCCCACCACCACCAATGTTCCTTGAATGGTGCTTCTGGATGACAATGGGAAAGGCGCATACCATCATTTTATCAAACAATGTGATGGTACTCCTTGCAACCAGAGACTTCTTCTGGCTTAATTCACCAAAAGTTTGAACCTAGTTCTAAAAAATAGCTAAACTCTTCCCCCCTTGCAACAGATAACTTTCACTCAGGGAACAAATTGTGCAAAAAGTCAGCACATGGAAGGAATGGCTTTATGTGGGTTCTTAGGATGAAGTGAATTGGAAGATACATGAAAGTATCATATTTCACTTTTTTCCCATGTCGGGAGCGACTTGAGAGATTGCAAGTCACTTCTGATATGAAACAATTGACCGTCTGCAAGGATGTTGCCCAGGGGACGCCCAAATATTTCGATGTTTTACCATCCTTGTGGGAGGCTTCTCTCATATCCCCACATGCAACACTTAACCAATCTTCCATGAGCCCTCCAGTCATCCATCAATTTTTCCAATGACATCTTTGGAGAAGTTTCATTCTTGGGTACATTTTCCCAGTTTAAATACAATGTTAACTTCGGACCATCAGCACTGCCACATGGCACTACAGTGCTGCTTTTTGTTGCCAGTGGTTAGGATGCCGATTTCTTTAGCACCTTTTGTATTGACTGTAATTAGGAAGGATGTCAAAGACGCCCAGAGTTTCACCTGCATTTCCAATTTTAACATACCTTTTCTCTTTGACTTCCAGTGAGATGTGATTAATTTAGAAATCCGCAGCATTTTTTTGGACAGATTTATGTTTGAAACCTTAACAATAACTGGTTAAACAATCATCTGTTTTCTTTATGACTTGATATCTGGGATGGTTTTTTTGTAGAAAGAATTGATGTTGTTTTTGACTTCGGGCCCTTCCACACAGACATATAACCCAGAATATCAAGGCAGAAAATCCCACAAGATCTACTTTTGAACTAGGTTACCAGAGTCCACACTGCCATATATTCCAGTATAAAGCAGATAATGTGGGATTTTGTTCAGCTGCGTGGAAGGAGCCTTAGTTCCAGAAAGGGATGAGATGATGAGTTTGTGTAAGTCAGTGTTTCCCAACCAGTGTGCCGTGGCACACTAGTATGCCGTGAGCAACCAGCAGGTGTGCCGTGGGAAATTGGAACCTCCAATACCCTTTCTTCCCCCTCCTGCCGAACACTTTCAGTCCACAGTGCTCTCTTGATATAGGTGAACTACAACTCCAAAACCCAGGGTCAATGCCCACCAAACTCTTATAGTATTTTCTCTTGGTTATGGGAGTTCTGTGTGGGAAGTTTGTGTCTTTCTGCCATTCCTGCCAGGATATCTATGTTGTGTTCATTGAAACAGGTCCAGGTTTCACACTGAGTGTATAAATACATTTAAAAACATATTAACTATATGTATTACTGTGTTAGAGTGTCATTTTGTGTCATTTTGGTTGGTGGTGTGCCCCAGGATTTTGTAAATGTAAAAAATGTGCCGCGGCTCAAAAAAGGTTGGGAAACACTGGTGTAAGCGATGCAACACACACAGGAAGAAGAAATGGAAGGGCTTTCTTCAGCCTTAGTTGAACACAGGTTGAAAAGGTGAGAGGCTGAGGCTCCTTCTAAACTGCCATATAAAATTCAAATTATCTGCTTTGAACTGGATTATATGGCAGTGTAGATTATCTGATTTGATTATCTGCTTTGATAATTTTGATTATATGGCAGTGTAGAAATGGTCTGTGAGCCTTTTTTTAACCACGTCTATTCTACTTTGTTTTTGCAGCCATTGATTGTGGCATTCCTGATAATCTTAAAAATGGAGCTGCCATTTACCTGACTGAATCTGAGCAGACTCATTACCAAGCCACTATCCGCTACATATGCAGTGAGCCCTACTATACACCAAGCAGCAATGGAAGCGGTGAGTCCTATTCCTCTCAATTCATCTTCTGGTGACTTTCAGAGGCAGAATTAGGGATGGCAATATTGCGATGCACTCTATTAAAACGTGCTTCATTTTTACATCATTCCAGTTTTCATGTTGCAAGTTGCTTCTGGTCACTTCTGGTGATCAGAAGCTGGGGATCACAATAATAATAATAATAATAATAATAATCTTTATTTATACCCTGCCATCATCTCCCCAATGGGGACTCGAGGCGGCTCACATGAGACCAAGCCCAAACAACAAATTACAATAAAATCAAATAAAAAAATCAGCAATAAACACAATAAAAATACATACATCTAATATATATAAAAGAGAGTGGTCGTGCAAAGGACTTTATGCACGGCCAAACTATGCCCCCCAGAACCACCAATCCAGGGTCAATGGATCCGTGGGGGAGACGGGGGAGGGCGGATCGCCGATCTCCGGCCCTGCCTCCCGCCCTGGCGCGCATGGCCAGCGTCGTACGCGTCCCGTGGGTGGCGTCAGGCCGTTGCGGGACGCGAACGACGCTGGGCTTGCGCGCCAGGGCGGGAGGCCGGCCCGGAGCTCGGCGATCTGCCCTCCACCGTGTCCCCGCGGTTGCAGTGACCGCGCCTGAAAGAAGGTAACCTCCGGCCTTACCTTCCTTCACGCCGCCGCTGCAACAGCGGGGACACGGCGGAGGGCGGATCGCCCGATCTCAGCCCCTGCCTCCCCATGCGCGCCAGGGCGGGAGGCAGGGCCGGAGATCAGCGATCCGCCCTCGCCCGTCGCCCCCACAGATCCAGCGACGCGCCTGAAAGAAGGTAAGCTCCCGGGCTTACCTTCTTTCAGGCGCCGTCGCTGCAACCTCGGGGGACACGGCGGAGGGCGGATCGCCGATCTCCGGCCCCGCCTCCCGCCCTGGCGCGCCTGCCCAGCATCGTACCCCTCCCGCCCCTTCTTGGGAGAGAGAGAGGGACTGAGAGAGACAGAGGGGGGAGGCCTGAGACAGAGAGAGGGGGGGGAAAGATAGGGGGAATCAGACAGAGATGGGGGGGAGAGAGAGAGGGGAGAGAGAGACAGAGAGACGGGGAAGCGAGAGAGAGAAAGGGGAAATCAGACAGAGAGAGGGAGGGGGAAAGATAGGGGAAGTGTACATACACAGACACATACATACACACACACACACACACAAACGTACGCACACACATGCATACACATACACACACAAATACATACAAACAAAGATACACATACATACACAAACACATATACATACACAGACACACACACATGCGTACACAGACACATACAGACACACACAGAGACACACAAACATACATACACATACATACACACACATACACATACATACACACACAAAACACATTGTCACAACATTACCAACCCTTACATACCCACACTTCCTCACATCTCTAAATAGGGCACAGCAACGCGTGCCGGGTTCAGCTAGTATAAAATAAAAAACAATATACAACCAGATATCTAAAATCACAAAGACAGGGCGGGCCGCAGGCACACATATAAAGTGTTTAAAACTCAGGGTGAGATAAGCGGAGTACCATCCTTTACGGGGGGAAACATCCTTTATGGGGGAGGGGGGGGTGGACTCCAAAAACAGGGGCATTGAGGAGAGCAATAGTAGAAATGAAATAACTACTCTCCGAAGGCACAGCGGATACAATGAAGACCAGATACACCGAAGACATCTGCTCTTGCGCTTTGCTGCTGAGTATGCATGACCACATATCTCACCATGCTAAAACAGTGGATGTGGCACTTAATGAGACATGCTGCATTATTACAGGGGGTCTGCGCCCTACACTGCTGGTATCGCACCACCTGACATCCTCTGGGAAGTAGCAGCCAATAATGAAAGGACCAAGGCAATGACATCTCTGGCCCAACCCCTGTTTGGATATCAGCTAGCACACCAACACTTCAAATCAAGAAATAGTTTTCTAAGATCTACAGAGATACTGGCAGGAACATCTCAGCAAGAGAGAGTCCAAAAATGGCAGGCTAAAACTCAGAACCTCAAGCCATGGCTGAGACTGGATGAGAGACTCCCCTCTGAGACAGGGCAACTTGCAAGGTGCTGAACAGATTGTGTTCTGGCACCATGAGATGCAGAGCCAACTTTAAGAAATGGAGTCCACGAGTGTGGAGAAGAGCAAACCACAGACCACTTACTACAATGCGGTCTGAGTCCTACCACATGCACAGTGCAGGACCTTTTTACAGCAACATCAGAGGCACTCCAACTGGTCAGCGACTGGTCAAAGGACATTTTGTATAATGCCAAGTTTTTTAAAACTTTGTGCTTTTTAAGTATGTTACAACAGTACTCTCGGTTCGCTTCTGATACAATAAATAAATAGTATTCGTGTGAAATAAGTTTAATCCATGTTCCTCCATTTCAGGCAAAAGATCTCTAGGTTTATTTACAAAGCATGGCATATTCAGCATTCATTAAAACTGGGAGGCAGTACTAATCTGTGTTTTGCAATCCTGCGTATGCAGTCACACTTAAGAACAGAGGAAGCACTTTCCTGGATTAAATTAAATCAAAGATTGACTCTAAAGAAACATTATGACTCATTGTTGTATTTCTTTGTTTCTGAAGGAATCTATTGGTGTTCGGCCAATGGGAAATGGGTAGATGAAGAAGAGAAAACAGAGCTTCCAGTTTGCGTCCCAGGTACAATGCCGAATTTTGCATCTCACTGGAAGGAGCCACTTGTAGGCTTTGTAGTTCTGCACCAGAATGAGAGGAAACACAGCAGAAGAAGCCCAGAATAGTGCAAATACTGTACCTTACAGAGTTTTCAGCTTGTCTTTTTCTGATAAGACAAGCCATCAAGGACAACAGTATTGTGATACTGTTATGATACTATCTGCCTTTTAAAAGTTATCAGAATACAAGAAATGTGTTCCGAAAAAGGGCAAATGGGTTAGTGCAGTGTTTTTCAACCTTTTTTGAGCCGCAGCACATCTTTTACATTTACAAAATTCTGGGGCACACCACCAACCAAAATGACACAAAACGACACTCTAACACAGTAATACATATAGTTAACCTTGAGTTTTGGAGTTGTAGTTCACCTGCACCCAGAGAGCACTGTGGACTCAAACAATGTTATGTTATATTGTTGTTTGTTTTTGATCCAGAATCACAATGTTGGAAGGAGGATCACCACTTTAAGGTCCCTAAAACACTCATGGGAAAACTTCGGCCCTCTGGGTGCTTTGGACTTCAATTCCCACTATTCCTGACAGCCTGAGGCCCTTTCCTGCTTAAGTGGCTGAGGGGGGGGGGGGGGGAGGAAAAGAGCCTGAGGCTGCTAGGAATGGTGGGAGTTGGAGTCCAAAATACCTGGAAGGTCCAAGTTTGCCCATGCCAGCTTTCTACAGACCTCTTCCTCCCCCTTCTCCTTCACGCCCTTTCTTCCCCCTCCTGCGGAACACTTACTTTTTCTTCTCTACTCAGGCTCCCTTCCCAGGCTCGCTCTGCTTGCTTTGACATGACCCGTGCGGGTGCTACTGTGCATACTCGCCCCACATCTTCCTCCCACCCCCTCCCCTTCTGGGCACGCTCACGCTGCCCCCTCGGATAAAAATGGCGGCAAAAGCGGCAGCGTGAGCAAAGCAAGGCAAAGCGAAGGGAGCCCGAGTGGAAAAGAAAAAGTGTTCGGCAGGAGGGGGAAGCAAGGGTATTGGAGGTTCCAATTTCCCACGGCACACCTGACGATCGCTCACGGCACACTAGTGTGCACGGCACACTGGTTGGGAAACACTGGGTTAGTGGATTAACCTTGTGTCCAACACAACATAATTGTGTCACTGAAAAGACTTGTCAAGGCCACAGCCCACTTCCCCTTCCTTTTGATCCATGTGGAGACCAATGAGAATGTAAGACATAACCTTTGGGAGGTCACTTGGGATTACAGGGCTATGGGAAGGAAGTTTGGTGCTCAGGTCGTCATTTCATCTTTCATTCCAGTTCAAGGGCAAGAAGGATAGCAGAAGTGAATCACAGATGGCGCTGTCAGGAATGATTTGACTTGTTGGATCATAGTCTGAGGTTTAATGAAGTTAGGCTTCTGGCAAGGGAGGAGTTCCATCTCATTGAGGTTGAGAAGAATGTTTTTGCTAAGAGTCTAACAAATATGACCAGGCAGGCCCGGATGAACACCTTTTTGCGCCCTAGGCCACACTTTGGAATTATACCCCCTTTAAGCCAACCTCTAACGCACGCCCCCTCCCCCCCGGGAAAGGGCCTTGCCCCCTCCTTACCCGCCGGGCAGCAGAGCAGGAAGGCCAAGGCCACCAGGAGGCTCTGGCAGGCGCTTCCCATGGCCAGGCGGAAGGAGGAGTGTCTCGGGTAGCCTTAGAGCCAGGGGCTGGGCCAGGATAGGAGAGTCGAGGTGAAGCGAGTGGGTGTCCTCTGTCCCTGTGTCCGTCTGTCCGTCCGTGCCTGGCCGGTGTGCCAGGAAGGCAGAAGAGTCCTGCCTGGCAGGGCAAGGGGCAGGCCACGCCCACAGCCAGCCCCCCCCCCCGACGGAGAAAGTGTTCTCCCCCCCCTCCCCGCGGACCCTGAGCCTTGACCCCAACCCTCACTCAGCCCAAGTCTTCTGGAGGAGCCTCCTCCCTCCCTCCCTGCCTGCCTGCCTGATGGTTGCCTGGGCTGCCCCCCCCCGGAAGATGTGCCCTCAAGGGCAGAGGCTCCCCGAGGGGGCGGGTCCATTGCCAAACGAGAGCGAAAGGGGCCCCCTCCCTCTCTCCCTCCCTCCCACAAAAGCCACGTTTTGGCAGCTGAACCCACTCTCCCCACCCATGTTTTGATGATAGAAGCCACGAGGAAAGACTGGCTGCCATGGGCAACTCACCAGCCCTGGAGGAGACTCCAGCAAGAAAGACCCTCCCCGAGACTGCCCCAGCGCAACCCATTCAGAACACACGCACACACTCGTAAGGGTCATTATTTGCACAAAGCAGAGAGTTCCCCTGGTGAACAATAGCTCTCTCTCTCACACACACACACACAGTCAGGAAGCTCTTCCTCTCTCCCTCCCTCCATCCCAAGAAGCAGAGCCCCCCCACCTGGCCTCCTTCTCCTTCCCAGCCAATGGAGCAGCCAAGGGCCCCAGGGAAAGCCTCCCAGGAAAGATGGAGAGAGGGGGCCAGCCAGGCCGTGGCGCCCGCCCGCCCGCACGCCATTCGCTCCCTCCCTCCACAAAAGGGGCCATGTCCGGAACGGGAGGGGGGGGGGGAGAAGAGGGCCAGGTCCTCGGGATTGGACCCGAGGACAGAGCCAGGCACCCTCCCCACAACCAACACAGTCAACTCCCCCTTGGCATTCGCAAACTCCGAGAGTTGGGAGGGACCCCAGGGGCCGGCCACAGCATTTTTATTTGTTTCAACATTTTATTTTTATTTTTGGTCCGTGATCTGCACCCCCCCCCCCCCCGGCTTGCACCCCTAGGCCATGGCCTAGGTTTGCGTTATGGGTAATCCGGGCCTGTGACCAGGGAGCTTTATCTGGGGGAATTAGGGAAGTGTTGTCAAAGGCTCTCATGGCCACAACACTGTGTTGCTGTGTGTTTTCCGGGCTGTATGGTCATGTTCCAGAAGCATTCTCTCTGGACGTTTCTCCCACACCCATGGCAGGCATCCTCAGAGGTTGAGGGACTAAAGGGGTTAATATACTGTATCTGTGGAATGTCCCGAGTGGGAGAAGGAACTCTTGTCTGCTTGAGGCAAGTGTGAATGCTGCAATAGGCCACCTTGATTAGCATTGAATAGTCTTACTAGAATCAATCAGGGCCAGCTAACACCAACTGACAAAGAATTCCCGCAGGCAGCAACTAGCCAGGGTTTGAAGCTGCAAGGTCATTAAATGCTAATCAAGGAGGCCAATTGCAACATTCATACTTGCCAACTACCTGCTCCCTCGACCCGTGCCCCTCCTGGCTTATTAGATCTTGCCGGGAGGGGCTACGAGGCCCCCTGGGAAACATCATAAATAGCTCCCTTGAGCAAGGAGTTTTCCCAGGGGATTGAAAGAGGCTATGGTAAGACCGCTGCTGAAGAAGCCGAATTTAGACCCTTCGGCTCCCTCCAATTACAGGCCTGTTTCCAACTTGCCTTTTCTGGGCAAAGTAATTGAGAGGGCAGCAGCGGATCAGCTGCAGCGGTTCTTAGATGACACAGCTGGACTTGATCCCTACCAGTCCGGCTTCCGTATTGGGCATGGGACGGAGACCGTGCTTGTCGCCATTACAGACCAACTTTGCCGCCAGCTGGACCAGGGTGGATCAGCTCTGCTTGTCTTGTTAGATCTGACAGCAGCGTTCAATACGGTAGATCACGCACTGTTGACCCACCGTTTAGCCGGCGCTGGGGTCGGGGGGACTGCCCTCCAATGGGTGGCCTCCTTCCTCCAGGGCCGGGGACAACGTGTGGAGGGGGCGGGGGGTCTCCGGGAGGTCCCCACTTAACTGTGGGGTCCCCCAGGGGGCCATCCTCTTCGGCGTCGAGTATTTATGTCACAGCGGATAGGCAACAGAAATATAGAATGTTAATTCCCCATCGGCCCTTAAACTCCAGTCTCTGTTCGTGTGAATAATGAAACTCTCATTCAATTCACAAGGTAAATATATAACTTTGTATTGAATTGTATTTAACAATAACTGGCAAAACATCGAAAAACAACAGCCATCACAGCTACCTCTCTAAGCATCCTTTCCTCACAGATATTATAAACCAACTATCAGATCCCAACTGTCACTTTCAACTGAAACTCCTCAAAGTTCCATTCAGCAGTCTTGAAACAGCGCCATCTGGTGTCAAGCACACCACACCGCAGGTCATCTCAAACTGCAATAATACATCCTGTGTTGACTCATGAATTACTTTTCAAATGCAAGAATCTGACACTCCTCCTTCATGAGCAACACAAGTACACACATTAATTATAATAACAATATCTTCTTACAAAATACATTTAATTTATAATTGGTCAATGCTTTAGTAAACATATCCGCCATATTCTCATCTGACTGGACATACACAGGATTAATAAAACCATCCTGTACTAACTTTCTAACATTTTGGTACCTTACCCCAATATATTTTGTTCTCTGCTTTAATCCTTCAGCATTTGATATTGCTATACAAGATTGAGAATCAGTAAATAAAGATATCTTCAAAATTTTGGAACTCGTTTACTAGAGCCTTTATCCACTCTAGTTCTGTACAACAGTCAGACAAAGCAGAAAATTCAGCTTCTGCCGTGGATAAACCAACGTGTGACTGTTTACGAGATTTCCATGTCACTTGTATCCCATTAAAACTAATTAGATACCCGGAACATGACAAGTTTTGTTCGTTGTCACCAAAACTTGCGTCTGCAAACCCCTTCATACCGCTTTCTTTTGGACAATTTTTTTAGCTTTTTGTCACATGTTCCTTTCAAATATCTTAACACTCGTTTTACAGCTTGCCAATCAGTCAACGTTGGTTCATTCACTCT